>CM039674.1:269070698-269600439 GCA_022496015.1 Hordeum marinum | reverse complement strand
ATACTAGGGACACAGTGTTTTCTATGTATCCAAACATGCAATGTGTTTCTAGTCAATACAATTATAGCATGGATAATAAACAATTATCATGAACAAGGAAATATAATAATAACCATTTTATTATTTCCTCTAGGGCATATTTCTAACACAAACAATCAATATGTACACACTAACTCGGATCTATCAAATCTTACTCTGATTACATGGATTGAAATAACATGAACTTCGGGCTCTCCATTCCAAAAAAGGCGGAAACAGAACTAATCAGAGATACCCGATGATATAGTTACCAAAAAAGGGGGGTCTAACATGTTTTCCATCGTCATCAGAGTTTTCTTCGTCGGAGTTGTCATCCCTGGAGTGGTCATCAGAGAGGTCATAGTAGTCTCTGTGCGGCCCCACCTCCTACTAGGGAGCACGACGGGGCTTACGACGTCATGGCCATGCTTTTGTCCGTGCGAGACCTCATCGGCAGGGAGGGCAACCTCGTTGCCCATCATCAAGAGATGCTTAGTTGCTTCAGCGGCCCCGGATTTGAACCCCACGTCACCACTCCCTCCGATGGTGTGCTTGGTTTCCATCTGATACACTTCCGAGGGTGTTCACAACTGGGAATGGTGGCGAGGATGAATGCGTGGTGTGTGGAAAGAGGGGAGTGCAGCTACCTGCTATAGCAAGTGATACAAGCGCGATTAATATAGAGTGGTTAGGAGCTAGGCGGGAAGCGGTGAAACAGCTCGCCTACTGGTGAGCCTGTGCAGCAGTCTTCTCGCATGCCTCACTCCTGCTCGCACATATCCCAGTGAGCCTACGAAGACGACTACTCGCATGTGTCCCATCAATTCACACATTGGGTTGCAAGTTTCTCAGTGAGCCACAACGTCCTGATCGCATGCGTCTGTTCAATTTACACACCCGCTCACACCCATCATGGTTAGCGTGAGCAATGGACGGCTCTCATGTGTCCCGTCAACTCACATCCGCTGAGACGGCACACGGGGCTCGTGGTGGTACGTACTATTTTGTTGGGACCAACGCACACGGTTGAATATTGTAATCGTTTGTGATAGTAACTTGACAAGTGTGTGTACCAACGTTTAATAAACTCCCATTTGTAAGAAAAGTATATCGGAAACTTGTTCGTCTGCAATTAGGTCAAAAATTAGCACAATATGTGTGTGTGTGTCATGGAACGGAATCCCAATTTTCATGATTTTCATCTGATTTTTCGATTTACATCAATTTGAAACGATTTTTTTGATGTTTGAGGGCGAGCTATCTAAAAACTAAGATTTTCAATGTTTTCCACGACGTCAAGATGTTTGAGGTTCCTTACCATTTATTGCATGGCTACTAAACATGAACCCAAGGGAACATATGATTTCCCCCAATGAATTCCTGGAAACTCAATTACTGCATATTTTCGAATGATATATGAAGATCTTATAATTATAACACGAACTGATGTGTCACGCGTTTTCTGCATAAAAATAGTTTGACGCGCCTCAAAGTGTTGTTTTCGGTGGTGGTCCTACAAGGGGAGGGGCTCTTTTCGGTTTACTTGTTGCATGAGCCTCCGTGTGTGGGATTGTCCGTTTCGTGAGGCAGTTGCCACCCCAAATGATCAAAGTTATGCATTGAAATATTTAAAATAAAGCACAACTCTAACGTCATGTATGTATTTAGGACACATGCACATGGTGGTGCTAGTCCCTCGGACAATAATCCTTCGTGCGTTATTAGTGATGTGCACATTCGTGAGTCCACGTGGTCTATCACTTTTGAGCCCCACCGATAGAGGTTTGACCAAGGTGGGTTTGGGTAACCTCCTCATTGTTCGGTAGATCATGGAAAGATTCCACACAAAAGGTTGACGTTCCATACTCATGAGTAAATCCTACCGCTCAAAGTTGAGGGGGTGGGTGGGAGGATACATACATATTGTGTGTTGTTTTCTTTGGCGTGGGGACTTTCCAACTTGTGACGCATGCACCAAATCAAAGTCGTGCAGTTGGCATTTTGACATTAAAAAAATCCATTCATATGCTTGTGTCACATATAGTTGATGGTGGTCCTGAGTGGCTCCCTCACATGGTAATCGGTGACGCATCAGTCTATGGGGCCCATGTGTGGTCACCTAGATTATATATCATTTTTACCAAGGTGGATCCTTTTGGTATGCGTTACCATATGCCATGGTTATCCATCGAGACACATGTTTTTTGAGCACATGCATATATACTCATTAATCCATTCCACCACCATCTCAAAATGGGGGCTGGCGGTGGGGAGACATACATATACTATACACATTGTGATCGATCCTCATCGTAAGTCGACTTATAGTTTTTGAGGCAAGTGAAAGTAAATTTCCATTGGGTACTAACTAAAGAAACACTTAATATACATATATGTGTGGGCCTCATAAAGTGGTCATTTGTTCTGACAAACACTCTCTCACGTGGTCATCGGCATCACACCGGCTGAGGGAGTCCTGTATTAGGGGGTCCTCGGATAGCCGACCTGTTGTATGGGCCGGATTGTATGGGCCACTCACCGAACACCAAATGACCTGAAGGCCCAGTTACCAGGATGGAAGCTTCGAGGACCATGGCTTGTGCTCCACGTCTGATATAGTAAATAGGCATGTTTATCTCTTCGGCATATAACCAACCATGTGTAAACCCTAGGCCTCCTCGACATCTATATAACTGGAGGGTTTTAGGGTATAGAGACAGGACAACTCATCTAGGTTAGACATACGATCTCGAGGTAGATCAACTCTGTAACCTCATACACCATCAATGCAATCAAGCAGGACGTAGGGTATAACCTCCATAGGAGGGCCTGAACCTGGGTAAACTCGTGTCCCCTTCGTCTCCTATTACCGCTGATCCTAGTCTCACAATTCGGGACCCCCTACCCTAGATTCGCCGGTTTCTACACCGACATTGGTGCTTTCACTGAGAGTTCCTTTGTGAGCGAGATGGGATCGACGCCTTGCCTTTTCATCAACAAAGAGGTCCGCAAGATGGACGTTTTCGTCCCCGGACAGATCTTCGCCTTCGGCAGCGTTGTGTTACATGCTAGTTCCACCGGTCATCTAGGCCATGTTGAGAGCCTCGCCCCCGATCAGGAAGTCAGATTAGGAAACCTAGAGTTTTCTGTCGACTCTCGAGGCGACTTGTCACTAATCGGGCTCATGGCTTTTCCCGTAACCCCCGAGGACTGTGAGGCCATAACCTCCAGCCCCTCCGTCGTACATGCCAATGGGGTCACCCATGGCGGTAGCCTGATCTCTAACCTCGTCCTGGCCATCAAGCCATTTGACCGGACCTGTGTTCCTACCTAACACTCCCCAGGGGTGGGCTTCATGGGGGTCGACTCCACGTGTCTTGGACAGCTGGATCCAATCGGGCCCTCAGCGGTCGACGAAGCCTTGGAGCAATTCTCATCATTGAAAATCACTGACGATCCAGCCCTGATCTATGTCTGCCCCGGTTATAGTTCGGGCAGGGATGAATTTTTCGACCCACCCACCACCCACTTGATAGCCATCGTCGAAGACTTAACCGACGTGCTAGACTATGCCTCAGAGGGGGTAGAATACATGGATGAAGATGACCGTGCTCCCACCCCCGTTAACACCGGGAGTTGGACCGCCACTTCTACGTACGACATTTACATGGTTGATACTCCTGCCACCAAAGGTGACAACACGCCTCACAACGAAGGAGACAAATCGGGCGATGCGCCATCAAGACGCCGAAAATCGCATAAGCAGTCCAAAAGTAAAAAAGGGAAGACGAACTATCATCAATAGCAGGGATGGTAACGCCCCTACCGATCAGGATCATACAGATGTTCCCAAACACCCGTTCAAGGGTCCGGACGAACCTGCGGACCAAAACAACCCCGATACCATCAAAGACCCTGAGGGCGACGATTACCTTCCCCCCGTCCAGGAGGAAGACCTACCATAGGGCGATGACTTGTACATCCCTAATAATCTCGAGGATGAGGAAGAAATTAGGCAGCAGCTCATAGCAACGGCTCGCATCCTAAAGGCCATAGAGCGGCAACTTCAAGCCGAATAGGCCGACCTCACTGATCGATGGACAAAAGTCCTCTTAGCCGAAGAAGCGTACATCACTGGTTTGTCAAACCAGCCCAAAAGGTACCCTCGGAGGTGGCTGCTGCCGCAATTCGATGATGAGCTCATGAACACTCCGTCTCCGCATCGTATTGCATACGACGAGCCAGACCGCCCTTCTCGTGGGCGTGATAGAGCGGCCAACAACACCGGTTACATACCGGCGACCCCCGAAGACGGGGTAAGGAGCCATTCGAAAACAATGACAGGTTCGACCTGCGCGATGACTTAGATCACAGAGCAGGCCATACTAGATCCATCTATGGATCTAGAGATTACTCACCGGATAGACAGGGAGAGTATAGACCATGGTTCGACAAAAACCACAGACCTCGGAAGCACAACTGGCTCCATACAGACGCCGACTTCAGGCGTGACATCGCTCGGGTTAGGGGGGCCACTCACCCACTATGCTTCACGGATGAGGTAATGCGATATTAGTTACGCGAAGGGTTTAAACCCATCAATATAGAACAGTATGATGGGACCATTGACCCAACTGTCTGGATTGAGGACTTCCTCCTCCATATCAATATGGCATGTGGAGATGATCTCCACGCCATTAAATACCTATCTCTCAAGCTTAAAGGGCCAGCTCGGCACTGGTTAAACAGCCTCCCCAAAAACTCCATAGGATGCTGGGAAGACTTGGAAGACGAATTTCGCTCTAATTTCCAGGGGACCTATGTCTGCCCGCCGAACTCTTACGACCTCAGCAACATCGTCCAGAAGCCCGGCGAGTCCGACCACTAATTCTGGAATCGGTTCTTGACTAAGAAGAACTAAATCGTCAATTGTCTGGAGGCCGAGTCTATTGCCTCTTTCCGGCACAATATTCGAGACGAATGGCTAGCCCGCCAGCTAGGTCAGGACAAACCTCGGACTATGTCCTCCCTTACTTCCCTGATGACCCGCTTTTGTGCGGGCGAAGATAATTGGCTGGCTAGATGCAGCCACAATGTTGAGGATTCAGCGGCACCTGAAGCCCAGGACAGCAACTCAAAGCCAAAACATAATAAGAACAAGCGCCGACATCATGGTAACGACAGGGTCGACACAGCGGTCAACGTCAGATTCCGAAACTCCCCACCCGAACAGCGGAATAAGCCCCCTAAAGGCAATCATGACAAACCCATTCAGCTCGAGAAGATCATGGACAAGACTTGCCAAATCCATGGAACTCAGGAAAAGCCAGCCTATCACACACACCGCAATTGTTGGGTGTTTAAACAGGCCGGCAAAACACAACCCGAAGACCAGGACAAGAGCTCGCCTAGCAAGGACGAGGAAGGGCTCGGGGTCCAATAGGTGGCGGTCAAAAGAAATTCCCTCCCGAAGTCAAAACGGTGAATATGATATACGTCACCCACATACCTAAGAAAGAGAGGAAGCGGGCCCTTTGGGAGGTCTACGTCATGGAGCCCATAGCTCCAAAATATAACTCGTGGTCGGCTTACCTGATCACCTTTGACCGGCGCAACTATCCGACAAGTATCCATCATGGGGGCTCGACTGCCCTCGTCCTAGACCCCATTATAGATGGGTATCACCTCACCAAAGTCCTAATGGACGGAGTAAGTAGCCTCAATCTGATTTACTTAGACACGGTGGAAAAGATGGGTATAGACCCGTCTAGGATCAAGCCCATTAACACTACCTTCAAAGGAGTGATCCTAGGGGTTGAGGCTCGATGCACGGGCTCTGTAACCCTGGAACTCTTTTTCGGCTCTCCCGATAACTTCCACAGTGAAGACTTGATCTTGGACATTGTGCCCTTCTGCAACGGCTATCACGCGCCTCTCGGTCAGACCACATTTGCTCGGTTCAAAGCAGTCCCACATTACGCATACCTCAAGCTCAAGATGCCGGGCCCCAAGGGGTCATTACTGTCGATGGCAATACAAAAAACACCCTTAGAACAGAGGAACATGCACTAGCGCTGGCAGCCAAATTTAACTATAAAGACAATCGGCAAGCTTCGACATTCACTGTAAAGGCACGAAAGGCAGGGAAACAAGTTCGGATTCAGATGGAAAACTCTGACCCTCCTTCCTCCCATCAATAGGGACTCTTCCCCCACCGCACAACCCCAGGACCGACAAAACACGTGCCAAAGATTCACAACTTCGCACTTAAGATTCCATGGATGGCGGTGGGGAACTTCTGATGGGTGTTCGATTGCTCCAAACTTTAACCATCAACATGTCTTCAGACTAGATGCAAGCACTCCTAAAAGAGCCTAACTGCGGCCTAAAGCCCATCTACATAATCGACGACTTCTCAAGACCTAGTTTGCAAGGCCCGTTCGCCAAACACTATCACCTATCAAGGTATATCCAAAGGCAGGAGTCACCAAGCGACATGGTATAACAAAGACATTTAGTCAACAATTGAAACCCCTGGTACAACTGCTCCTTTAGGCCTTTCTATTTTCTCTTTTTTCGCATACCTATAAATAGTTGCTTCGGCAATCCGAGTTGTAAGAGTTGGTTGAGGAAATATGAAGTTGCCTGGCGCAAGTGCGCCTCAATTGTTTTGTTTTTGGCACATACCAATTTTTCCCCTCCCTCTTCTCGTGAATCTGTTCGGTATGGCTTGAAGTCACCGGCTATTAGACCGGGGGCTCGTCTTCAAACTCAAACCACCTTAACCATTGTGTGCTCGGCGTCTTGGCATTTCCTTTATGTGCATTAGTTCTGAATAGTGTCTTTGGTCATTAAGTTGGGTTGCCTGGCTCTTGTGCTTGCCCCTTTATGGTCCGCTCGGTCGGCTAAAAGGCCAAAGGGAGCACCCCTGCGATTGTGCTTCTGCATAGTCCGGTCAAGCGCCTCAGGGTAGAAAGCCGATAACAAACTGTCATAGTATGCGCGAGCCGATCTGTGAATCCGAAGTTAGAAGTATTGCACTTCATCCTTCGTACGCGGTTATTGCATGTTATATGAGGAATTTGCCGTTTGAGAAAACACTACGATGTCGGCTTCGGCCTTGGCTCGTCCGAACATCACAAAATCCCTGGAGGCTAATCGTACGCCTCCCGCAGTCATTTTCGCGCCCCTTCGGTTAAGTGAATGAAATAAAGCATAATAGTCTGAACAATACTAAGATTTTATTCAAACTTAACCTGAGCCTCGTCAAAACTTTTGTTGAGGGCTTCCACCGCATCCTTGGAGCGCTTGAGTTTCCAATTTATCTTGTCCAGTTCAGCGGCATTTTTTGCCACCACTGATGATGAGGCGTACACATACAATATATGTATTACATTGGCACTTAGTTTCCGAATTATAGATATGACCCCTAGGCGAGTTTATTCAACTCACCTAGGGCTCGAGGGCTGCCATGTACACAATATGATTAAATAACATGTTAACACAAACAACAGGCAACTTACTTGAAAGCCTGCAAGGAGACCTTTGAAGGCCTCCTTTAGTCCGTTGACAACGGACTAGACGCTTTGTAATACCGCATCCATAAGGGTACGGTGCTCCTTGGGGATGGAGGCGCTTGCTAGAGCCTCCCCCATGGCTGACCATCGTTGGTCGGCGGTGCCAGGGATGATTGGTTTTCCCGATCACCCATTGGGTTTTGGACCGATGCCTCTAGAGGCACCATGCGTTCCGGAGACATTCTCGGAGGGGACTGATTACCCGCCTATCAGGTCTCCTCGATGTCCGGGCAGGGGGTCGTCCCCTATTCTTTGGTGGCTAAAGCATTAGCTTCGGCCATGAGGGTATCCTCCGTGCCCCCTGTGTCCACCTCCGTTGGAGTGTGCTAAGACGACACCTCCATGGTGTCCTTCGTGGCGCCAGGAGTGGGGGGTGCGAGGCGTCCCCGCTTTCCGCCAGTTTGGCAGGCAGGGTCTCCCCATCCGATATAACCTCAGTGGGGATGACACGCGGAGGGCTGTTGAACCAATAGCCTGCATATTAGCAAACTCCGAACCTACCAGCAACAGAGGGCTTGACACCGAGCCTCCTTCGGGGAACTTCCTCTACAACTTCGAACGTGGAGCTCAAGTCCAAACTTTCATCGGACTGGACCATCCGCACTTGTTGCAGCCTCTTCGGGGCAGGACAGGCTGCCCACCCTAGGGCATCCAAGGTCACCGTCCTCTTCTTGGTGCGTGGGATCGTCTCCCCCCTCGCTCTCGACCTCCTCCTCCTCTTCTTCTTCTTCCTCTTTGGCCTCCTCCTGGTTTGAGGAGGCGGGTGTGTCTTCGGAAGCAGCATTAGGATGATCCCTGATGCGAATACCATCCTAATCTTGTTTCTTCTTCTTCTCCTTCTTCATGGGAGTCATGTAAGGCTTCTCCGTGAGCATCTTGGCCAACAGCCCAGCCCTCTCATCTTCGGGCTGAGGAGTCAGACTGTAGATGTTGGTGGCTTTCTTTAGCCATTTTCTTCATAGACATGTTGGATATAGGGTTATGCACCTTCTAAGTAATAAAACCAAATAAGCTAGGATGTGGCGTACCTCGGAGTCCGGCTTGGCGGCGTGGAGGCCCTTGTCTTCCCCCTCGGCTGGCCAGCTCTTCATTGATTTGAAGAACGCCTTCACAGCTTCTCTCGCATAGTGCGGAAGAGATTCCAGACTATGGGCTCGGCATCGAGTTTCCGAGCCCACGGTGGGGTGTCTCGACGCTGGCAGGGAAGGACACCTCTTCGGAACATCACTTGAACCACATCAGCCAGCTTGGTGTTGTCCTCGATCAAGGAACAGACCCGCTTTTGCAGATCGGCCACCTCCTTGCTTGACCCCCACTTGAGACCCTTTTCGAGCCATGAAGCTAGCCAGGTGAGGGGACCGGATCTGAATGTGGTGGCGGGGTGCATACCTTGCTCTTGTGGCTCTTTGTTGTAGAACCACTCATTCTGCCACCCCTTGATGGTGTCGATGAGGGTGCCCATCAGTCACTCGATGGGTGTGAGTTTGCCGATGACGATGCCATAGCGGTTGGCGTGCTTGGCACCGACACACTTTGGCTTGATATTGAAAACCTGCAGCCAGAGCCCGAAGTGTGGCTCGACATGCAGGAATGCCTCGCAGAGGAGGATCAAAGTAGAGAGATGCATGATAGAGTTCGGCGGAAGGTCGTGGAAGTCGAAGCCGTAGAAGAACATCAGGCCCGTAATGAATAGGTCAAGCGGAAAGCTTAACCCCCTAATGAAGTGGGGGATGAACACCACCCGCTTGCCTAGCTTGGTGGTGGGGGTTACTTGTCCCTTCTCCGCCACGCGATGAGTGATATCGGTGGAGAGGTAGCCGACCTTCTTGAGGTCGAGGATGTCTTGGTTGCTGACAGTGGAAATTTCGCACTGACCATTGGAGCCGCCATTGCTGAGCTCGGAAGCGGGGGTGGGAGAAACCTAGATCTATGCTCTGGAGGTGCAAGGGAATAGGAAACGGAGATGTTGAATGGAGAGCACGAGAGGCCTCTGGGTTTTCTTTCTCCTTTTATGAGGTCTGTCGATTCGGGCTCCCCTTTCCGTGCTGTGATTCCCTCCACTTCCCGAGACACGGGAGCATTTGTGGCCGTATAATTAACTACATCCTGTATGAAATGGGACACGATCTGTATGGAGAGATCGTGTGGACAGAACGGCTTCGAGCCATGCATCAAGTACCTAGCACTGGCCTATCGGTCGTGATGGGCTGTGACCTTTCGCTGGCCCGAAAGATCGTCGGGAAACATTACCTTTTTCCCAACGCTTGGCCTTCAAAAGCCAAAATCATCTCATAGATTTCGGACGTGCCATAACGAAAAAGAATTATTTGACATTAGAGGCCGAACTGTGGTTCGGCGGAAGGAACTCACCTAGCAAGCCGAAGACTCTTTTCGCGAAGCAATTGGAGCTAAAGACTCTTGGCGTTGGAGGCAAGTTCGGGGGCTACTAAGGGAGTCCTATATTAGGGATCCTCTGATAGCCGACCTATTGTATGGACCGGACTATATGGGCCACTTACCGAACACCAGACGACCTGAAGGCCCAGTTACCTGGATGGAAGCTTTGAGGACCATGGCTTGCGCTCCACGTGTGATGTACTATATAGGCATGTTTATCTCTTTGGCATATAACCTACCATGTGTAAACTTTAGGCCTCCTCGGCATCTATATAAGCCGGAGGGTTTTAGGCTATAGATATAGGACAACTCATCTAGGCTTAGACATACGATCTCGACGTAGATCAACTCTGTAACCCCTTACACGATCAATACAATCAAGCAGGACATAGGGTATTACCTCCATATGAGGGCCCGAACCTGGGTAAACTCGTGTCCCCTTCATCTCCTGTTACCGTCGATCCTAGTCTCACAGTTCGAGACCCCCTACCCAGAGATCCGCTGGTTTCTACACCGACACCAGCCCATCCATGTCCATGTGGATCGTCACTTTGACACATGGCTATAGAGATGTTAATTTGACCAAGGTGGATTCTTGTTGTTGGTATATGTGTTATATATTGTACATAGTTCACATATGCACTGATATTTCTAACAAAAAATCGAATGCATCATACACACTGAATCCCTCCTATCGGCTCGAACTATGGGCGCCCGTGGGGATATATATGCATGGGTCGTTAACCTTAGTACGGGGCCATTCTGGTCTGGGAGACACACATGTGGCGACGAAAGTTGTGCATTTGGTATTTGAAAAGATCGCACAACGCTTTCATAAATATGTGACTGGGGCCATGCATGTGCATTGGTGTTGTCTATAGACACTCCCTTGCGTGGTTATGGATGACATGGCAAATTTGTGGACACGTGTGGTCTATCACTTAAACCGGACCATACTAAAGGTCAATTTGACCAAGGTAGATATAGTCTTGTCATTATTTGTTATGATATAGTTCATGGTGAGATACGAGACAAATGTTTGAGCGCATACATATATATAAAGGTCGTGTTGTCCGTTCAAAGCATGTGTATGCGTGGGGTGATGTGGGGCGGGGAGGGGCAACACAATAGTACCTATACATAAAAACTATTTATGAGGTGAAGTACTACGTATCGTTCATCTTTTGAGAGGCATCTGTGCCACATCAAAAAGTTATGGACGCACGAAATATCACACCACCTTAATTAATTAGTTGAGACACACACATGTGGTTGCGGTCTCACCCATCCTGTGAAGTTTCCGAGACGCGCCCATTTGTGGGCCCTCATAGTTTACCCTTAGAACTAAAACAAGGGGGAGGGGGTGCTAATGATGGATTTCTGTTTGTTTTGTGTTACGGTTTGCCGAAATTGCAGTACTAGTATAGGTGTGTACATTCACACACACACACACAAATATATATATATATATATATTCTAGATACCCCCCCCACAGACTCGAAGGTGTGTGGGGGGGTGAGGGGGCATAAGCCAACATTACCGTGTGCTCTCTAAGACACTGTGTGTCACATCAAAGTTGTGCATTCCGTATTTGAACATCATAACAACCTTTCCATACATAGGTTTTGTCCACAAGAATGTTTGTTTGTGTTATAACCCTAGATTTATCGTGTTTATTTTCCAATGTTTTTTTATAAATGGCAGAGGAGTCTTTTTAGAAACTTCAATAGCAGACTAGTCGAACGAGACAACTATGTGCGATTGTGTACACAGTAGACATAGTCTCCGCATGCTTACTCTCTGCCACGCCCGACCCGAGGTTGTCACATAACTACAGACCACGTTTGCACCAACCCGCATAGAGATATCTTAAAAATAGCTACCTGCCTTGATCAACTTAAAAATTGATGATTATGTGGATTTTTCTCTTTGAATTGCACACAGGTATTATGTTCAGCCCATGTGCATTGTTTGTTCTTCCGACGCCGCTTCAAATCCTTAATATAAATTTCAGTTGTCCCCGCTTTTCATTCCCTCCAAGTAAAATTTAAACTAGTCGTGGCATTTCTTCAAACACCACCTAGACCCCTCCCACCCCCACCCCACACAACTCCCTCGCTCGAACACTAGCTACCTCGCTGTCGTTGTCACCGCTGCCCCTAGTATGCATTCCATAGTCAACCTCTGCTGCTCTCCCCCTGCAGGTTATGAACCCATCTTCATACCCTTGTTGCTATAAAAAAATAGATGGTGCCTGCTAAACACCCGCTTCCTCACAAATCCGCATCCCCGCCGCAGAGTATCGCAGCCTAATTCTAGCTACACTTCAAGGGGAGATCGAGGAGTGAATGGCCAAAAGCAGGTATATCACGGCCTTTTCGCTAGATGATGTCGAGGTGGCTGCCAGGGAAGCTGACTACGATGACGAGGTTCCCACCGGGATCATAGGGGAAGCTGACTACGATGATGAGGTCGTTGTGGAGGACGCCAGGGAAGCTATCTACAATGACGAGGTGGCTGCCGAGGCCGCCGGGGAAGAAGACTACGATGATGTGGTGGCCTCCGAGGTCATAGGGAAATCTAACAACTACGAGGCTGCAAGACAGCGGGTTCCCGTAAGGATGCATATCGATGCACACAACTATGACATCTAGCTCGTCGACCATGACTGCTTGTCGCAGGATATGTCACAGGTTAAGTGGCACAATCCCGGCCCCTCGGGTTCAACCCCCATCGACCTCATGCAAGGCCCAGCCACTGACCTATTTTGCTTCGCTCTTAAAAATTTGCCTTTCTTCATCTCCATGGAGCCTCTTTTGTCATTTCTGAAGGACATGTTCTATGGCGGTGTCTAGGCATCGTCAGTTGCTAAGTCAGGCCTCATCGACGAGGCTGATGTCGAGAATGGCTCCCTATCTGTCTCTTCCAAGGGGAAAGAGCCCATTCGTGACATCGGGGAGCACACCCATAATCCGCGCTCTTCTAATGGGAATGATCCCACCTGTGATAGGTGAGGAAACCCATATCATGTTAAATTATTTCACTCATGATAAATGTTTGGACTCTAAAGTTGAATTTCATCAATGCATGTTTCAAGAGCCATATATGGTTCCTATTAAACCTGGTGTAGTTAACACATGCACTATTTATTTCAGTTCTTTCGCATGTGATGTTCGGTTATACAATTTCATGTTTAAGCATCGGCTACGTTCTATGCAATTTCAGTAGTATAGTATGAATTCAATTGCTATCAAAGCCTATTGTAGTGAGCATATGCCTTGTTGTAGTGAGCACATGCCTTGTTTAACTGTTTTTCCTAGCTCGGTTGTTTGTACTGGGCATATGTCCTAATTCAATTGATATATAGTATGCCTTGTTTATTTCAGTTATTCACATTGTGAGGTTCTATATACACAAGTATGTACTGCCAAGTTTAATTTCATCATACTAGTTTCAATGGCCATGTGTGGTTCCTGTTAAGCCTGGTGTAGTTAACACGCCCACTGTTTATTTTTGGGGGTTTTGACAGTGTGATGTTTAGTTATACAATTTGATGTGTAAGCACCAGCTCCATTCTATGCAATTTCAACAGTACCACTATGAATGACTATATGTGGTTGTTGTTCAGCTTGTTGTAGTGAGCACAAGCCTTTCCATTTTTATGTAACTATAACTAGTGTACTTAAACATGCACAATACTAGTTTGAATGACTATATTTTTTTGTTGTTCAATGCTACGCTATTGTAGTTAAAACACAACTCCACTTATTATTAGCTTAGCTAGCATGCTTAAACCTGCACACTAGAGCTATCATATTGTGGTCATGTTGTTTACAATGCATATATTTGGTTAATGATTAGCCTGTTAGTACTTAACATGCCTTTCGATGTACTTACCCTAGAAAATATCGGGAACAACTGTTGTTTTCCATCGAGGTTACTTTCATCACATGGCTTATATATATATACTCGATCCACCCCAAAGTATAAGATGTTAATACATCAAATATGTGAGTATTTTGGATGTAATAAGATCTTATATACTGGGACAGGGAATACTGTATTACATCATTGTGAAATTTCAGTTTACCTTCTAATACTAACTTGTTGCTTGTAGGTGCATATGTCACTGGTACAGATCCATGTGTCGACCCTTTTTGCGTATGGGGCAATGAGATATTTATGAACCAGCATCAAGTGAGGAAATTTATAAAGGTTGTTAATAAAATGGTACAAAATATGGAAATTACACTATTTCTTTACACCTTATCCAATACAATAGTGAACTCCAGGATGGTCACTACGAACTATGTACCCTTCTTTTTACTGTCCATAATGAGTTGTTAGCTTACAAATTTAAAATGTGCGAATCTATTTTTGTTTGTAGTGATTCTCAAAGCACTTTACTCAGGATTAGCTCTCAAACTACTTGATTGGTGGACGTGCAAACGTTAAAGTATATCTATTGGGAGACGATGACTACCTAGATGTCTCATCAACACACATAAAGTTGGGCAGTCCACCATCACAAGGGGCTGGCCTAGAGTCGTCCGTGCATTCTGCATGGAGGATGACACAATATGGGCATTCCGCTTCACCTTGTACAGCTACCAGAGTGTATTTCACCTCTTCCTTTTATCGTATTTAATACAAGTATGCAACCTTGGTTCATCATTATTCATCTGGTCCTAATGAAATTATTATTTCTTGATGTAATTCTTGAACATATGTACATGTGAATGGAATAATGCATTGGAATTTGAACCTATGTCTATATAAGATGTATTTGGAAAATGTTATAGCCTACTATCAAATTCAAATCCTATAGAATTTTAAATTGTGGAGATTCAAATTCCGGAAAATTAAGCTTTGCAGGTCATTACCCCGCATATGGTGTGTAAAGCAGAACATGTGTCATATACCTCATGATTCGACACGTTTCAGAGAGAGAAACCGTGTGCGACAATGCACACAATTGTCTCCTGTGAACCGTATGTAATGTTAGACAATATTGAAAACAGTTAAGGAGACCTAAATGGTTTGTGATAGTCTCCTTATCATATACGATTTATAATGTTTAACTATTTGTTATGCCATATGCATCCGGCACAAGTATGACAGTTGGAGCATTTTGGAATCTTGGTATATCGCAAACAACGATGTTGGACAAAATGTGTGTGATTGTCTCCTTATCATACACGCTTTGCAATTATGAATTGTTTGTGATTTGGCACACATCAGAAACGGTGTGCTACAGAATAGCGTGTGTGATGTTAGTGTGATCTCACATGAGTTGCAAGGATGGACCGTATGGGAAGGATGCCATATCTCAAATGCTTGACCGGTGACTCTAGTTTGTGATAGATATGAACATCCCATATGCTTAGTTTTGCCAAATGTTTGCGTTTGCTAGACACCATCGCCGATGATTTTGCTGTGTCATGTCGGATGGACCCCCTATCACCCACATAGGCAAGGCGACGGTTTAAAACTACATCGAGGAAAGGGGTTAAAACCGTTCGTATATCACGTCGGTGCACCAGTGTAGCCACGTGCCCTCTTTTTGTGTTAATTTATAATGTGCTACTAACCCTTGTTGTGAGCATGTGCACCTTGTGGAGGAGAATGCCAAGTTGAAAGACAACTTGAGAAAGGCCGTATGACATGTTTAAAAGGTGAAAAGAACCTCAGTGATCATTTGAGCAATCAAAAGGAAGTTGTGGAGAAGGAGGGGATTGGGTTTGCACCCAAGTCTAAGAAGAAGAAGAAGTTCAAGCCCAAGCAACCTTTCCTATGCAAGGAAACCTTTTATCAAAATGCGGAGGATACTCATGAGAAGAACAAGGACAAGGACGTGGGTGGTAATGCCAAGAAGGGCAAGACCACCCCTTCTAACAAAGTCAGGGATTTCAACCCCTCTTATGTTTTATGTCCTGCTAGTGATGGGCATGTTTATGCCAAATTTTTGGTTCTTCTTATGAGTACATTGAATGGTATATTTGGGTTCCGAAGACCCTTGTTACTAACATAAAATGACCCATTAAAGGATGCGTACCTAAATCCAAGCATTGATCTCTTGTAGGAGTTTGCTTCCGGAGGAGGTTCATGGTTTCTTGATAGTGGAGCAACAAATCATATGACCGGAAGCAAGGACTTGGTGGTGGACGTTCAAACTAACTCATCCTTGGCCACTCAAGTACAATTTGGTGATGATACAATTTCAATGGTATAGGGTCTTGGCAAGGCGGTGATCTCTCCAGATTTAACCATTAAGGAAGTTATGCTTGTTGAGACCCTTGCATACAATTTAATCTCCATTCGTTAACTTGCACTCACGGGCTTTTCTACCTTATTTATGTTCATAATGTGTACCTTTTGTGGAGAAAGGCTCTTAAAGTAGCTTTTGTTGTGTACGTCAAAATGGTCTTTATGTGGTTAACTTTTTGGAGCGACCCACTAAGACCGCAACTTGCCTAATGGCTAAAGTTGATGTGTGATGGCTTTGGCATCGATGGCTAGACCATGTCAATATGATATCTTTGCAAAGTCTCCTCAAGGGGGATCACGTCCATGGACTAAAAATGTGAGTTTTTCCAAAGATCGTGCTTGTAGTGCTTTGGGGGAAAATAATTCTTGGTGATTGTGGATGATTACTCAATATATACTTGGGTGTACTTCTTCAAGAAGAAGAGTGAGACCCATCAAACCGTCATCAACTTTACAAATGAATCTCCATGTCAATATGAGGCACAAATAATGATGATTAGAAGTGACAATGGCATAGAGTTCCAGAACTACACCTTGGATGTTTTTCTTAGTCATGAGGGGATCAACCATCAATACTCCACACCATATATCCCTCAAGAAAATGGTGTTATAGAGAGGAAGAACCAGGCGTTAATGGATGAAGCAACGACCATGATGGTGGAATTCAAATCTCCGTACAACTTTTGGGCCATAGCTATCATCACCGCATCTCACGCATCTAATTGGCTCTACCTCCATAAAGGCTTGAATAAGAGTCCATATAAGATACCTAAAGGTAACAACCCCAACTTCAAGTACTTCCGGGTGTTTGGTTGTAAGTGTTTCATTCTCAAGAAAGGTGTTCGTTCGTCTATATTTGAACCTAGAGCTCAAAAGGGCATATTTGTTTATTATGCCACAAACTCTCATGCTTACCGTGTGCTGATACGTCTCCAATGTATCTATAATTTTTTCTTCATCCATGTTGTTATATTATCAATCTTGGATGTTTTAAAATCAATTTATAGCACTTTTATTTAATTTTTTGGGACTAACCTATTGACATAGTGCCAAAGTGCCAGTTGTTGTTTTTGCTTGTTTTTTACTTCACAGAAAATCAATATCAAATGGTGCCCAAATGTCGTGGATATTTTTGGAGAATTTTTGTGGACCAGAAGAACCAAGATGGGCCAAACAAGTACTAGGGAAGGGGCCTAGGGTGCCCACCACCCATGAGGGCGTGCCAGAGGCCCCTGGCATGGCCTGGTGGGTGGTGGCCATGTTGGGAACCCCTCCACCGACTATCAAGCCTATAAATTCCCAAATATTCAAAAAACCCTAGGAGAGTCGACGAAACATAATTCCAGTTGCCGCAAGTTCTAGAACCTCGAGATCGAATCTAACACCATCATGAAGGGGTTCATTTTCATCACAGGTGCCTCTCCGATGATGCGTGAGTAGTCCACCATAGACCTACGGGTCTGTAGGGAGTAGCTAGATGGCTTCCTCTCTCTCTCTCTATGATTCTCAATACAATGGTGTCTTGGAGATCTATTTGATATAATGACTTCTGCGGTGTGTTTGTTGGGATCCGATGAATTTTCAGTTCATGATTACTTTCTATCCATGAATATGACTTGAGTCTTCTTTTGTCTCTTGCATGCATGATTACTCAAAGCCTCGTATTTATTCTCCGAATCTTTGGTTTAGTTAGGCCAACTAGATCATTTTTCTTACCAAGGGAAGAGGTGCTTTGCGATGGGTTCGATCTTGCGGTGTTCTTTCCCAGCGACCGAATGGGCAGCAAGGCACGCATGTATCATTGCCATTAAGGATAAAAAATGGGGTCTATTCCTACATGAATAGATCTTGTCTACATCATGTCACTGTTCTTAATGCATTACTCCGTTTCTCCATCAATTTAATACACTAGATGCATGCCCGCTAGCGGTCGATATGTGGAGTAATGGAAATAGATGTAGAATCATTTTAGTATACTTATCTTAGACGTGATGCCGATATAATGGTCATTTCCGGGATATCATCATGATTATTTGATCTTCTATCAATTGCACAACAGTAATTTCTTGACCCAAGATACGCTATACTCATGAGAGAAGCCACTAGTGAAACCTACGGCCCCTGGGCCTACATTTCCACATATTTCTTTCCAATCTACTATTTTGCCTTTTTGTTTTTAGATCTATTAGAACAACCAAAAATACCTTGCTGCACTTTTTGTTTACTTAATTTATTTTGTGTTCTTGCGATATCTATTTGCCAAAACTATCATCATTTGATCTATCTTTTTACCGTAGAGATCTTGACAACCTCTCTTTCGCATCGGGTTACAAGTATTTGTTATTTGTGTGTAGGTTCTGCTTACATGGGTGCGTGATCTTCCTCTAAGGATTGATACCTTGGTTCATAACTGTGGGAAATACTTACCGTGCTATGTTGCATCAGCCCTTCCTCTTTATGGAAATACGAGCAAAGTCTCAAGCCACGTCCAAAGAATTTCTAGAGCCGTTGCCGGGCATGAAGCAATCTCATCTACCAGGTTCCAAATCAGAAATCTCATCTCCTTGCAATTTACATTATTTTCCATTTGCCTCTCGTTTTCCTTTCCCCCACTTCACAAATTTGCTATTTTATTTGCCCTCTCTTTTTGGGTTGCCTTTGTCTCATCAAATCTCTTGTTCGTCTACTTTTCATTATGGCTAGTTCTTTTGTTATTGCGTATACACACGAAAGTGAGGTTCTTAACTTTAAACAAAGGGGAGGAGAGAATCTTAAAGATGCTTGGTATAGGATTTGCAATGCTCATAATAGATCTATTCGTAAGGAATCTACCGTTGTTCTCATTCGCTGTTTATATGTCGGCATCACCTTCTGGTACAAATTCGTCCTTGGAACGATTACCGGTGGAAATTTCTTGATGTGTCATACTTTGGATGCTTATAATGCAGTAGGAAATCTAGTGGGTTCCGCACCTATCATTGTCAATGAAACAATTTTAACTCTTGAGCATGTGATGAAAAGGTTACATGCTATTGAAAAGAAAATTCTCACTGAGGAAAATATTGAAAATTTGGATAAAAATAATTCATAATATTGCTAATAAAATTGAGTCAAAGGCGGGAGACGCTCTTAATATACTAAAGTAAAAGGAACTCATAGTCAATAAAAGAATTGATAAGTTGGAAGAAATTTTTCATAATTTAAGTTCAACTTTTTCTACCGATAAGACTATTGAAAAACGCCCATTAGTAAATATTGCAAATCCATGCAAGTTCCTAAGAACAAAGGTACCGGTTCTAGTAGAAACAATGAGGATCTTAAAATGATTAGTATTCATCCCGATTTTGTTGAAGTGGTAAACAACCTTCATGGCAAGAACAAATTTCTCAATCTTATTCCTAGAAGTATTGTCATGGAAAATATGCATGATAGATCCTTGCAAAAATCTTGTTGTTTGCTTAAGGAGTTGGGAACTAAGGATGACCATACTTGAATCTATGTGTTATGCCTAGCTAGGGGCATAAAACGATAGCGCTTATTGGAAGGCAACCCAATGAATAAAATTTGTTTAGATTTTCCTTTATGTTTTGGAGTGTTTGCAAAATTATGATTCTGTTATGATTGTGTTTTTATGTTTTATTTAGTGTTTGCGCCAACTTACGCCTTTACGATGATTCATAATATGAGTAGAAACAATGCTAAAATCGGAAACAGAAACTTTGTATCAAGTGAACGAATTTTGTTTTTACTAGTAGATGATAATGAGCTGAAATTTTAAAAAAGTATTTATATACAAATTATTAATGTTTTCCTAATTTTAAATAATTTTTTGAGTTACAGAAGTATTGGTAGAGTACATATTACTACAGATTGTTCTGTCTAAAATGGATTCTGTTTTCATTGCATTGTGTGCTTGTTTTGATGAATCTATGGCTTGTATCAAGGGGTATAAGTCATGGCAAAGTTAGAATACAGTATATGTAATGAAATAATAAAATATGAATGGGTTTACAATAGTACTTTAAATGGTAATTATCTTTATTGTACTAATGGATCTCACGAGAATTTTGTTATGTTTTGTCTGATTGAAGTTTTCATGTTTTGTGTGAGATCATGGTGGATGAAGGAATACGGAGTAAGAAGAGCCTAAGCTTGGGGATACTACCCCACCCCAAGACAATATCCAAAGAGTAAGAAGCAAATAAGCTTGGGGATGACCCGAGTTGCATCCGCTCTTTCTTCTAACAACCATCGGTATTTTACCTTGGAACTTAATTTTTATTCTTCACATATCATGAGTTTTGCTTGGAGAGTCTTGTATATTTTATTTTTTTATCCTTTATGCACACACCTATTTGAGAGATCTAAAATTATGCTATGATTTACTAGAATTTCTCTTTATGATTCACTTAAATCTATTGAGCAAAGGAATTGCTCTAGTGCTTCACTTATATCTTTTTGAGCACGACGTGCTTTCACATGTTTAAAGAAATGCTCTAATAATTAACTTATATTAATTTGAGAGTTAATAATTTTGAAGAAATCCTCTCATGCTTCACTTATATTATTTTGAGAGATGAAACTTGTTTGCTCATGTTCTTCACTTTTATCCATGTGAGCTTGTCAAAAGGAATATCCATATATGAAACTAGTCCCAAAGTGATAGATATTCAAGAGGGTTATAATAAAAACATTCATGAAGATTATTGGACAAATTAAACTTGATTCTTTGTAATAGTTTTGAGACATGACGCTAGTAATATGTGAGTTATATTGATGAGTAATTATGCTTAGTATGAATATTGATATTAAAGTTTGTGATTCCATATGCAAGCACGAAAGTCTATAGTTGTGCTACGAAATTACATCCTACTTATGATGCATTATTCGGTGTTAGTTATGCTTAATGCTCTCTTATGAGATTTTTCGTTTTTTTTGTTGGATGCTTCTCAATCTATTGCTAGCCTTCACTTGTACTATGTAGAAATACTACTTGTGCACCCAAAATACTTAAACCCGGTTTTTTCATATGAGTCCACCATACCTACCTATATACGGTATTTCCATGCCGTTCCAAGAAAATTTGTATGTGCCATCTCTAAATTTTCAAAATAATTTTTCCTTTTTGTCTGCTCGTACCACTCATGAAATGGTAGGGGGTGACCGATATTTTTCCATGCTAGATGTGTAATCTCAAGATGACTGTTTATTCACTTGTCACTTTGTGAGAGTATGGCGGTAATAGGGGTGCCCAATCCCGAACTAAAAAGAAAGAAAAAATTACTTTATGTTGTCAAATAATAAATTCCTTGGGAAGTGTTGGTATGGAAGGCAACTGTGGATTTGTCTAGCCATGGAAAGTGAATGTATGGTGGAAAAAGGAATAAACTTCATTTTCTATTTGGGGAACCGCTTATGATGTATCTAGCAAGGAAATATGGTTAAATCTCTCAGTCGTTTTCGTTGACAAAAAAGACATGCCACCCAAAATATTTTCCTCTATTAATTTAAACACTTGAACTTTGGCACCTCTACAAATCCCTACTTCCCTCTACGAAGGGCCAATCTATTTATTTTATGCATTTTTTTTCAATTTGAGTCTCCATCTTCTCTTATAAAGCACCAACTAGGAGGCACTATGATCATACTTGAGCATTAGGTGTTGTTAATATTTGAGTGTGTATTGTGAATGGATCAATGATTGAGCATGATGGGATAGGGATAACTTTCTTTAGTGTTGACGTTTTGAAAGACATGGTTTCTTGTTGGTATGTGTGAGGGGAAACGACATCTATGGGATCGGAGGGATCCCTTAGTGGTTCAGCGGGGCAGAAGGATCGCATAGAGAGCAGATCTAATGAACAACGCGAGGGAATTTAACCAGGTTCGGGCCGCAAGGATGCGTAAAACCTACTCCTACATGGTTGTATTATGGGTGTTTTAGGGTTCCAGCTAGAGGAGCACTATGAACAGTTGCTACGCGCGTGAGCTATAAGGTGGGAGTCAAAGATTGAAAAGTCAAAAATCTAAAATTCCTCTACTGTAACGCCTTGGGCCTCCTTTTATATGACCAAGGGGATCCCAACAGTCGTTTACAGTGCGCATACGGGGTGCATAGTACTATCATACCTAACACTAATGGTGTAAGACACGCGCATTTAATGCACTGTTAGACATCTCTGATTGTCTACGAGATGGGTCAGGGGCCCGTCCCATCGGCACCGCTTAGCCCCTCCATCGCCGGTGCCGCAACACATGCCCAGGCGGGGTGACACCTGCCTGTGCGCTGGCGGGGCCTTGTCGGGGCTTCGCCTTGCCTGAGGGTTTGATGGCCATCCTGGCAAGGAGTTGTCGAGGGTCTTTATCATTAGGATGTCTTCTATACACGTAACTGGCAGCTCCTTGCCAGGCCTTGCCGCCAAGGTGGCTTCTACTCCCTGTGCATGAGTAAGGGGCACTGGAGAACCCAAAACTCTAGTGCACTCACAGGAGCCCCCGGGCCTGGGCCACACACGGTGCGTGGCGTGGTTGGGCTAGGCCCAAACAGTGCAGTGTATGTGTGGCAGGAGCTTGTAGTTGTGATCATTGCGCTTACTATGCCCATTGAATGCGGGACGTGCGATACATGTGCAACGCGGCCATCAATTTTTCAATTAATGTGTCAGGTCGTTTCCGCCATGCGTGCCGCATGCATAGCAGGAAGCCAGTAACGGGCGCTCGTGAATTAAAGTCCTGGGAGAAGCAGTAACTATAGTGCCATGGATTAGAGCAATGGGGTGGTTGCTGTTCACCCCATAATTGAGGGCGCCGCTGTTGGGGGAGGTGGGCAGCGACCCTTGGAGCGGGGGAGATCTAGCCGCCGCGCTTCCCCCTATAAATTGAGGGGTAGTGAGGGCGGTGCTCATCCATCCTTTGTCCCTCCTCCGAGCATGAATTTCCATAGCTTCCCCTTCCACGTCTTCCCAACCTTCGAGTTGCGTTCACCCTTAGCCATGAACAGGGGGCGAGGGCGGCCACCGTCCTCAGCTCCAAGGAGGAGTTCTTCATCGGGATCATGCCACCGCTTCAGCCACAAAGGCGGAGCGCGGCTCGAGCGCGCATGGTGGAAGATGCACGAGGGGTCATGGCCATCGTGGGGGACGAGGTCGAGGGAGGCGGAGCGCTGCCCCATCTTCTCTTTCGACACGAGGCCTCTTCCTTGAGGGGACCCACGCTAAGGGGACGACGCTGGAGTTCGTCCTTGAACTGGGCTCATTGACACCAGGCCATCTGCGCCTCCCTCGCCCTTTCGCTAGGGCGATGGAGGTCGATGAGCCACCCGTCCTGTGGTCACGGGCGCATGGTTGTTGTAACGGCACGACGGAGGTGGACATCGAGTACCCAGCAAGTCGCATCATGTTCCGTAGGCACGGCTGGAAGACATTCGCCCACACCCACAACCTCCAGGAAGAGCATGTCCTTCGTTTTAAAATGATAGAGGCCAATATTCTCTCCATCAAGATTTATGGGCGCTCAGGAGTCCGTCTCAGCTGCTGCAAAGAGAGATCGAGCAGCGCTGACAGGTCCTCCTCGAGCGATAGTGGTGAGGTGGACAGTGGTGAAGGAGACGACGATGAGACTGGTCTTCAGGCCGTCAAGTCGGAAGACTATGACCTGAGCTCGGACTGACCGTTGGTCGCACGATCACCGTCAGCCTCGTACCAGCTCATGCCCCTCCCCCTCCCAGCAGAACGATCTTGACGGGGGCCTTTGTCCCGGGCGCTGCCTCATCTTCCAGTTGTATCTTCCGGTAGGCCCGTGGACTACGACTTCTGCCCCCCCTCTTGTCTGTGCAGTGCTGGTCTAGTGTGGGGGCAGGCTCTCGCCATCCCTTCTAGAAGCCGTGCCCCTCCACGCAGAGCTAGTCCGGAGGGATCAGGCTGGGCTTCTGTCGGGGGGCTCTCGCCATCTTTTTCTCCTTTTAATCTGCCTCCTCCTTCAATCTTTCTCCTTGTAATATCCCTAGGGGAGAAAGTCAAATAAAGATGTACTTAGGAAGAGGAAACATCTCATGTAAATTTCACCCCATTTTGAATGAATGTATATTATCTTCCTTATTAGACTACTTCTTTGCATGGAACTTTCCCAACGCCTTTTCGGAAGAACTTGCTAGCGTGCGTGGTCCTACTGCTAGCGCATCGAGGAACGGGTCCTTAGCAGCCTGCTGGCGGTGCTACTGCCGGCAAGATACCTTGGCATCCTTGGCGCAGCCATTCAAGCTATTGATCGTGCTCAAAACATAATAAGGGCACGAGCACGGCCATTCGAGTCATTGAGCGGACTTGAAACGAAGCAAGGGCACGGGCGCAGCCACTTAAGCCGTTGAGCGGACCCGAAACAGAATGAGGCCGCATCCAATTACGGCAATGTCGGTGCACTAGAGTTTTTGAGCCATCTAGCGCCCCGTTACTCATGCACGGGCAGTAGTAGCCGCCTCGTTACTCTAGCGCCCCGTTAAGCAAAGACTTATCAAGCACCAGCACAAAAGACTCAAGACTACATGCAAGACTTTGCCGGGAGGGCCGTAGAGCCTCCAGGCCCCCGGAAAGGCAAGATCCCGGCAAGGTGAGGCCCCGGCAAGCACCGCCAGCGCACAGGACAAGTGTCGATCCACCTGGACGCGTGTCGTGGCATCGACGTTGGAGGGAGCTAAGCGGCACCGATGGGACGGGCCCTGTCTCGTCCCACTGACGGACTGAGGCCCCTGATGGTGCATTTAATGCTCTTGTCCTACTCTGTCAGGGTTAGGTATGATCGCACTATAGCCGCACTGTGCATTCCGTGTGCACAGTTACGCCACTTCTAGGATTCCCTTAAGTATAAAAGGAGACCCAAGGCGTTACAGAAGAGGACTTTTGGACTTTTGGTCTTTTGGGCTTTCAGACAGTTAGGCCTTTAAACAACCAGACAACCCGACAGTTAGAGAAGGGGAGGTTCCCAAGCTCGCATAGTAGCCGTTCATGGCGCTCCTGTAGCTTGAACCCTAGAACATAATCAAGATAACCAAGCAAGAGTAGGGTTTTACGCATCCGTGTGGCCCAAACCTGGGTAAAAACTCCCCGCGTGCATCTCACCAGACCGGCTCTTTGCGCCAGCTCGCCCCCCGCCGAACCGAAAGGGGCCCTCATGGTCCCATAGGTGTCCGTTCCCACGACATCTTTGGCGCGCCAGGTAGGGGGGCGTGAGTGATGCAAACCCATTCCGGTGATCTGCGCCCTAGCTTCATCATTGCCATGGACCCCAAGAATAAGGTCCTAACAACAGTTGGCCCGTCCATGTCCGTCATCCCTGTATCTCCAAGGACGAGGGACGGCGTAGACGCGGGTGGAGGAGGAGGAGGCGGAGGTTCCAAACTTCGGCGACGCTCTAGTGACCAAGGCCAAGCGGGTGGCAACGCTCGCCGCGGTGACGCTTGCCGCGGTGACGCTCATGGCGGCGGTGGGAACCCCCATGCCCCTGGGTCTCCAGACGGAGCAGTACCGCCTGCAGGTGGTACGGCGAACTCCAGGGGCAGAAGAGCGTCCTCTAGGGCACCCACACCGGCGCCTACACCACGACATTCTCAGGACGCGCGTGGAGAGTCACGCTACTGCGCCCGCAGTTCTAGCGCCCCCATGGAAAACCTCCTGCGCATCATTCCCAAGATGCATAGGACCAGCATGCAAGCGGGAGTGGCATGCTGATGCGGGACCGTCGAGGTGCTCCTTCTAACACGGTTAGGAGTCAGAGCACCTCGCGTTCCTCACGCCGCTTGATGCCATCCACAACGGAGGAAGCGATGGTGCGAACGCAGCTACTCCTGAACTCCCCTCCTACTGTAGGGAAGCTTGACGAATGGAGAGCCACCATTCACAGCCTCCTCAGCCTCGCAGATAAGCTTCAGCCCACAAGGCCACCTCATACCAGCAGTGAAGTGCCCGGAGTCGGTGCGACCTCGGTGCACTCTCCTCCATGACAGCATCATCGGACGCCGACCCGATGGACTGACGTCCACGACGGTTACTCAATGACATCATTTGACCCACGGACACGTCATGATCAGCGTCATGTTCTTCAGGAACGTGGCAAGGAGGACGCTTGAACTGCGATCGAGCGGCGACGGGAAGCACGCCTTCAGTCAGACAGGCGCACGGGACTCACTGTTGACAAGTCCGTGCCGGGGTACCCTCTCAGCCTACCTTATGAGGTGGGTTGTCCAGCGTTTACCCTTGAGCTGCGGCAAGTCTAGCCAACACCCGCATGTTCAAACCGGAAGTCCCAGAGAACTACGACGGCAAGACCCATTCGTCATAGTTCCTAAGCGTTTACACCATTGCGGTGCAGGCTGCCGGGGGCTGCGACGACAAGATATTGGCCAACTACTTCCCGTTGGTGCTTAAGCCCAACATCAGGTCATGGCTGATGCACTTAATGGAGGGGTCCATCGCTTCCTGGGCGGACCTATGTCACAAGTTCATTGGAGCCTTCACCGGAGGTCATCAAGCTCCTGCTAGGAGAGCGATCTACACATCATCCCCTAGAAGGAAGGCGAAACTCTACGCAAGTACATCCAGAGGTTCAGCTACGTGCATCACAACATCCCGGACGTTCACCCTACGCTGTTATCAGCGCGTTCCATCAGAACGTGTGCAACCGTAGGATGCGGGAAGAGCTGGCGATGAATAGAGTCAGGGACGTTGCGAGCTTTATGCTTTGGCAGACAAATGTGCTCGGGCTGAAGAAGGGAGAAGACTCCCCAGCGAGGACGCTAGCGCATAGGTCAACTTCGAAGAAGAACACACTGCTGCCCCGGCAAAGAAGGGCCGGCGACAAGACAAGAAGCGCAAGCGCAAGACCGTGCTAGTCATCAAAGGATTCGGCAATCCCGGCGCCACCAAGAAAGGCAAGGTTGATGACCGCGGGAACGATGTTGTTGGGTGTGCCCCCTGCCATGCCTTGGCGGCTGCCAGCAAGCTAGAAGACTCCGGCAAGCAGTGCTGCAAGATCCATCGCACCAAAGGCCACGATCTCCAAGACTGTCGGTAAGTTGAGCAGCTTGTCGAGAAGCAGAGGGCTGAATATGAAAGATGTGACAAGGAGAAGGGTCAAGGTGTTCCTGAAGGGTCCAGCAAGAAGCGTGTTGGCCGAGGAGGTCTCTACGGAAAGCCCAAGCAACAGAAGGATCAGCCAGCCCGCGGCCGCGACAAGCAAGAGGGAGATGATGATGATGTTGAAGAGGACGACGAGTCCAATGAGCATGAGTTTCAAAAGGCGACGGAGGTGCATAGAAGGAGGAGCCTCGTCGCATTCCTCTCACCGCCAACTTAAATAGTGGGCATGCGAGGTTAATGCGGCAAAGCCCTCTAAAATGGTCCAACACTACTATCATCTTCGACGTCGAGGATCACCCTAATCGCATAACTACGGTTGGGTGCCTATCGTTGTTGGTCTCGCCAACATTCCGCAACCTCAAGGTGACGAATATCTTAGTCGACAGTGGGGCCAGCCTGAACCTGATCTTGCCCAATGTCATTCGGAGGTTGCAGATTCCCGATGTAGATCTCAAGACGACAGGCACTTCCCAGGGGGTCAATTCAGGAAGGACTCGGCTGAAAGCCAAGGTCACGCTACCGGTGACGTTCGTCAATGATATCAACTTCAGAATGGAGAAGATCGTCTTTGACATTGCCGAGATCTCATTGCCATACAACAGCATTCTCGGGCGTCCGGCACTGGCCAAGTTCATGGCGGCCACTCACTTCACTTACAACTTGCTGAAGATGCCCGGACCGATGAGCGTCATTACCATCAACTCCGACAAGAAGAGCGCGCTTATCTGCCCCGATCAACTCTACCAGGGTGCAGCCATAGCACCTGCCGCCAAGGCACTTTCTCCTGCCGCTGAAGCTCCCAGGGGGAATAAGATCGGCAAGGCCTCTGGCGCACACTCTGGCAAGCGCGCCTCTTCGGAGTGTTGCGCTACCATTGTCGATGTGCCAGAGAGCTCCACCGGCAAGAGCAAGAAGTCCAAGGCAGCTCCACTAGAAACCAAGAAGGTGTCTGCCAAAGAGGATGGCACGGGGTGAACTTTCACCATAAGTTCCACCCTTGACAACAAACAGGAAAGCGTGCTCGACTCCTTCCTGCGGCCAATGTTGATGTGTTTGCATGGCAACCATCTGATATCCCCGGTGTTCCTAGGAAGGTGATTGAGCACCACCTTATCGTCTGTCCACACGTGCGTCCCGTCAAGCAGAAGGTTCGAAAGCAAACTTTGGAGCGGCAACAGTTTATTGCCAAAGAAATCAAGAAGTTAAGTGCAGCTGGTCTGATCAGAGGAGTACTCCACCCTATGTGGTTGGCCAATCCAGTCATAGTGCACAAGGCAAATGGGAAGTGGAGGCTATGCATTGATTTCATAGACATCAACAAGGCCTGCCCCAAAGATCCTTTTCCCTTGTCGCGCATCGACCAGATTGTTGAATCCACCGCCGGATATGACTTGTTGTCTTTCCTTGACGCCTATTCCGGTTATCATCGGATCTTTATGGCCAAGGAAGACGGAGAGAAGACCGCGTTTATCACCCCACGTGGTGCATACTGCTTTTTGTGTATGCCTTTCGGGTTGAAAAGCGCTGGTTCTATCTTTGCAAGAGCAGTCCAGATTGGTTTTGAACCCCAGCTGCATAGAAATATGGAGGCTTATATGGATGACATAGTGGTCAAAACCAAGGACAAGGCCACGCTCATAGCGGACCTGGAAGAGACGTTCGCCAAACTGCACAAGATCAACTTGAAGCTCAACCCAGAGAAATGCGTGTTCAGCGTCCCATCCAGCAAGCTTCTCGGGTTCTTTGTGTCTCAATGCGGAATCAAAGCGAATCCTGACAAGATCAAAGCAATTGAGCAGATTGAGGTACCAAGACGAGTCAAGGACATGCGACACCTTGCCGGCTATGTTGCTGCTCTGAGTAGGTTTATCTCAAAGTCTGTCGAGCATGCTCTGCCCTTTTTCAAAATCTTGAAGAAGGCAGGTCCAATGAAATGGACTCCGGAAGCGGAGGCGGCATTGTAGGATTTGAAGAAGCACCTTTCCTCTCCACCAGTTCTAGTCGTGCCAAAACTAGAAGAGCCATTGCTGCTGTACTTGGTGGCAATGAATCAAGTGGTGAGTGCTGCACTAGTGGCTGAAAGAGAGGTTTACAAAGAAGCAGCAGCAATTGCAGGGGCACCAAGCAATGAGCCAGGAAAGCCTTCGGTAGGGTCCGGTGCCAGCAAACTAGGGTCTGCGCAGTTGAAAGAGATAGTTCAGAAGAAGAAAGTGGTGCAGCGACCAGTCTATTTTGTTAGCTCCTTGTTATAGGGGACCAGATCAAGGTATTCCGGCATGCAAAAATTGCTCTTTGGCCTTCGTATGGCCTCGAGGAAGCTGCGCCATTACTTCCAAGCACATGTGATCACCATTGTCCTCCGCTTCCCGCTATAGTGGATATTGAGGAATCCGGAAGCTACCGGCAGGATTGTGGAGTGGGCTCTGGAACTATCAAGCTTTGGTCTTCAGTTCGAAAGTACTTCGACCATTCAGTGCATGGCCTTGGCAGAGTTCATTACAGAATGGATCCCAACGCCCGATGAAGAGATTCGAGAGTCAACTCTCCCCAGCAAGGACACTAATCGAGAATGGATCATGTATTTTGATGGAGCTTTCTCGCTGCAAGGCGCTAGTGCCGGAGTGCTGCTTGTCGCACCCACCAGAGAGCACCTCAGATATGTGATCCAGTTGCACTTTCCCCGGGAGAGATCAATGAACAACACTGCTGAGTACGAAGGGCTGCTTGCCGGTCTCAGGATCGCAGCAGACCTCGAGATCAAGAAACTTATTGTCAGGGTGATTCTCAACTTGTCGTCAGACAAGTGAACAAAGATTACCAGAGTCCGTTGATGGAAGCTTATGTAGATGAAGTGAGGAAGTTGGAAGAGCGTTTTGACGGCTTGCAAATGGAGCACGTTCCACGTGCAGAGAACATCATTGCTGATGGCCTGTCAAAATGTGCTGGCCTTAAGTTACCGATGGAACCAAGAACTTTCGTGCTCCAACTAACTCAACCCTCCGTGACACCATCAACTGGACAAGATAAGAGAAGGAAGTTAAGTTCCAGTAAGTATTTCCCGGCAGAGCTCCCTGAAGTCGCCGGCGAGAAAATTGCCCAAGAGAATGACAGGCTTGCCGGTAAGTACTATGCTCCGGCAGAGCCATGAGCTCTTGCCGTAGAAGCGCACGCTCCCGCCAGGCTTGCTGGGGCGTAGCAGACTCCGGCAGGCCCTCAGTCCCTTGCCGTTGAGGAAAATGCTCCCCAGACAGAGGATACACCTTTTGTCCTTGTTGTCGAGCCCCAGGCTCTAGCATGGGCATAACATCTTGTCCAATTCCTTTAGAAAGGAGAACTCCTCAAGGAACAAGAGGAAGCAGAGAAAGTGTCCCGCCGGTCTCATATGTACCAGTTTGAAGATAACGTCATGTACAGAAAGAGACCGAATCACGTGAAACTCAAGTGCATTTCCCGGGAGGATGGACTGGAGCTCTTGGCAGAGATACACGTCGGCATATGTGGCTCCCACATAGGATCATGAGCACTTTCCAGAAAGGCATTCCGGCAAGGTTTCTTTTGGTCCACTGCCCTCCAGGATGCAACTACATTAGTAACCAAGTGTGAAGCATGCCAGTTTCATGCGAAGAAACTACATCAACCAGCTCAAGCCCTTCAAACCATCCCTCTCTCCTGGCCACTTTTGGTATGGCGGCTCGACATCTTGGATCCCATTCCCCGTGCTGACGGGGGCTTTGAGTACTTGTACGTGGCGATTGACAAGTTCAAAAAGTGGTCGGAAGTGGAAGAAATGAGGAAGGTGACAACAGAGTCTGCCGTCATGTTCTATAAGGGACTAAGTTGCCGCTTTGGTGTTTCCAACAGGATCATTACAGACAAAGGCACATAGTTCACGAGCCGTAGCTTCATGCACTATGTCCAAGACCTTGGTGGTAAAATATGTTTTGCTTCCGTTTCCCACCCGTGGAGCAACGACCGAGCTGAGAGGGCTAATGCTGAAGTGCTGCGAGATCTCAAGACAAGAAATTTTGATAGGTTGCACAAGTGCGGAAGGAACTGGATTGATGAGTTACCGGTGGTTCTTTGGTCAATCAGGACGCCACGAAATCGAGCTACCGGCCAGACACCTTTCTCCCTTGTCTATGGGGCGGAGGCAGTGCTCCCCATGGAACTCATATACGGGTCACCTCGAGTGCTCGCTTATGATGAGCTCAAGCAAGAGCATTTGCGGCAAGACGATGTGACGCTCCTTGAGGAAGACCGTCTTAAGGATGCTGTGAGAGTTGAACGCTACCAGCAAGCCTTGCGCCGCTACCATAGCCGCAAGGTCAATTCCAGAAGTCTTGAGGAAGGTGACCTTGTTCTTCGGCGAGTTCAGTCCGCCAAGAATCCAAACAAGTTGACGCCAAACTAGGAAGGCCCTTATCGGGTAGTATGAGTCACTAGGCCCGGCGCAGTCTGCCCGGTGAGCAACTCCTAGAATATTGAACATCTTTGAAAGTTGTACCCATGAGGCGCAGTTGCCGAGCCAGCCCCGACAACCAACTTTTGTACAAGACATCCCACTGAGGCATGAAATCCTTGGTACAAAGCCAGGCTTAGACCCTGTGCGTGGATAAATAAAGATAAGTGTTCTACAATCCTATTAGATTCTCATGTTTACTTATGTGCATGTTTATGTGGAGTGTTGCATTGCGCTTAATTCCGGCAAGAACTAACGAACCGCCAAGGTTCCAGATTCGTATTTTCTCTTCGTTCTTTCTCCAAAGGGCATAAGGATCCCTCACGTGCAGCTTTGCCGGTGGGGGTGATGGCACGGATACCTATGAGCAAGGTTCCAAAAAAAACTTGCCGAAAGGAGAAAGGCAACAAAAAGATAAGTTGCAAAAACCCCATGTGAATCCTTGCCGAAGGTTCTTTTCCTTGAGCAATTTCGACTTCTGTATGGAAAACCTTCACGCACAGGAACCTTGCCGTGATGGATGCGCCCTCACTGCGTTGGGTACCGCTCAATGGCTTAACTGGCTTCGCCTGCACTCCTTGTTTTGTAGTACGCTCAACGATCCAAGTGACAGCGCTCATGCCCTTATCCCGTTTCCGAGTAAGGCCGACACCTTGAACAGCCACGCTAAGGACGCCAAGGTGTCTTGCTGGCAATGGCACCGCTAGCAGGCTGCTAAGGACCCATTCCTCAAAGCCCTTGCGGCAGGACTACACACGCCGGCAAGATTCTTCCAGAAAGTGCATAGGGAAAGTTCAATATACAGAATCAGTCTAACAAGGAAGATAATACGCATTCATTCAAACTGGGGTGAAATTTTCATAAGATACCGCTTTTTTCTACGTACATCTTTATTTGACTTTATCCCTAGGGAAGATTACAAGAAGAAAACGATGGAAAGGAGAGGCGGGATAAAAGAAGAAAAAGATGGCGAGAAGCCCCCGGCAGAAGCCCGGCTTGACCCCTCTGGACCAGCACTGCGCGGACGAGTAGGGCTGCCATATGGGCAGGCAAGAGATGGTCCCTCTTGGACCAACATTGCATGGAGCAGAAGCCCGAAGAGGGCAGAAAGAAGGATGGACCCCAGAAGCCGAAGTCCACGGGCCTGCTTGAGCTGGAATATGAGGCAGCGCCCGGGACTAAAGCACCTGGCAAGGACATCTTGCCGGGAGGGGGAGAGGCGTGAGGCTGGCGACGATGGTGCACCCGGTGGTCAGTCCGATCTCAAACCTTCGGGCTCTGACTTGACCGCCCGAGGACCAAACTCATCGCCGTTGTATTCGCCGTTGTCCTCCATGTCACTCTTGCCGGAGGACAGGCTTTCAGCACTGCTCGCGCTCTCTTCGCAGCAGCTGAGGTGGGTGCCAGAGCTCCCATAAATCTTGATGGAGAGCGTATCGACCTCCGTCGTTTTAAAACGAAGAACGTGCCCCACCTGGATGCTGTGGGCATGGGTAAAGGTCTTCCAACCGCGCCTGAGGAACATGATGCGGTGCGCTGGGTACTCAATGTCCACCCGCATCGCACCATTGCAACACCCTGCCACCCACAGCCACAAGAAGGGCGGCCTGTCGTCCTCCAATGCCCTGGTGAAGGGGCGTTCGAGGCGTAGGTGGCTTCGGAGGGGACCGCCCATCTCGAGGAAGAAGTCTTGCACTGTCCCCTCAGCGTGGGCCTCTTTGATGGAGATGCTTGGCATCGGAGAGGGGGGTGGATCAGCGCTTTGCCTCCCTCGAGAGCTCATCCTCGCAGCCGAGGAAGGCGGTCGCCCTCGCCCCCTAGTCATGGCAAAGGGAGGGTGCTACATGAAGACTTAGAGGATGAGGGAGGAGGTGGCTACGAAGTCTTGCACTCGAAGGGCGGAAGAAGGATGGATGAGCTCCGCCAATGTCGTCCCCAATTTATGGGAGGAAACGCGGGGGCTAGCTCTCCCCACTCCAAAGGATGCCGCCCACCTCCTCCAATAGCGGCGCCCTCGATCACGGGGCGAATAGCACCTGCCCCGTCGCCCTAATCCATGCTGCCGCAGTTACTACCTTTTCTCAGGGACTTTAAGTCATGGGCACCCGTTTCTAGCTCCCCGCTATGCATGCGGCGCGCGTGGCGGAAAGGACCTGACGTGGTAATTAAAAACTCGACGGACGCTCCGTGGACGTATCCCACGACCCGCATTTAATGGGCATCATGGGGAAGCGCAACAAGCGCAATGATCAAAACTACGAGGCCGTGCCACGCGTGCCCGTGCGCTGTTTGGGCCTAGCCCAACAATGCCTCGCGACGTGTATGGCCTAGGCCCGGGGGCTCCTGTCGGCGCACTAAATTTTTTGGACCATCTACTGCCCCGTTACTCATGCACGGGCAGTAGTAGCCTCCCTGGTGGAAGGGCCCAACGAAGACTTATCAAGTACCAGCACAGAAGACTCAAGACTATCAGCAAGACCTTACCGGGAGGGCCGTAGAGCCTCCAGGCCCCCGACAAGGCAAGGTCCCGGCAAGCCAAGGCGAGGCCCCAGCAAGCACCGCCAGCGCACAAGACAGGTGTCGATCCACCTGGACGCGTGTCGCGGCGTCGATGTTGGAGGGAGCTAAGTGGCATCGATAGCACTGTAGCCGCACTTTACATCCCATGTGCACACTGTATGCACTGTTGGGATTCCCTTAAGTATAAAAGGAGACCCAGGGTGTTACAGAAGAGGACTTTTGGGCTTTTTGGCTTTTCGACTTTCGGATAGTTAGGCAGTTAAACAACCAGACAGCCCGACTGTTAGAGAAGGGGAGGTTCCCAAGTTCGCATAGCAGCCGTTCATGGCGCTCCTATAGCTCGAACCCTAGAACAGAATCAAGATAACCAAGCAGGAGTAGATTTTTACGCATCCGTGCGGCCCGAACCTGGGTAATAACTCCCCACGTGCATCTCACCAGACCGGGTCTTTACGCCAGCTCCCCCCCCCCGCCGAACCAAAAGGGGACCTTGTGGTCCCATAGGTGTTTGTTCCCATGACAGGCAAGATTCCCATGCGTGCAGGTTTTCCATACAAAAATCGCAATCGTCTAAGGAAAATAATTTCATAGAAAAATTCGCTTAGGGTTTTTCAACCTATCATTTAGTTGAGGTACTCCTTCGGCAAGTTGTTTTCCTTGAACGTCACCTGTCGGTATCCATACCACCATTCCCTTTGGCAAAGCTGCACGCGCGGTAACCTTCTGTCCTTTTGAGAAAAAGAAAGAAGAAAAAATAGGGATATGTAATCTTGGTGCCCAGTTAGCTCTTGCCAGGAGTAAGTGCAATACAATATCTCGGACAAACATGTACGTAAGTAAACATGAGAATCAACAAGATTTGCAGAACACTTAGCTCTATTCAACTATGCACAGGGTCTGCGCCTGGCTTTGTACCAATGATTACATGCTTCAGTGGCAAGACTTGTACAAAAGGTGGTTACCCAGCAACCGTGCCTCATGGGTAGAACTTACGAAGATGTTCGATGTTCCAAGAGTTGCTCTCTGGGACGCCATCTTCGGTCTCCAGGAGGACTGCGCCAGGCCTGTTGACTCACACTTTCCGATAAGGGCCTTCCCACTTTGGCGTCAACTTGTTGGAATTCTTGGCAAACTAAACATGCCGAAGAACAAGGTCGCCTTCCTCAAGACTTTGGGCATTAACTTTGTGGCTATGATAGCAGCGCAAAGCTTGCTCGTAGCGTGCAACTCTCATAGCAGCCTGAAGACGGTCTTTCTCAAGGAGCGTCGCGTCATCTTGCCGCAACTGATCTTGCTCAAGCTCATCATAAGCGAGCACTCGAGGTGACCCGTATATGAGTCCCATGGAGAGAACTGCTTCCGCCTCATATAGTAGGGAGAAGGGTGTCTGACTGGTAGCTCGATGTGGTGTCGTCCTGATTGACCAAAGAACCACCGGCAACTCATCAATCCAACGCCTTCCGCACTTTTGCAGCTTTTCAAAAGTTCTTGTCTTGAGGCCTCGCAGCACTTCCGCATTAGCCCTTTCCTCCTGTTCGTTGCTCCTTGGATGGGCAACAGAAGAAAAACAGATCTTGTCGCCAACGTCGTGGACATACTACATGAAGGTGCGGCTCGTGAACTGCGTGCCATTGTTAGTGATGATCCTGTTGGGAACACCAAAGCGGCATACTAGTCCTTTGAAGAACTTGATGGCAAACTGTGTTGTCACCTTTCTCACTGCTTCCACTTCTGGGCACTTTGTGAACTTGTCGAATACGATGTACAAGTACTCAAAGCCCCCGGTAGCGTGGGGGAAGGGGCCCAAGATGTCGAGACCCCAGACCGAAAATGGCCAGGAGAGAGGGACTGTCTGAAGGGCTTGAGCTAGTTGATGCAATTTCTTTGAATGAAACTAGCATGCTTCACACTTTGTTACTAGCACAGTTGCATCCTGGAGGGCAGTGGGCCAAAAGAAACCTTGCCGGAATGCCTTACTAGCAAGTGCTCTTGATCCTATGTGGGAGCCACATATGCCTGCATGTATCTCTGCCAACAGATCCAGTCCATCCTCCTAAGAAATGCATTTTTGTTTCACACCATTCGGCCTCTTTCTATACAGGATGTTGTCCACGAACTGGTACATATTAGACCGGCGGGTTACTTTCTCTGCTTCCCCTTATTCCTGTTTGAAGGAAATGGACGATCTGTTGTGCCCATGCTGGAGCCTGGGGCTCAACAACAAGGACTAAAGGCATATCCTATGCCGGGGAAGCGTTTGTCTCAATGGAAAGGGCTCGAGGCCCTGCCGGAGCCTGTTGCCTTCCGGCAAGCTTAGTAGGAACATGTGCTTCCACGGAAGAGCCCAAGGCCCTGCCAGTGCATGACGCTCACCGGCAAGCCTGGTGTCGTCCCCTGGTGGCTTTTGGGAGCTCTGCCAGGAAATAATTGCCGGAGCCCAACTTTTTTCTTTTATCTTGTCCATTTGATGGTGCCACAGATGGTTGAGTCAGTCAGAGCACAAAAGTTCTTGGTTCCACAAGCAACTTAAGGGCAGCACACTTTGACAGGCCATCAGCAACGCTGTTCTTTGCACACGGAATGTGCTCCATTTGTAGGTCGTCAAAACGTTCTTCCAACTTTCTCACTTCATCTACATAATCTTGCATCAATGGACTCTGATAATCCTTATTCACCTGCCTGACAATGAGCTGAGAATCACCCCTGACAATAAGTTTCTTGATCCCAAGGTCTGACGCGATCCTGAGACCGGCAAGCAGCCCTTCGTATTCAGCAGTATTGTTTGTTGATCTCTCTCTCGAGGAAAGTGCATATGAATCACATATTTGAGGTGCTCTCCAGTGGGTGCGACAAGCAACACTCCAGCCCCGGCACCTTGTAGCAAGAAAGCACCATCAAAATACATGATCCAGTCTTGATTTGTTTCCTTGCCGGGGAGGGTTGACTCTAGAACTTCTTTATCTGGCGTCAGGGTCCATTTTGCAATGAACTCCGCAAGGGCTGTGCTCTGGATAATTGAAGTACTTTTAAACTTGAGACCAAAGCTTGACAGTTCCAAAGCCCACTCCACAATCCAGTCGGTAGCATCTGGTTTCTGCAGAATCCGTTGTGATGGAAAGTGACTGATAACGGGAATCTCATGTGCGTGGAAGTAATGGCGCAACTTCCTCGAGGCCATAAGGAGACCGAAGAGCAACTTTTGCATGCCAAAGTATCTTGACCTAGCCACCTGCAAAGAGGGAGCTAACAAAATAGACTATGCGCTACAAATGTAGAACCGGCACTTTTCAACCCGAAAGTCATATGCAAAAAGCAATATGTACCACATGAGGTGATAAATGCGGTCTTCTCTTCGTCTTCCTTATCCATGAAGATCTGATGATAACCTGAATAGGTGTCAAGGAAAGACAACAAGTCACAGCCGGAGGTGAAGTCCACAATCTGGGTGATGCACGGCAAGGGAAAAGGATCTTTGGGGCAAGCTTTATTGACGTCCGTGAAGTCAATACACAACCTCCATTTCCCATTCACCTTGCGCACTACAACTGGATTGGCCAAGCACGTTGGATGAGGTACTCCTATGATCAAGCCAGCCGCTTCTAATTTCTTAATCTCTTCGGCAATGAACTGTTGCCGCTCCAAAGCCTGCTTCCGGACCTTCTGCTTGATGGACGCGCATGTGGACAGACGGCAAGGTGGTGCTCAATCACCTTCCTGGGAACACCAGGGATATCAGATGGTTGGCATGCAAACACATCGACATTCGCCCACAGGAAGGCGACAAGCGTTCTTTCCTATTTGTCGTCAAGGGTGGAACTTATGGTGATAGTTCCTCCCGTACCGTCGTCCTTGGTGGGCACCTTCTTAGTCTCTGGTGGAGCTGCCTTGGACTTCTTGCTATTGCTAGGAGGGCTCTCTGGCACATCGTCAACGGGAGCACAACACCCCGAGGAGGCGCGCTTGCTGGAATGTGCGCCAGAGGTCTTGTTGGTCTTCTTCCCCCCGAGAGCTTCAGCGGCAGGAGCAAGTGCCTTGGCGGCAAGTACTGCAACTGCCTCCTGATAGAGTTGGTCGACGCAGCTAAGTGTGCCTTTCTTGTCAGAGTTGATTGCGATAACGCTCATTGGCCCGGGGATCTTCAGCACATTGTAAGAGAAGTGGGTGGACGCCATGAACTTGGCCAACGCTGGGCGACCAAGGATACCGTTGTATGGCAATGGGATGTTGGCGACGTCAAAAACAATCTTCTCTGTCTTGAAATTTACATCGGTGTCAAATGTCACCGGCAATGTGATCTTGCCCTTCGGTTGAGTCCTCCCTGAATTGACCCCTTGGAAAGCGCCTGTTGGCTCAAGATCTTCATCAGGAATTTGCAGCCTCTGGACGACATTATGCAAGATTAGGTTCAGGCTGGCCCCACTGTCGACTGCATCTTCATCACCTTGAGGTTGTGAATTGTTGGCGAAACTAACAATGGTGGGCACCCGACCGCAGTTGTGCGATCAGGGTGATCCTCGGCGTCGAAAATGATAAGGGTGCTGGACCACTTCAGAGGTCTCTGGGCACCAATAGAGGGCTCCGCCGCGTTAACCTCGCGCGCCCACTGTTTAAGTTCACGGTGAGAGGATGCGACGATGCACCTCCCTCTATGCAGATCATCTGTGTAGCCTTCTGGAACTCATGCTCGCTAGACTCGCCGTCCTCTTTGTTGTAATCGTCATACCCCTATTGCTTGTCGCGGCCACGAGCAGGCCGGTCCTTCTGTTTCTTGACCTTTCCGCAATGACCTCCTCAGCCCTCGTGCTTCTTTCCGGACCCCTCTGCACCATCCTGGCCCTTCTCCTTGTCTCGCCTCTCGTACTCGGCCTTTTGCTTCTTGGCAAGCTTCTCAACTTGTCGGTAGTCGTGGAGATCGTGTCCCTTGGTGCGATGGATCTTGCAATACTGCTTGACGGAGCCTTCCGGCTTGTCGGCAGCCACCAAAGCTTGAAAGAGGTGCACCCGGCGACATCCTTGCCGGGGTCATCACTCTTGGCCTTCTTGGCGGCGCTAGGGTTGCCGGATCCCTCGACGGCAAGCACGGCCTTGTCCGTGCGCTTCTTATTACGGCACTGGCCCTTCCTTGCTGGGGCGGCAATGTTCTCATCCTTAGAGTCGACCCCTGCACCGGCGTCCTCGCTGGGGAGCTTCCTCCCTTCTTCAGCCCGAGCACATTTATCTGCCAAAGCATAAAGCTCGGCAACATCCCTGACCTTCTTCATCGCCAACTGTTCCCGCATCCTGCAATTGCGCATGTTTTGATGGAACGCGTTGATAACAGTGGCAGGATGAACGTCTGGTATGTTTCTTGGTGCACGCGGATGAACCTTTGGATGTACTTGCGCAAAGTCTCGCCCTCCTTCTGGGAAATGATCTACAAATCACTTTCCTGACCAGGAGCTTGGTGGCCTCCGGTAAAGGCGCCAACAAACTCATGGCATAGGTCTGCCCATGAGGTGATGGAATTCTCCGCCAGGTGCATGAACCACGACCTGACGTTGGGCTTGAGCACCAACGAGAAGTAGTTGACAAGTATCTTGTCGTTGCGAGCCCAGACAGCTTGCACCACAATGGTGTAGATGCTCAAGAACTCTGATGGGTGTGTCTTGCCGTCATATTTCTCTAGGGCCTCCAGCTTGAAAGTGCCTGAATTGGGCCACTGGACTTGCCGCAGCTCACGGGTAAACGCTGGACAATCCACCTCATAAGGTAGGCTAGCAGGATACCCTGGCATGGATTTGTCTATAGTGGGTCCCGTACGCTTATCAGATTGATGGCGTGCTTCCTACCTCCGCTCGATTGTGGTTCAGGAATCTTCTTTGCTTCGTTCCCGGAGAAATTGACGTTGATCGCGGCATGTCCGTGGATCAAACGACATCATCGAGCAACCATCGTAAGCGTCGGTCCGTCGAGTCGGTGACTGCTATTGTTGCTGTAGAGGAGAGTGCACCGTGGTTGCGCCACCTCTGGCCTTCCCGCCACTGGCGAGAGCTGGCTCGGTGGAGCGAAACTTGTCAACGAGGCTGAGGAGGCTCTGAATAGTAGCTCTCCACTCGTGGAGCTTCTCCGTAGTAGGGGGAAGTTCAGGAGTAGTTGCTCCTGCACCATTGCTTCTTCCAGCGTGGTCAACAGCGAACGGCGCAAGGAACAGAGGTGCTCTGACTCCTAACCGTGTTAGAAGGAGCTCCATCGCGGTCCCGCGTTTGCACACTACTACCACTAGCATGTTTGTTCCGTGCATCTTGGGATCGATGCGCAGGAGCTTTCCCATGGGAACATTGGGAACCACCGACACCGCGGCGCTGCTCTTCGTGCGTGTCCTAGGAAGGTCGCGGCCTGTGCGCTGACGTGGGTGCCTTAGAAGGTACGGCCCCGTCCTGAGACCCAGTGGCATGGGCGTTTCTGCCGCCGCGTGAGTGTCTCTGCGGCGGGCGTCACCGCTTTCTTGGCCTTGATCACCGGAACGCCGCGAAATCTCTGAACCTCCGCCTCCTCCACCCACGCCTACGTCGTCGCTTGTCTATGTAGCTACTGGGACAGTGGACGCGGATGGACCAACCGTCGTCAACCCCTTCCTCTTGGGGACCATGGTGATGAAGATGACGAAGGAACTGGCGTGCTAATCACCAGATCAGGTCCACGCGATCTCCTGCCCCCTACCTGGTGCGCCAAAGATGTCAGGGGAAACGACACCTATGGGATTGGGGGATCCCTTAGTGGTTCAGCGGGGGAGAAGGATCGCGCAGAGAGCAAATCTGACGAACAAAGCACGGGAATTTACCCAGGTTCAGGGTGCAAGGATGCATAAAGCCCTACTCATGCATGGTTATATTATGGGTGTTTTAGGGTTCCAGCTACAGGAGCGCTATGAATAGCTGCTACGCGCGTGAGCTAGAAGGTGGGGATCAAAGGTTAAAAAGTCGAAAATCCAAAATTCCTCTACTGTAATGCCCTGGGCCTCCTTTTATATGACCAAGGGGATCCCAACAGTGGCATAAAGTGCGCACACGGGGTGCACAATGCAATCATACCTAACACTCCTGGTGTAAGGCAGACGCATTTAATGCACCGTCAGGCATCTCTGACTCTCTATGGGATGGACAGGGGCCCTTCCCATCGGCACCGCTTAGCCCCTCCATCGCCGGTGCCATGACACATGCCCAGGCGGGGCGACACCTAGCCCATGCGCTGGCAGGGCCTTGTTTGGGCTTCGCCTTGCCAGAGGGTTTGATGGCCATCCCGGCAAGGTCTTGCTAGGGGTCTTGATCATTAGGATGTCTTCCGTATATGTAACTCGCAGCTCCTTGTCGGGCCTTGCCGCCAGGGTGGCTACTACTGCCCGTGCATGAGTAAGGGGCACTTGAGAACCCGAAACTCTAGTGCACCGACAGTATGCTTGAGTATTGATGTTTTCATGTCAAAACTAGACTATTGCCTTGAACCATCTAAAAGTCCACATGTCCATGATACAAAGAAAAGAATATGTGATGAACATGTTAGGCAACATTCCAAATCAAAAATTTGTTTTTATCATTTACCTACTTGAGGACAAGTAGGAATTAAGCTTGGGGATGCTGAACGTCTCCAACATATCTATAATTTTTGCTTGTTCCATGTTATTATATTATCAATCTTGGATGTTTTACAATCATTTTATAGCAATTTTATATCATTTTTTTGGACTAACCTATTGACATAGTGCTAAAGTGCCAGTTTCTATTTTTGCTTGTTTTTTACTTCGTAGAAAATCAATATCAAATGGAGCCCAAACGCCCTGGAAATATTTGGAGAAGTTTTTTGGACCAGAAGATCCAAGATGGGCCAAGCAACTACTAGGGAGGGGGACAAGGTGACCACACCCACCAGGATGTGCGAGAGGCCTTTGGCACGACCTAGTGGGTGGTAGCCACCTCGGGCACCCCCTCCACTGACTATCGAGCCTATAAATTCCCAAATATTTAGAAAACCCTAGGAGAGTCGATGAAACATAATTCCAGCCGCCGCAAGTTCCAAAACATCAAGATCCAATCTAACACCATCTCGGAGGGGTTCGTCTTCATCATAGGTGCCTCTCTGATGATGTGTGAGTAGTCCACCATAGACCTACGGGTCCGGAGGAAGTATCTAGCTCCTCTCTCTCTACGATTCTCAATACAATGGTCTCTTGGGGATCTATTTGATGTAATGACTTTTGGGGTGTATTTGTTGCGATCCTATGAATTTTGAGTTCATGATCAGTTTCGATCCATGAATATGATTTCAGTCTTCTTTGATCTCTTATTTTCATGATTACTTATAGCCTCATATTACTTCTTTGAATCTTTGGTTTAGATAGGCTAAGTAGATTGATTTTTCTTTTCATGGGAAGAGGTGCTTTCTGATGGGTTCGATCTTGCGGTGTGCTTTCCCAATGACAGAAGGGGCATCAAGGCATGCATGTATCGTTGTCGTCAAGTATAACAAGATGGGGTATATTCCTACATGAATAGATCTTGTCTACATCATGTCACCATTCTTTTCATTACTCTGTTTCTCCATGAACTTAATACACTAGATGCATGCTCGATAGCGTTCGATGTGTGGAGTAATAGAAGTGTCGGGACCCCGATCCTAGGTAATAAGAATCGAGCTTGTAACACATAAGACTTTGCGGCCTCACGCACGGTTATCTCTATGGCTGACACCTTACCTGGGCCGGGACCGTTTGCGTCTTTTGGCTCACGTATGTGAATGTGTCGCTAGCATTCAAATTACAGAGAACCCGGGTCGACATGACTAGTCATAGAACCCAAGTGGCACATCCGTACAGGGACAGGCATACGTAACCCAACAATGCAGGTGTCGATCTCTAGCTTGAAAAGAGGACTAATGGCAAGCTACAAGGACTCCATTACGACGTGGGATATAAATATCATCACTGCACGTAGATGAGTCGTAGCAGACTACATGGACTCCATTACACTATGAGACATTTCCCCGAATGGACAGACAAAGTAGCAAAGAAGGATACATGCCGGTCAATCAATGTGTCCGGAACAGCAGCAAGCTACCAAGGCTCAGTGGAAGCACAAAGAGGCATTTCCCCGTAAAGAGTACTACTAAAGTCACACAACTAGGTGTCGAATCCCACACATACCAATGCATTTCAAACATACACACAATATGCACAATGTGTGTAGATACAACATGGCATCACAACATAACTCTATGACTCAAGTATTTATTAAAGACTCATAAGAGCCTACATAGTGTGGTATTACAAACAGGGGTCACATGGCCCAACACTCAAGTCATACAAGCAACAAGCGGAAGCAGCACATGCCTGGGTACAGACATCTACTAAAAGTGGCTAGAGGAGCCTGAAAAGCTATAATGACCCTACCAAAGGAACCAGACCTCTGTCTGGGATTCCCAAGTTAACCCGGTCGACATCGACCTTCACGTCGTAAGAATCACTAACGAAACTGACGTCTGCTCTGCAAAAACATAAATTAAGAAACCGTGAGTACAGAGGTACTCAGCAAGACTTACATCAGAACTATCTACATATGCATCAGTATCAATGAAGGGGTTATGGAGTTTATTGCAGCAAGCGAGCTTTGACTCTTGGCTAACCTGTACTATGACTACAAGTAGAACCTTTGAGGTGGGATAGCACACACGAGTCCACATATTCACCAATCAAAACACCACTATGGATCCACTCCCGACTCCTTACGAGAAGGCCATCCATATCACTGACACTTATCTTGCGTATTTTAGAGTATCCATTTCACTTGTCTATGAACCACATAAGTTCTCCAAGTAGTCCATATCCGAGGATGCGGCTATTCAAACAGATTCACAACCCTGTATGGGTATACTTCTTCACACACGCTCTCGTCACTTATCACGATATGCACGTCATGGTTCTCGGCAACCTTCAAGCGGAAGCACTGGCATGGGCATCGGCCACGATCGTCAACCACATAAGACCCTAGTCCAGGTTTATCGCCTATTTGAGACTGAACCCGCAAGGAAGTCCGGCCGAAGTTTCCTCTACGGCCCCAAACGATGTGCGCAGGGTTTCACAGGTCCACCGCTCGGGTGACACTTGGTACATTGTGCCACTATGTCTATACCGCATCATACCTCACCCCGTCAGGCAATGCTATGCCCGATCGCCAACACTTTTCCTACAAACACCAGAAACTAGTTGCAACTCCTGGACAGAGGTCTAGGCGATTAATAAGCCGAGAGAGGTCGAGTTACCGGAGCCTAATGTGTGGTAGTATCTTGTCTTGGATAACATACACATAACTCAGTTCTAAAGGACGGTCCCAATGAGACAACCTGCCATGTACTCCTACATGGCCTCTCATCGCTACCTTTACCGAATCGTGTTCACACACTTAACTCTCACACAGTAGGACATGAACACTACCATTCCGATTCATCACCCAGATGGATCAGACCCGACACGACATGACTCTAAGCATATCAGGCACAGTAAGTAAGCAAGCATGGATAAGTAAACACAACAAGGCTCAAGTAGTTGCTACTCATGCTAAGTGGTTTCAACTATTTACTATGGCTAAGAAAGGTCATGCAAAGGAATGGGTTCAACTACTGAGGACATGTAACAGTCGAATCGTTATTGTCCTAATGCAGTATAAGAGAGCAGGAGCGAGAGAGTGAGATCATATCTGTATGCTTAAGGGGGGTTGCTTGCCTGGCACTTCTGAAGATAACAACGGGTCTTCATTGGTGACAACGATCACAACGTCAGAATCATAATCTACCGAGAAGGAACAACACCGACAAAACAACAAAGAAATACATTCAATGCAATGCGACAAACATTATGCATGATATGGGATGTTAAGGTACTGTATTCTCCTAGTACAATATTTAGTCATATTAACTGAAGTGGAATTCAAATAGGCTTCATATTCCAGCTTCAAACTATTTATCTTATTTTTCCTAATCATGAAATGTCCTACTTGGTGAGGTTAACTTGCTCAAACATGCATGATCATGGCATAAACATATTCATTGGATTTTTCTAATCATTTTTCATATATAAATTATTTTCATCTCAGCTACGGTTGAATTTCTATGATTTTTGGAAGTTTTAAACATTTTCTAAAATATTATAACTCATTTAGGACTTATTTTAATTCCGGAACATATACTGCGTTAGCATTGCGTCATAGTGACGTAAGCAGGTCAACAGGGCCGGTCTAGGTAAAACCTGGCCGATGGGACCCGCATGTCAGCGTCTCTGTCTTAACCACAGTGGTTTATTTTAATCCAGGGTTTATTTAGCCGGTGGGGTCTAGTGTCGGTGGCACATGAGGGGTTTGTTAGTCCCATCATTAAGCTAATGACGATGCCACGTCATTGCCACTGGCGGCAACCGCCACCGACCAACTGACCGCCAGAGAAACGCTGGAATCATGGCTCCAGCGTCCATTCGATGCGCAGACGGACGAAATGGGTTCACGGGGCCATGACGCTTTCATTGGCGACGACTAGGTGGCCGAAGAGGCACCAGAAGTACGCCGGCGACGAGCCTATGCGGCAACGGGATTCGGCCGTGGTGGAAATCACGTCTAGGGGTCGAGCGGGGCAGCGTGGTTACGGGGAGGAGCAAAGGGAGATCATAGGGATGCCGATGAGCTGGCCAACGGGCTCGGGGACGGCCGAGACGGCACAAATCAATGGCGAGGATCCATTTCGGCCGGCGGTGAAGACGGAGTAATGGGTGATGATTGCACCCTCCCGAGGATGCTCCGGTCGGTGGAGAGGACTAAGGCGATGCATTGGAGCTCGTGGGCACTAAGGCAGGGCGAGGCATGGCAGAGGGTGCGGCAGCAGTGAACGGCGATGAACGGTGCTATCGGTTCTGGTGACAGAGAACAGAGGAGAGGGATGGAGCGAGAGCGACAGGAGCCATGCATGGGACGAGGTCTTTGCATCCTTATCGCCCTCACCACAGAGCGGCGGAAGCAGGAGGTGGCGCGCACCGAGCACACGCCCTGTCCGCCTGGCAGGAGGAGGAAGAAGACCCCCTGCCCCTTGTGGGACAGGGTGGCTTCTCTTCTGGTCCAGGTAAGGTGAGGTCACATTTCTTTTCTATCTGTTTTTCTTTCTAGTTTCTATTTCTGAAGTTTGTTTTGATTTAATAAAAATACTAAGCCATTTTATAAACTCCTGAAAATAATTGTGGGCAATATCTGAATTATTCCAAAGACCCTCAAGTATTTTTCATAATTTCTGGAGCACTCAAATATATATGGCACTTAAATGTCCCAATTCAAAAACAATATGAGTTAGTTCAAAAATCCAAAAAGGTCCTAGAATTGTGTGCATCATTTTTGAAAGAAGTTTTCACCATTTTCACAAATGAAGAACTTTTCTAAAGGGCATTTTGGGTTTATTGAAAATAATTTTACATTGAACCTATTTGTATTTTATTTGGAGTTAGTGTTTTATCATCCCTATTTCACATTTATAATAAATTAACATGATGCCACGAATGCCAAAGTAACTATTTACAACCAATATTCTAGGGTTGTGACAAGAAGAAGATGCAGAATCATTTCGGGCTATTTATGTTGGGCGTGATGCCTATATAATGAACATTGCCTGGATATCGTCATGATTATTTGATCTTCTATCAATTTCCCAAGAGTAATTTATTCACCCATTGTGCTCTATACTCATGAGAGAAGCCACTAGTCAAACCTACGGCCCCTGGGCCTACTTTTCCAACATATTACTTTCCTGTCTACTATTTTGCCTTTTTTCAGATCTATTAATCCAAAAAACCTAGAAACACCTTTCTGCAATTTTTGTTTACTTAATATATTTTGTGTTCTTGTGAGATGTAATTGCCAAAACTATCATCACCTAATCTATCTTTTTACCGTAGAGAGCTTGACAACCTCTCTTTCGCATCGGGTTGCAAGTATTTGTTATTTGTGTGTAGGTGCTGCTTATGTGGGTGCGTGATCTTCCTCTATGAATTGATACCTTGGTTTCATAACTAGGGTAAATACTTACCGTCGTTGTGCTACATCAGCCCTTCCTCTTTGGGGAAATACCGATGCAGTCTCATGCCATGTCATGTGCTCAACAAGTCCAATGGACTCATTGAGGAGACGTGTGACGTGGAGTTTCATGAAAATAATGCCCCCCAAGTGGAGTAAATTGGCATTTGTAGTGTAAGTGATGAAATTGCTCCCCATGCCATAAGAAGAATGGGTGTGGGACACTTCGTAGCCGTTGAGGAACCCCGTGTGGCCGAACGAGAAGGATAATGTTCTGCGCAAGTGAACCCTTCACCAATGCAAGACCCACATGCTTCCAAACAACAAAGTGAAGGCCCTCAAGAAAGTCAATGAGATCAAGGGAAAGATCAACCTCATGATTATGATGATTCACCAAGAGCTGCCCAATATCAAGTTCATACCCCTGAGCAACCTCAAGATCAAGATCAAGCTCATGGCGGAGCTCAAGATTATCAAGATGCTGCACCTCAACCTTCTATGGATGAGATATTGGAATGATGAGCCGCCGAGATCTCTTCCAAGATTAAACATTACGAACATGTTATGGAGAACGTCTACGGAAGCTCGATTAAAGGGGTAATCACTCGTAAACAACTTAGAAACTTTTGTGAGGAGCGTTTGTTTCTTGTATTGAACCCCTGAAGTTACAAGAGGAGCTCGATGACATGGATTGGCTTGAATCCATGCATGATGAACTCAAAAACTTCGAGCGCAACATGGTTTGGCAATTTTTGCCAAGGCCAAAGGAGAACCACAATGTCATTGGAACCAAATGGATCTTCAAGAACAAGCAAGATGTGAACGGTGTTGTCACTCACAATAAGTCAAGATTGGTAGCACAAGGCTACTTCCAAGTTGAGGGTATTGACTACAATGAAACCTTTTCTCCCGTTGCTCGGCTTGAATCTATTTGCATGTTGCTTGCATATGCATCTCATCATGATTTCAAATTGTAACAAATGGATGTGAAGAGTGCACTTCTTAATGGTCCTCTTAAGGAGTTGATATATGTCAAGCAACCCTCGGGGTTCAAGGATCACAAGTTCCCCAATCACGTATACAAGCTCGATAAGGCACTCTCTGGCCTTAAACAAGCCCCATGTGTGTGGTATGAGCACCTTACCAAGTTTTTGCAAGACCGTGGTTTTGGAATTGATCCCACTCTTTTCACGAAGAGGGTTAAATGGGACTTGTTCATATGCTAACTATATGCTAATGATATTATCTTTGGTTCTTCTAACAAAGCTTTCAATGATGAGTTTGCCGCACTAATGGCTGAAAACTTTGAGATGTCTATGATGGGAGAGTTGAAGTTCTTTCTTGGATTCAAAGTCAAACGAAGAAGACAAAGAACCTTCATCAACCAAGCTAAATATATTCAAGACATGCTCAAGAGGTTCAAGTTGGATGATGTCAAGTAAGACAACACCCGTATGCAACTCAAGTGCCAACTTGACATTGATCCGAATGGTAAAGCCGTGGATCAAAAGGTATATTGCTTCATGATTGTATCCTTGCTTTACCTATGTGCATTTAGACCAGCTATTATGTTGAGTGTAGGAATTCGTGAACAATTTCAAGACGCACCTAAGTAAAGCTACTTTGTAGTAGTCAAGCGAATATTTCGATATTTAGCTCATACCCCAAACTTTGGCTTATGGTACCCCAAAGATGCTTCATTTGATCTTATGGGTTATTCGGACTCGGATAGGGAGGGAGACCGTGTGGATAGGAAGTTAACTTTCGGAGGGTGCCAATTAATTGGCCGCTCTTTGGTAAGTTAGTCTTCAAAGAAACAAATTTGTGTTTCCCTCTCTAGCACCGAGGCCGAGTATGTAGCCGCCGCAATCCGTTGTGCTCAGCTGCTATGTATGAGGTAAACTTTAAGGGGTTGCAGTGTCATTTGTGACAAAGTGCCTCTTTTCTATGACAATAAAAGTGATGTCAAGATCTCCCACAACCCGGTTCAGCATTTCAGGACGAAGCACATCGAGATTCATCATCACTTCATCTGGGAGCATATCAAGTGTGGGGAGATTCATCTTCTTTATGTCAACATTCATGAACAACTTGCAGATATTTTCACAAAGCCATTGGATGAAGGAATATTTCTCGATTTGAGGCATGAGCTAAGTATCAATTATTTGGGAAATGTGGCTTGAAGTATTGCACACCGCCCCACACTCATAATTTTGTCTTGTTTATATGTAGGCATGGATATAAGGGGGTGTTGTTCTCTCAATGAACTCTCCCTACACCTATTATGCGTAAAGAGATCAAGTCTTTCACATTCATCATTTTGTATGGTACTTGTGCTTCAAAGATGAGTTCTGGTCATGGGCCCAAGGTTAAAATCTTCGTGGTGCCATACCAATTGACTCAAACCTAGGTGCCTTTGCAACCCTCTCTCCTAGTGAGGTATTTGTTATTTAGAGCTTGTGTTTGGTTTTGTGTCACTCCAAATTTGCTCATCTTTATATTTGTCATGTTCATCTTGGAGTGCACCTTCCCATCGGTTGGTTTGTCGCCAACCCAAGCTGTTTCTAATCTTCAAACACATATATTGCATAAGCCACCTTTTAGAACTAGTTTTGGATTTTCCTTGTCGCCCAAGCAGTACTACCGCTAGTGCAGCGCTATGAATGCTTATATAAGTGATACTACCGCTGCTCCCGTGGTACTACCGTTGGAGTGCTATTACCTAGCTTCCTGTCGCACGGTAGTACCAGGGCGGTACTACCACCCCCAAGCAGTACTACTGCTTGTGAGAGAACAAAGGGGGCTATGTGCCGGACAGGGGGAGTTTCCACTCCCCCATACCCATTCATCTCTTTTCCCCCTCATTGTTCTCTCTCCACGCAACCTCGTTGCTCCGATGGCCATTGTCGGACCACCGTTTCCGGCCTTTCTTCCATGGTTTTGACTAGTGGAGTCGATCCCCACCCTCTCCTCTTGCCATGGATGCCAGTATTGCCCTCATTTTCTCTCCTATGGTTCTATTTCTTAGATCTATGCTTTAGGGAAATATGAGATGCATTCACTGCTTTTTAGTCAAATCGAGGCATGACTAGGATGTGGAAGACTACCAGTGAGTCGATTTGATGTTCTATTGGAAGATATTTGTGTTCGCCATCTCCGGTAGTACCAGATCCATACCACGGTGGTAGTTGCCCCGATAACCTCCACCCCGAGCGGTACTACTGCTCCTCTAGGAGCAGTAGCGGTACTACTAGTTGTGGTTCGTACTACCGCTTATGTGGAGTGGTAGTACCGCATGCACTGCAAATTCACATACCTTGTGATTGAACTTCGGGTCTACCATCTCTTTTTATTTTGGCTCATGCATTTCATTTACACCTGCTTTTTCTCACTTTGTGTCATGGGTTCCAGGTGGTACCATCTCTGCTTATCAGGAGCATAGGGTGAATCCAAGTCAGGAGGGTAGGGTGAATCCAAGTCATGCTCTAAGCATTACTGCACAACAGGGATGACTGTGCCAATGCCAATGCACCACCCAATTAGAAGCCCACGAAGACTGCCACCAAATCCTTGAAGCCTCAATTAATGAATGAGTTGCCAACCAAAGAGTTATGTATTCTCCATTGTCGCAACCCATACATCAATCTACACGAGAAAGTTATTCTCAAATGTCCCTTCTGGACAAGGCGGTAAGGTTCTATTTATCATGACATGCTCAAAATGAAGAAGAACTTGTATGTTCCTCATGTTAAGTCCATTGATATGAATCATTCGCTCGCGAATGTCAGCTATTTTGGTGAAGCTCTTGGGTTATGTGAGAAGCTAGGTATTCTCAATCTAATGCAGTTTAACAAGGATTTTGATGCAGAAATAGTGGTTGCGTTCTTTGCAATGGTCCATCTCGGGTCTGATGAGGAATCGACCTTGACCTGGATGACTAATGGTAAGAGGCTGACTGCTAAATGGAAGGACTTGATGAGTTTTCTTGGCTACAATCATCAAGGGCTCCATACCCCAGTTGGATTTCTTCCTCATATGGAGGTTACTTCCACTCAACAGAGTCATATTTGGCCCTTCACCAGAAAGTAGAGCTCCACCACCATAGGCAAGCCAACCTATGTACTTGAACTGTTTATTGACATCATGCACCACATGTTCAGGCACACTATGTTTCCCTGTGTTGGGAACTTGGATCGGGTACACTCTTATCTAGTGGATATGTTGCTCTATTGTCAGAATATGAGGGGCAAACATGAGGTAGAAATTCTCGATGTTTCCCACATCGTCTAGTCAGAGCTCCTCTCAGCGGTAATGGTGCCCAAATGACCCATATATGCTCCATATTTGTTGCATCTTATTGAGATGACCTGGGAAATCACCTTTCCATGCATGTTGTTTCAATCTGGTGAGATGGTGACCCGTGAGGTTGTGCAAATGAGACAGAAGGACAAGTTGGGCACTCATGCTGCTCCAGAGATGGATATTCCAGATACTAATGATGATGAGGAGGATGAGGAGGAGGTTGCGAGTGGCGCTGATCCCAGTTATGCGCCATCCAGGGGGGAGCCATCTTGGGACAAGAAGTTGAGGTAGAAGATAAAGTTGTTCTGCTTGCAGGCTCATGGTCAGTACAAAGCTCATGTGGAAGAGAATCATGCTAGGAGCCATCACAAGGCTATGGGTAGGCACCTTGGGATGGAGATCCCCAATGGGTATGAGGATAGGGTCACTGATGACGAGACTTGGACTTCCAAGCATTGCAAGTGTAACTCAGATGTTGATTAGCCTGGCATCACAGCTTCTAGCTCCAGCGAGTTCGAGGAATAATGATAATGATCCCATGCATTGCTACCACCTTGGATCATTGTACTACTCTTTTCCCTTTTGGTGCCTCGATGCTGAAGGGGGAGAGAGTTTATGCATTTGTCGAGTCACGAGTGCGTCTTAGTTTCTTGCTTTTCTTCGCTCCTGAACTCTTTTATCATTTGCTTTGGTTTGGTTTGTGATACTTGAAGACCGAATTGTATGGTGTGATACATATGTTATCCTCTATTTATCTTTGTATATCTTAGTACTCTATCAGTATGTTAGCTTATGCTTATCTTGTGCCCTATGTTTATTCCCACATGCCATATCTTGTATTTGTGCTTATCTCCCTTCATTTTAATGCAAGTATTACATGTATAAAATATAGGGACAGTGTTGATCCTAGTGCATGTGTTTTGCATTCCAAAACCATATATGATACAATGCACACATCTAGGGGGATCATGTCTATATTTTGTAGGTGTTGGGGTTAGCTTTCTATCTTATGATATTACTTGTGCAAATGTCGCGTTGTCATCAATCCACAAAAAAGGCGGAGATTGTTAGGGCATATTTCTGCCTTAGTTGTTTTGGTGATTGATGACAATGCATTTGCGGAGTGATCATGTGCAGTAATCCTTTCAAATAATTCATCATATTACACAAGACGATTATAGCACATCAGTGGATAATAATGAAGGCGGTTATTTTCCCTGCGTTTTCGTTTTTGGTGGAATTGAGTCGTATGGGAATTGTACTATTAAGAGGGGGTACGCATCAGAAACGTTTAGGTGGAATCAACACATAGACTTTCATTTGCACCCTTGTTCCTTTCCCGCATCGATGGAGTTGATCCACTATACCATTTGTTCTAGTCCTGGAGGTATTAAGTGGCAGTACCTCCCACGCAATCGGTAGTACTACTTACATTGTAAGTGGTAGTACTGCTCTAGCAAGTGGTAGTACCACCCATGCAACCGGTAGTACTACTTACACTATAAGTGGTAGTACTGGTCTCGCAAGTGGTAGTACCGCCTATGGGCCGTAGTACGACTGTCCAGTGCCACGCACTGTACCGCTGGTTCTAGAGTCTCTACTTTTTATGTAGGACTGAGCGGTTGTTGGTACGGTAGTACAATGCATCAGTACGACTTAGAAGCGGTAGTACCGCCAGTTACTACCATTCAACTATCGCCCTACCTTCTTGAATCTGAACACTCAGCGGACTCTGGCGGCAGTAGGGTGAGGCACTACCGCCTATAGGTGGTAGTACCGTTGAAGCGGTACTACCTCTTCTTCTATCGCTGCTGTGTGTTCAAGCGCCTCTGCATTGCAACCCCAATGCTAGTACCGCTCGGCAAGCAGTAGTACCGCTTAGGCAGCACTATCGGCTCATGGCCCTGGCACATTGCATGTATAGCTGGCACTGCCGCCCAAGCGGTAGTATCGCTTGTGTGCGCGCTGAGAGGGGGTAACGGTTGGATTTGTTCCCCCACTATATAAAGTGGGTCTTCTTCCCAAATAAGACCACCTCTTCCATCCCCAATCTCCATTGTTGTTCACAGCTCCATTTTTGCCCTATCTCCGTCCATAGCAACCAAAACTTGCTAATATTGTAGGGCCTGGTTGAGAGGGTCCCGATCTACATTTCCACCAAGAGAAATTTGATTCCCCCACTAATCCCTTGCGGATCTTGGTACTCTTGGGTGTTTGAGCACCCTAGATGGTTGAGGTCACCTCAGAGTGACAATCCATTGTGGTAAAGCTTCTGATGTTGTTGGGAGCCCCCAATTAAGTTTTGGAGATTTCCCTAACCTTGTTAGTAAAGGTTCAGTCGTCTCCTGAAAGCACATATGCTCACTTGGTGGTTTGGATAATTGATGACAACATACATTGTCTCTTGGACTAATATTTCTACTCAGTTTATTTCAAGTATAGTCCACAGAGAGTGTTGGCAAAAGGGTGTGAGGAGATTCCCCCAAGAATCAAGGAATAGGATTGGCCAAGCTAAAAGCATGAAGACCCTACATTTTACTTTGTGAGAAACCACTTTGAGTGCATAGGAAAGCTAATAACATTAAAAGGGGATAAGGTAATGTTGGTGAACAAATTGCTCCACGTGCACAAGTGCTAGCGACCAAAAATACCCACAAGCTCCCTCACAAAATACTCTATCAAAACCTTAGTCCACAAAATCGGTGCCACCAAGTTTTCATCCGGCTCTACCGATTTTCTACCCAAAACAGAACCCTAGAAAAACCGTAGCATTTCGGTGCAACCGAGACTAAATTGGTGCAACCGAGTTTTGTGGACCACGGTTCGGTTTACTGTTTCATAGAATCGGAAATTCCGAGTTTGTAGTTTGGTCTCACCAAGTTTTGGAAACTACCCTCAGCCACTCATCTCGGTACCACTGAGATTGCGATATCGGTCTCACTCAGATTCTGAAAGTTGCCACATTTTGAACAGATCGGTACAATCGAGTTTTGCTTCGGTTTCACCGAGTTGGTCAATAATGTTGTAACAGTTGGATTTTGGGAGATGCCTATATATACCCCTCCACCACATCCCACTTGCAAGAGAAGCACTCGGAACAGTTCCCCACTTCCCATATCCAAATTTATGAGAGAGAACCACCTACCCTTGTGTTGAGATCAAGATCATCCACACCAACCATATGGATCTTGATTTCTTGCCTCCGCAAGTTTCTTTACACCCAATCAACCTCTTCTACCAAGCCAAATTAGTGAGAGAGTGATTGAGTGTTGATGAGTCTATCATATTGAAGCACAAGAGCAAGGAGTTCATCATCACTATCAAGCCTGCTACCTTTTGGAGGGTGGTGCCCCCTAGATTGGGTAGGTGTTGCTTGGGAGCCTCCTACTTCGTATTGTGGAGTTGAACCAAGAAGTTTGTGCGGGCAAGGAGATCGCCTACTTCATGAAGATCTACCCATAGTGGGGCTAGTCCTTCCTGGACGGAACCCGTTATGACATAGTCAAGGTTGCTACTTCATGGACCCTTATGGGTGGAGCCCTTCGTGGACTCTTGCGACTGTTACTCTCCGTGGATTGAAGACTCCATAAACGTGGATGTATGATAGCGCCACCTATCGGAACCATAGGAAAAATCTTTGTGTCTACAATTATGTTTGATCTTCTAACCCTACCTCAGTTACATGTGCTTGTCTTACTTTCCACTGCCATATTTGTTGACTAGCATGTGTAGGGTGCATTAGACTCGTCATAATTGCGAAATCTGCCCACAACTAAAATTGGGAAAAGGTTAGGTTTTAATTCTTTCAACTAGCCTATTCACCCCTCTCTAGACGTCTCTTCTATCGATCCCCTCAATTGGTATTGGATCTTTGGTCTCCATAGCTTCAGTTTCATCACCGTGGAGGAAGATGTATGTGTCTATTTTGGGGGGTATTAGTTGTAGAGTGCCCGTTCTCGATGGGGAGTACTATAGTCAATGGAAATATGAGATTCTTGAGCTATTCCATGAATTCCATTCGAGCAAGTATGTTAAGAGCCCCTATGAACCTCCCATTGATCCCTTACATCCCACACATGAAGAGGAAATTGATATGCGTCACAGTCTTAGAACTGTTAATCTCATTATCAACGGATTGCCTAGATTTGTGTTTGATCAAATGAAGAATTTTGAATGTGCTTATAGTTTGTCGAATGATTTGGAGAAATGATATCCAAGTTATTCATTAAGTAATCTTGATGAAATTCTTCATAAAGCTATTGCCTTTCACTTAATGAAGCCTAGCGATCCTAACGTTGATAAATGCTTATTTGAACATCGAGACAAAATGCGGGCTAAATGAGATATCACTACCATAAATAACATTATCTTTGAATCCATTCACATTCATTATCTCAATCCTAACGAATCTCTTGTCTCTTATGATGAGGATGTCCAACTTGATGATGACAACGTGGAACATGGCTACTATGAGGAAGATGAGATATTCGACATTGAGTGTGAGAAGACTATGGAGAGTCTAAGTCACATGGCAAACTTCAAAGAATACATGGCCGAAGGAAAGGTATGGATTCTCGACAATTGATGCACCGATGATATGAGTGGATATAGAGACATGTTTCAGGAAATCACACCAAACCATGGACCGTGAAGGTATGTAACTTTTAAGAGAACTCCAAGGTCAAGGTACTTGGTCTCGGAAGGTGTCCGTATCTCATGATAGCTTTATTCAAAGTGTAATGCTTGTTGAATCCCTTGACTACAATCTTCTTTCCATATCTAGACTTGTCGACTTCAGTTCCGATGTGTTATTTACCAAACTATATTGCCGAGTATTTTGCCAAGATAACAACAGCATGGTATTTACCGATTATCATAGAGGTGATATATACATTTTCGATTTCACTAAGAGATCCAAACCTCGTACTTGTCTAATTGCAAAATCCTCTAAAGGTTAGCTTTGGCATAGAAGATTAGGTCATGTTGGTATGCGTAATCCAGACAAGCTCATTCAATTTGATCATATTGTTCGTGTTAAATATGTTATCTTTGCCAAAGATAGACTTTGTAGTGCTTGTCAAGCTGGAAAGCAAGTACGTGGAAGTCATTTCGTAAAGAATATCATAACTATTAGGAGACCACTCGAGTTGCTTCATATGGATCTTTTTGGACCCAATGCTTACAAGAGCATCGATGGAAATTCCATTGGTCTAGTTATAGTTGATGATTTTTCAAGATTTACATGGGTATTATTTCTTCATGACAACTTGCGGGTACAAAAGATCTTCAAGAACTTCGCTCGCAAAGCTCAAAATCAGTTTCAGGTGAAGATCAAGAAAGTTCGAACGACAATGGATCGGAGTTCAAGAACACAAATGTAGACACCTTCATTGATGAAGAAGGGATTCTACATTAGTTCTCATCTATGTACATGCGTAAACAAAATGGATTTATTGAGAGGAAGAACTAGACACTCATTGAGATGGCAAGAACGATGCTCGACGAATACAAGACGCGAAGACACTTTTGGGCCGAGGCCGTGGAAACAGCTTGTCATGCCACAAATCGACTCTATCTTCACAAGCTTCTCTGTAAAACGACATATGAGATACTCACCGGTAACCAACCCCAAGTTGGATACTTTTGGGTATTTGGCTCCAAGTGTCACATTCTTGATAAGCATTGTGATTATAAATTTTCTGCTAAATCTCATGAAGGCTTCCTACTCAGTTACGGATCAAACTCTCACACATACCGTGCCTACAACAACTTCACTCAAAAAGTTGAAGAAACGGTTGATGTGAAGTTTGATGAATCTAATGGTTCGCAAGTCGAACAATTTCCAAATGATGTAGGAGAAAAAGAACCTTCGGAAGCTATCCCAGACTTGTCCATTAGCAAGATTCGTCCCATGGGGGTGAAGGAAAGTACCTCATCAACCCAAGTGGAAGCTCCTACTTCTCGTCAAGCCGAACCTCAACATGATATGGAAGCATCCACGAGTGGTACACGACAAGATGAAGGGGAGGAAGATTTACATCATGATGATCCACATCAACCTCCTTCACCACTACCTCAAGGAGACGACACATTTAACAACAACAATGAAGAAGAAGATGATGAGGAGAAAGCTTCACAATCCAAAAAGCAAAAGCTACCTCTAGTTCGAGCACGAGTTAATAAGAATCATCCCTTAGAGCAAATCTTTGGAGACATTCAAACTGGGAGAATCACTCGCTCTAAAACCCGCTTAGCTAACTTTTGTGAACACTACTCATTCATATCTAGTATTGAGCCTATGAAGGTGGAAGAAGCACTCGAAGATCCAGATTGGGTGAATGCAATGCATGAAGAGCTTCACAACTTCGAGATGTAACATCCCAAAATTCCATTTTGGAATGTTATGAAATATAGCTATGCATCATCATCATCATTGCTTGAATGTATGAAATAGTTGAAATGCTTCTTCTGACTTTCTGAAAGTCCCTTTCTATTTTTAATATGTTGCTTTCACCTATTTGAAAACCTTGGAAAAAGTTCAAAATAAGAGGGGAGCAACATGACACTCCACACCAGGGTCATCTTGGTGATATATTTGAACAATAAGAACCAGGGGGTCTTTTGAAAAATATTTGCAAAAGGTTTTAAAACCAAATAGGCAATTTCTGAAAATACTATTTTCTCAAAGTGTTCAAATGACAGAATAAAAATGTTCAATAAATGACATTTATTATTCTGTTAATTTTGATATATAATACTCCTATATTTGGAACTATATTGAATGCATTAAAAGGTTTTTACTGCGCTGATATTTGAAAATAGGAAAATCTTTAAAACTTTAAAGGCCGGTTGGCCCATTCGCAGTTAAAGCCCGATCCGACTTGCTTAATTACCGGCCGACCGACACCCCGCAAACCCCTCCCCTCTCACTGACTGCAGGCCCCACCCCGACCGCCCGCTGACCCCGCGCGGTCATCACTCACCTCGCGCCCGAACCCTCGCCGGCGATCTCTCCCCTCGTCGGATCTCCCTCTCCTTCCTTCTCCTCGCTCTGGCTCGCCCCTATATAAGAGCGGCCACCTCCGCACTCCATTCCCCCGAACCCCTCTCTCCCCCTCGCCAGAACGCCCGCTCGAGCTCGTCGGAGCTCTGCCCCGACCGAAGCTCCCATCGCGCATGCTCGTCACTCCACTCCACCCCACGCCTCTTCGACACCACCACTCGATGCCGGACACCTGCCACCGTCGCCTGGACCCCTCCGACGCCTCCCCCGACCACCGGAGCGACCCCCAACGACCTCTTCGACCACCGGCCACCGTCAACGTCACCGGAGCACCACCCGACCACCGAAGTGAGCCTCCACATCCTCTCAAACCTCTGATCTGGATCCTACGATCCAGATTAGATCTAATTAACCGGCGAACCGTTTTTCTCTAGGCCTCGTCCGACCGCTCGATAGCTCTCACGCGCACGCTATTTCGACCAATAGGAACCTGACACGTAGCCCCTGTCCGATCCGTATCATTTCTCTTTTTTTTAGTTTTTGTTTAGAAAACAGAATGCATCCTTATTTTGTTTTTATCATATCTTTTAAGCTATTTAGTGTTTTTAGTTGATTGTTTTTGCATTAGTTCACATTTTTGTTTTAGTTTATGTCAGTATGTTTAGATTTCAAATTTGAGCTTTAAATTTTGAATCTAATCAAATTTGCTCAAACTACTCAAATCTGAAGAACTAGAGTTTAAAAATAGATTTTTATATGAATCTTTTTGCTAGTGCTTGGTATTAGTTAGAACTATCATGATGCTTAGCTTGAGGATTTTTACGATGTATTTGTTTAGTGTTTTGGCAATAAACAGAATCTACCTAGTGTTTGGTATAGTTTAGTTAATTTAGTTTTTAGTTAGTTTAAATCAGAATTGTTATATATTGTTTTAGTAGGTTCTATTGTTTAAACATTAGGTGTTTTACTTGCTGATAATAATAATATAATTTGCTTAGTTTATTTCTATATTGTTATGGGAATCTCTACTAATTTTTCAACTAGGTAGAATTTGATTAAAACCAACTAGTTTAGTAATAGATTCTTTTAACAAAGTTTTAAATAATTAAATTCTGTTTTCTAAGAAAAGTTTTAGTAAAATTATTTTCTGTTAAGAAAATTGTGTTGTTAATAAAATAATAGTTTAGTTTCACTCTATTGCTATAGACAAACTATAGTTATGTCATAGTGTTTACCAAAACTTTGAAAACCCTACTAAGATTTTTCTTAACAAAACTTTAAATGGATTTAATTCTGTTTATTAATAAAATATTTTTATTGTTCTTTTCTGTCAACTATTGTTTTGTTAATACTAATAGTTTTACGTTGTTAATAGTAGTTTACCCATCAACTTTAGAAAACGAAACTATGTGTTGATTTCTTTTCTTGTGATTGTGCCTTGTTTTGTCTTGAGTGATTCTAGTTCATTCCTGATTGTTGTGAGTTACAATATTTTGTTGTATGCTTATTGAGTGCTCTTGGTTGATTTGTTAGATCATCCGGAGTGCGAAGCTTGTTACCTAGAGTCCCTCGAGTACGAAGATCGTAATCAGGCAAGTCACTTTGATCATGTATACCTATGTTTTATTTCATTAGTTCTTCCATCACCCCAATTGCATGCAAACTAGGTAAATTGGAAATTTGGTTACTTGATGTAGTATCATGTGGTAGGCACTCCTCAACCTTTGACACTTTGGCCCCGGGAAACGTTAAATTAGGTTTGCTATGCCATTAGTAGATGGGGTTGGTTGTGTGATTCATGAGAGTTGAGAGAGTTAATAATTTAAAGACCTACATGATGATCAAGTCTTCAAGACTTCAAGTTTTCAACTTACCTCTGGGTGGATGATGGTTGAACGGCGCCCTGGAGAAACCAGTGGTTAGCCTAGATGATGCTGGAGACGTGCCAGTATTCATGCGGTAAGGTCCACCCAGGCACAAAGAGATGGATGGATGCTTCAAGACCCGAGGCTTACCTGCACAGCCACAAGTCATTATGGGCTCTGGCTTGGTTGGATATCGTGGTGACCCTCGATAGGCGGTGCTACGAGATGTAGAAGAACGGTAGGAAAGGATGGGCACCGACAGATCGCAGGGAAACCCTTTGGAAGACCATGTTTTGGTCATCCGTTTCTCAAACACCCTGAAGTGCGAGAAATCAAACGGAGGCGACCAAATCTTGTGGGGAACGTGTGCAAAACTCTGCAGAGTACTCGTAGCTAATCGATTAGCCGTGTCCACGGTCATGGACGACTTGAGCCAAAGGACCTGAAACTTCCAGAACCCTCAACACAATTAATATGATGATGTGGGTATTAATAACTTGGGTATGAGAATTTGGTTGGTGGAACCATCTCATTAATCAACCAACTTAGTAATAATTTTGCCTAGCCCTCTCTGATGTAGGAAAATTGGCTTTACGCAAAAACTTACTACTCCACCTGCCATATTTGCATATAGATTAGATGATTATCTTTTCACCCCTCTCTTGTGACTTTGCCGGCATATTCCATATGCTGACCTACACGGCTGCGGCGTATCATGTTGCAGAATACTTTTCCGACCAGGAGTGTGCATACGCTCTACGCTCAGTGAGATGCCCTTGGAGTCAGATGGACTCATCTACCTTCGATGCTTCTGCAAGATTTAGATATTCTCATGAGTTGGCCTTCAGCCACTTTATTGTAATCTTTATTGTAATAAAGGACTCGATATGAGATTTATGATTAATAAATGCTGTGTGATTTCCCTTTGATATATACATTGATGTACCATGTGTGTACCAGCATGATCTTGGGATGGTATGGAAACACCGGAGATTCGACCTTTCAGGTTGAGTCGCTACAGAAATGGTATCAGAGCACACGCTGTCCGTAGGACGTAACCTCTAGGATTGGAAAGCCTTAGGACTTATTTCTCTTTGTATTTAAAATTCTTATACTCTCATCTACTCGTTTCTTACTTCTCTCCGATTATATCAAAATTTATAGATGGCCACCTTCATCCCAGTGTTGATCACGGAGTTTTGCCAGCCTGACGCAATGATGCCCTTTGGCAAGGAGCTGATGAGGATCGTCAGGGACATGAGGATTGCTTTGCCGAGCATCACCGGGACTCCTATCATGTCCTTTCCCCAAGATGGACGCTACAGGATCGAGGTGCACATTCCAGGGAAGACCTTTGGGAATCGGAAGGAACCCATCGACTTCAAGTTTGTGGCACCCAACTAGATACTTGGGAGAGACATGGCCATTCATCGTGCCCTTGGATGTGTTCAGGAGGAATACAGAGGTGGAACCATTTCACCAGGACTCAGCATGGTTTGTCGCAGGGATGCCAATGGAAACATCATAACCACTCCCACTGCAGACACCACCATTTCCTATATCCAGACCTTGGAGACTCACATCAGGACTCTGGAGCTTCGAGTTTGTGCAGATACGAAGACAATCAAGAATCTGATGAACCGCGAGATTAACCTTGAAGATGACTTACGGGAAGCCGAGTACGAGCATGAGTATGAGGTGAAGGATTTCTTAGAGAGGATCGACAAGCTGAACACTCGCATCGCCACTCTGGAGGAACAGATGGACATGGGTGAAAATCTTCATCCTGAGGGAGACTTGGCTCCTTTCATCAGCGACGATGATGACTATGGGGAGAGCACCACCGGAGGAGGCTCAGTCACCATGTACTTCTGAGGACAACTTTAGTTATGCCCCCATGTATCTTCATTTTCGACGTTAAAGCGTAGGTCGATGTTTAGTTTGAATGGAGATTTGTATCTCGATGTTGACTTTGAGTTGAATAAATGAATGAGTGTTTGGTGTGATATGTTTGTTGCATTGCATATGGGTAGTGATTTTCTTTCTAGGCCCTTGTTCTATTCTAATTCTCACCCCTCTAAAAACAACAAGATGCCTCCACGACGTGAGTCTGACTTCACCTTCCCGCTGGAACTCACGCAACTTCTTCAACAGCAGAATGCACTGATGCAGCTATTGATCCAGAATCAGACCAACAACCAGAACAACAACAACCACCATCCACCTCAGGCTGACAACCTCACCCGTTTTCTGAGGTTGAACCCTCCAACTTTCTCCAGCAGCCCTGAGCCCATTGTGGCAAATGACTGGCTCCGTAAGATGGAGAGGGAACTCATCACCGCTGGATGTACTGATGCTAAGAAGGTGCGTTTTGCCGCACATCAACTGGATGGACCAGCAGCTTCATGGTGGGAGAACTACACCACCACATATCCTATTACTGATGTAACTTGGGAGTAGTTCAAGCAAGCTTTCCGCACCGCACATGTCTCAGCTAGAGCTAATAGTCTGAAGAAGCGCGAGTTTCGCAACTTGCGCCAGGGTAATCACTCCGTGGCCCAGTGCGTGGACGACTTCAGCACATTGGCTCGTTATGCACCAAGAGACGTTGCCGATGATGCGGCCAAGCAGGAGAAGTTTCTGGAAGGACTCAACGATGAGTTGAGCATGCAGCTGGTAGTGGCTACTTTCAACAACTACCAAGAACTGGTGGACAAGGCCCTCATCTTGGAGGGAAAACAACAACAAGTCGAGAACCGCAAGAGGAAGTATACTCAGGGGAAGTTCAACTCTAGAGCTCATCAGAAGCCCCGCTACTCCCCGTACTCAGGGAATACTGGATCAGGGACCGGTAAGTTTGGAAGGCACACTCATGCCGTGCACAACCATGGAGGCCACCACCATGGAGGAAATGGGAATGCTCGTCCCAACCATGGCAACTTCAAGACTGACAATGGGAATGGGAACAACAACCAGCACCGTCACGCTCCTACTCAGAAGGATCTGAGCCACATCACCTGTTTCAAGTACTAGAAGACAGGGCACTATGCTACTGAGTGTCCCTAGAGCAAGCAGGGAAATGGAAACAGCAACTCCGCAGCCAAGAAGCCAAATCCGTTTCCTCGTGCCCAGGTGAACCACCTCGATGTGGAAGAAGTCTATGATCAGCCCGAGACTGTGGTTGGTAAGTTTCTATTGCATTCACGTCCAGTTATAGTACTTTTTGATTCCGGTGCAACTCATTCATTCATATCAAGGGTAGTTGTGGAAAAGTATGGTTTGCCCACCAAAACCCTTAGTCAGCCCATTAAGGTCAGTTCCCCAGGAGGTATGATGATGGCAGGGACAGGATGCCATGCCTTGAAAGTCAATATAGGAAACCATGTTTTTCCCACCGACCTCATCGTCTTAGAATCCCAGGTATTGGATGTAATCCTAGGCATGGATTGGATGACCAAGTATGAAGGAAATCTTGATTGCCCTAGAAAGTCTGTTTCACTCACCACCCCGGAGAACAAGAGGATTAAGTATATATCCCTACGCACACGTATGAGTGCTCGGTTAAATTCTCTCACAGGAGTCGTTCAGGAGGAAGTACCGGTTGTACGAGACTTTCCGGATGTATTCCCGGAAGAATTACCAGGCATGCCACTAGATAGAGAGATTCAGTTCCTGATAGAACTACTGCCAGGGACAACCCCAATTTCCAAGAGACCCTATCGGGTGCCCGCAAATGATCTAGTGGAAATCAAGAAGAAAATTAAGGAGTTATTGGACAAAGGGTATATTCGCCCAAGTTCTTCACCTTGGGGAGCCCCAGTTCTTTTGGTGGAGAAGAAGGATAAAACCTTGAGAATGGTAGTCGATTATCGTGCCTTGAACGAGGTGACTATCAAGAACACGTACCCTCTGCTGATGATTAATGACTTGTTTGATCAGCTAGTAGGCACCAAAGTATTCTCCAAGATCGATCTTCGATCAGGGTATCACCAACTAAAGATTCGTGAACAGGATATACCCAAAACAGCTTTCACCACAAGGTATGGCTTGTATGAGTATACTGTCATGTCCTTTGGTTTGACTAATGCCCCTGCCTACTTCATGAATTTGATGAACAAAGTGTTTATGGAATATTTGGACAAGTTTGTCGTGGTGTTCATCGATGACATTTTGATATTCTCCAAGAACGAGGAAGAACACAAGGAACACCTGCGTTTAGTTCTGGAGAAGCTTAGAGAACATCAGTTATATGCCAAGTTCAGCAAATGTGAATTTTGGCTGACGGAAGTCGGATTCCTTGGACATATTATTTCCGGAGAAGGAATAGCCGTAGACCCCGCTAAGGTTGAAGCCGTCACCGAGTGGAAGTCACCCACCTCAGTTAAGGAGATCTGCAGTTTCCTCGGACTTGCCGGATATTACTGGAGGTTCATTGAGAATTTCTCAAAGATTGCCAAGCCCATGACGGAGTTGTTGAAGAAAGATTCTAAGTATATTTGGACTGAGGAATGTGAAGCCAGTTTCCAGGAGTTGAAGAAACATTTGCTCACAGCCCCAGTGTTGATTTTGCCCAATATTCGGTAGGACTTCCAGGTTTATTGTGATGCTTCACGTCAAATACTTGGAGGAGTACTCATGCAAGATGGAAAGGTTGTAGCTTATGCATCTAGACAACTACGACCTCATGAGTTGAATTATGCCACCCATGATTTGGAACTAGCACCCGTAGTGCACGCACTCAAGACCTGGAAACATTTCCTTATCGGAAATAGTTGTGATGTTTACACCGACCATAAGAGCCTGAAATATATCTTCACATAGAAGGAGTTGAACCTCAGACAAAGGAGATGGTTAGAGTTAATCAAGGACTATGACATGAGATTACACTACCATCCAGGTCAGGCAAATGTGGTAGCAGATGCCTTGAGTCGGAAAACTTATGTAAACACACTCACAGCGGGAGGATTACCCCAGGAGTTAGCCGATGATCTCAGAGAGATCCGGCTAGAGATAATTCCAAGAGGATATGTTGCCACACTGAAGATCCAGTCCACCTTGACCGAAAGAATTCGCGAAGCTCAGAAGACGGACAATGAGATAGCTGAGATTAAGCAGAGAATGAAAGATGATAAAGCTAAAGGTTTTCGTAAGGATGAACAAGGAACTCTGTGGTTTGAGAACCGAATCTATGTGCCCAATGACCTAGAGCTCAGGAAGTTGATACTTCAAGAAGCGCACAATTCCCCTTACTCGATACACCCAGGAAACACCAAGATGTATCTAGATTTGAAGGAAAGTTATTGGTGGACGGGTATGAAGAAGGATATTGCGGAACATGTTGCAATATGTGATGTTTGTCAGTGAGTAAAGGCGGAACATCAGAAGCCAGTAGGGTTACTCCAACCTTTGCCGATACCCGAGTGGAAATGGGAAAAGCTTGGTATGGACTTCATCACAGGATTACCCAGGACCCATTGAGGTTATGATTCCATCTAGGTAGTGGTAGATCGCTTGACCAAGGTGGCTCATTTCATTCGAGTGAAGACCACCTATACCAGTGCTAAGCTAGCCAAGATATATACAACCAGGATCATATGTCTGCATGGAGTTCCGAGGAGTATTGTGTCAGATAGAGGAACACAATTTACCTCAAAGTTTTGGCATCAGTTACATGAAACTTTGGGTACAAGACTGGAGTTCAGTACAACTTTTCATCCACAGACCGATAGACAGACTGAGAGAGTCAACCAGATTCTAGAAGACATGTTGAGAGCTTGTGCGCTAGATTATGGATCCAGTTGGGATGACAACTTACCTTACGCAGAATTCTCATACAACAACAATTATCAGACTAGTCTGAAGATGGCCCCTTTCGAAGCTTTATACGGAAGGAGGTGCAGAACACCATTGATGTGGGATGGTGTTGGAGACCGACAACTTTTTGGTCCCGACCTTATCCGAGGTTCTGAAGAGAAAGTCAAGCTGATTCGTGATAGACTCAAGATAGCTCAATCTCGACAGAAGAGTTATGCTGACATCAAACGTAAGGAAGTGACGTATTAAGTGTGAGACCGAGCATATCTTCGTGTGTCCCCACTTCGAGGAATCAAGAGGTTTGGTGTTAAAGGAAAGTTAGCACCCAGATTCATAGGCCCCTACAAAATTCTTGAACGTAGAGGCGAAGTTGCATACAAGCTGGAATTGCCGGAAGGATTGTCCGGAGTTCATGATGTTTTCCATGTTTCCCAGCTGAAGAAATGCCATGCTGGGATGGCTGATATTCCCTTGAGAGACACAATGCCCCTAGAGGCCATACAACTTGACAGTAATCTGACCTACGAGGAGAAGCCTGTCAGAATCCTCGAGACTGCCAACAGAGTTACCCGCAGCAGGATCATCAAGTTCTGTAAGGTTTTCTGGAGTCACCACACCGAGGAAGAAGCCACTTGGGAACGCGAAGAGATCTTCATAGAGACCATCCGCACCTATTTTCTAGCCAACCCGAATCTCGAGGGCGAGATTCATCTTAAGGTGGGTAGGTTTTTAACATCCCAAAAATCCATTTTGGAATGTTATGAAATATAGCTATGCATCATCATCATCATTGCTTGAATGTATGAAATAGTTGAAATGCTTCTTCTGACTTTCTGAAAGTCCCTTTCTATTTTTAATATGTTGCTTTCACCTATTTGAAAACGTTGGAAAAAGTTCAAAATAAGAGGGCAGCAACATGACACTCCACACCAGGGTCATCTTGGTGATATATTTGAACAATAAGAACCAGGGGGTCTTTTGTAAAATATTTGCAAAAGGTTTTAAAACCAAATAGGCAATTTCTGAAAATACTATTTAGTAATAATTAAATAGGTGATATATTTGAAAAATAATTTGATTAAACCAACTAGTTTAGTAATAGATTCTTTTAACAAAGTTTTAAATAATTAAATTCTGTTTTCTAAGAAAAGTTTTAGTAAAATTCGTTTCTGTTAAGAAAATTGTTTTGTTAATAAAATAATAGTTTAGTTTCACTCTATTGCTATAGACAAACTATAGTTATGTAGTAGTGTTTACCAAAACTTTTAAAACCCTACTAAGATTTTTCTTAACAAAACTTTAAATGGATTTGATTGTGTTTATTAATAAAATATTTTTATTGTTCTTTTCTATCAACTATTGTTTTGTTAATACTAATAGTTCTACGTTGTTAATAGTAGTTTACCCATCAACTTTAGAAAACAAAACTATTGTTGATTTCTTTTCTTTTGATTGTGCCTTGTTTTGTCTTGAGTGATTCTAGTTCATTCCTGATTGTTGTGAGTTACAATATTTTGTTGTATGCTTATTGAGTGCTCTTGTTTGATTCGTTAGATCATCCGGAGTGCGAAGCTTGTTACCTAGAGTCCCTCGAGTACGAAGATCGACAATCAGGCAAGTCACTTTGATCATGTATACGTATGTTTTATTGCATTAGTTCTTCCATCACCCCAATTGCATGCAAAGTAGGTAAATTGGAAATTTGGTTACTTGATGTAGTATCATGTGGTAGGCACCCCTCAACCTTTGACACTTTGGCCCCGGGAAACGTTAAATTAGTTTTGCTATGCCATTAGTAGACGGGGTTGGTTGTGTGATTCATGAGAGTTGAGAGAGTTAATAATTTCAAGACCTACATGATGATCAAGTCTTCAAGACTTCAAGTTTTCAACTTACCTCTGGGTGGATGATGGTTGAACGGCGCCCTGGAGAAACCAGTGGTTAGCCTAGATGATGCTGGAGACGTGCCAGTATTCATGCGGTAAGGTCCACCCAGGCACAAAGAGATGGATGGATGCTTCAAGACCCGATGCTTACCTGCACAACCACAAGTCATTATGGGCTCTGGCTTGGTTGGATATCGTGGTGACCCTCGACAGGCGGTGCTACGAGATGTAGAAGAACGGTAGGAAAGGATGGGCACCGACAAATCGCAGGGAAACCCTTTGGAAGACCATGTTTTGGTCATCCGTTTCTCAAACACCCTGAAGTGCGAGAAATCAAACGGAGGCGACCAAATCTTGTGGGGAACGTGTGCAAAACTCTGCAGAGTACTCGAACCTAATCGATTAGCCGTGTCCACGGTCATGGACGACGTGAGCCAAAGGAACTGAAACTTTCGGAACCCTCAACACAGTTAATATGATGATGTGGGTATTAATAACTTGGGTATGAGAATTTGGTTGGTGGAACCATCTCATTAATCAACCAACTTAGTAATAATTTGGCCTAGCCCTCTCTTGATGTAGGAAAATTGGCTTTACGCAAAAACTTACTACTCCACCTGCCATATTTGCATATAGATTAGATGATTATCTTTTCACCCCTCTCTTGTGACTTTGCCGGCATATTCCATATGCTGACCTACACGGCTGTAGCGTATCATGTTGTAGAATACTTTTCCGACCAGGAGTGAGGATACGCTCTACGCTCGGTGAGATGCCCTTGGAGTCAGATGGACTCATCTACCTTTGATGCTTCCGCAAGATTTAGATATTCTCATGAGTTGGCCTTCAGCCACTTTATTGTAATCTTTATTGTAATAAAGGACTCAAGATGAGATTTACGATTAATAAATGCTGTGTGATTTCCCTTTGATATATACAGTGATGTACCGTGTGTGTACCAGCATGATCTTGGGATGGTACGGAAACACCGGAGATTCGACCTTTCAGGTCGGGTCGCTACGAGAGGAATGACGTGTGGACACTTGTGGAGAAGCCCAAGGACGAGCAAAACATCATTGGAACCAAGTGGGTGTTTCGGAATAAGCAAGACAAAGATGGTCAAGTCGTTCACAATAAGGCACATCTTGTGGCCCAAGGCTACACGCAAGTCGAAGGTATGGACGACGGTGAGACATATGTCCCCATTGCTAGACTTGAAGCTATTCGTATATTGCTTGCTTATGTGTAACATCATGACATCACTCTTTACCAAATGAATATTAAAAGTGCATTTCTAAACGGGGATATTGAGGAAGAAGTCTATGTTATGCAACCCCCTGGTTTTGTGAATCCTAAGAAACCCAACCATGTTTACAAGCTTCGTAAAGCTCTTTACGGAATTAAGCAAGCCCCCGTGCTTGGTAGAAGTGCATAACAAAGTTTGTTTTTTGAAAAGGGTTTTGGAAAAATTGACGCAACCTTATTCACAAAGAGAGTTAATGGAGAATTATTTGTGTGCCAAATTTATGTTGATGATATTATCTTTGGATCTACTAACCCACAATTTAGTGATAAATTTGAAGGTTGATGTCCGAGAAGTATAAGATGTCCATGATATGTGAGCTGAAATTTTTCCTTGGTTTGCAAATCAAGCAAATGAGGGATGGAACTTTCATCTCTCAAACCAAGTCTACGAAGGACCTGATCAAGAAGTTCAACATGCAAGAGTGCAAAGGTATGGAAACACCTATGCCTACTAGTGGACATGTTGATCTTACCAAGGAGTACAAAACCGTTGATCAAAAGGTTTATCGATCAATGCTTGGTTCCTTGCTATATCTATGTGCCTCCTGTCCCGATATTACGCTTAGTGTTTGCATGGGTGCTAGATATCAAGCTACTCCTAAAGAGTGTCATCTTAAGGCCATAAAAATAATTGTGAGATACTTGATACATACACCAAACTTTGGCATATGGTATCCTTGTTGGCTATTCCTACTCGGACTATGCCGGAGAAAAGGTTGGTAGAAAATCCACCTCAGGTACTTGTCAATTTCTTGGTAGATCTCTTGTGTCTTTGTCCTCCAAGAAACAAAACTCGGTATCTCTATCAACTGCGGAAGGGGAATACATTGGTGCTGGATCATGTTGTGCTCAATTGCTATGGATGCCTCAAACTCTTAAGGACTACGACATACATGTGAGACATGTACCATTGTGAGTGCAATCAAAATTTCTTATAATCTCATGCAACATTTGCGAACTAAGGAAATTCAAGTTCGACATCATTTCATTCGTGATCACGTTGCCAAAGGAGATATCAATCCAAGCATGTTCGTATCGAGAAACAATTGGCCGATATCTTTACTAAGCCACTTGATGAGAAAGTGTTTTGTCAGTTGAGGAGTGAGTTGAACATCCTTGATGCTTCAAATTTTAGCTAGAGTCACTCGATTGCATGCAAGGGCATGATCTTACATGATACGTCCATGATACACTTGACATACTATTTTATACCATGTAAATATATGCTCCCTTGTATTGCAACTAACCTTTTGTAGGCACTTGGAAGAACTTCATTCTACAAGATTGCCATCAACTCCTATCATAAGCAATCTTGTCATGACCAAGTATCCACAACCCTTCTTTGATGATGGAAGGAAGAAGACAACACAACCATATCCTTTACATATATTTGATATGATTACAATTGCTATTCATCAATTGGGATCAAGTATGTTGGATACCTTGTTCTTCCTTGCTTGACTACCTCATGTAGGTGAAAATAGAACCAAAACGAACGTGGATTGCTCCCAACTCAAGTTGATATTCATCAACATCAAGCATCCAAAACAAGTTCTCCTACATGCTACGTCACCAGCATCACTCAAAGGCATGTACTCATATCCTTGAAAACGCTTTACTCCAAGTCATGAGATAAAGCAACTCAATAGATATGGAGACATTAAAATGCTTAGTCGAAAAATGGTAACCCCATTTTGAGCTTAACGGTGGGTATGACCTATGATCAAGTATTCTTTCTTGGCTCCTAAGTCAATGTACCCTAATATAGGTGACCTAGTCACCAACCATTATCTTGATGAAGCTACTTGTGTTGTTCATCCTTTATTTGCATGATTTCTTGGAACCACTCAAATCTTCTCTAATTGATATTTCTTTTTAAATTATATTGTATTTTCTTTGCAGATCCTTTTGACTTTTCATTGCAAGTTTTCCAAACTCATTTGCAAGTTTCTGAAATATTGACAAGTTTCTGTTTAGACCTCAGAGTCTCCAACTCAAACAACTCGATCTCACTGATTCCGCAGATCAGCAGCATGACCTCAAATCGGTTTCACCAACTCGTTTATCTCAGAGCCACCAATTTTTATTTCTTCTATTTTTTTTGTTCAAATTAGAGAATCCTTATTTCTTTAGTGATACCTTTGTTATATATATAAAACTTGAAGGGGGGGAACCTTATTCAAGTATCCGTAAGTCAAAGGAGGAAAAGTATTACAAAATTTCATATCAGTAAAAAGAGTCCGAAATTATACTCAATGTTGCCTTAGTCTTAAATGCTCTCTATGATTCTGACTTTTCCATGATCTCTACATTCTGTGAACGTTGTTCTCTAGGATCCCTTCTAACTCAATGATCCATGTGTCTGACCCTATGTATGAACCTTTTTGGAAATTACTGCCAAAGGGGGAGAAATACAAAAGATTCAATGCTAAGGGGCAGATGGATGCTTCAATGCAAAGGGGGAGATACACTTAATGAAGGGAATGTCAAAAGCTTATATTTATATAGACAAGGGGGAATGCCAAAGTAGGGGGAGAGATTTCATAGTTTTCCAAAGGATAGAGAGCATGCCTAATCTTGTTCTGTCATTTGAGGAGAAAGAAACTATGTTTTATTTGATATTCTTATTTGCTGTTCTCATGTTAGACTTTGCCAGATATCGGTCTCCGCAAAAATCCAAGGAAGTTCGAACATAGGGGCGTGTGCGAAGATCCTCAACAGCCGCACCCCACCTAGCTCACAACTCGATGGTTAGAATGATGAACTCGCATGGTGACGAGGAAGAAGATTGCACACGATGATTTACCCAGGTTTGGGTCGCTACGAAGCGTAAAACCCTACTCCTACTTTGGTGGATTGCCTCACGAGGAGGTTTGTGGATGAACTAGTACAGTGGTGAGTTACCTCGCAAGGACGTGTGGGTGGTCTTGCCTCTCTTCTGTTATCCCTCTCTATGTTTTTGTGGTCCTTCTCTATGGTGCAGCCTAGCCTCTATTTATAGTGGCCTGGGTCCTCTTTCCTTATCGCTATGGCGGGAAGGGATCCCACAAAGGCCAAATTTGAAGGTGGATAGGAGTACATATTTACCTTGATGAAAAGGTGGTATTTGCCTACAAAGTAGCTGCCGATGGTGCAGAGGCGGGCTCGGCGATGACATCCATCCTGCAGGGCTTGTGGTCGTGGTCTTGGTGCACCAAAATGGGATCCTTTGGGGTGCTTTGGGAACCCGCACTCATTCTTGCTCCCTTAGAACCAAAGGGGAAACTATACCACCCGGCATGCTGGCGCACGCTTGTCCCACCTTACGTCATCCTTGCCTCCCGAGGCCAAGCGCTGCATAGAGATCTCCGCGGCTCCGGCGGGGGCCTGAGGAGGCCTATGCTTTGCAGGTCCTAGTGCCGCTTCCCTCGCGAGCTCAGGGCCTCTCGTGAGGTCCCTGTCTTGAGTGGGGTTGTGCCGACCATGCTTGGCTGATGAGGTGGGCCATGCCCTAGGCCGCGGGGAGGCAAGTCTTAGTACACATGTTCCCAGAAAGCCGACAGTAGCCCCCGGGCCCGAGGCGCACTCAAGTTGGTTTCCCGGCGAAGCCATTTAGGATGGCCCGAAGCACCGCCGGCCCCAAACGTCTATGGGCCAGGCTCGACATGCATCGCGCACTAGGGCGCCAACGCCCCCGCTCCTCGAGGACGTGAGGAACCACTCCAAGTCAAACTGATGTGATGCATGTGCGCTGCCCCAACCATCATTACCCTTCCCTTGAATGCTTCTGCCACCTTGTGACCCGACGAGGCCAGGTGAGGCGACGCGAAGCAAGGCTGCGTGCCGACTAAGCCGGCATGCGGAACCCAAGGGGCAGGGGGCACGTCCGCTCCCCGCAACACCTCGACTGCCGCCCGGTCTGATCTACAGCTGGCGCACGTCGTCGGCTTGGCTGCACGGGGTGAGGAAGGGTGCCTGTTGGCTTCCTCCTAGTTATAAATGGGGGGCGGAGCCCCCAGCCCATTCTCATTCTTTGCTCCTCCGTCTTCATCCTCTGCTTCCTAATCCATGATGCAAGTGAGGAGGTTTTCCGCTACCAGGAAGGGAAAGGCCTGCGAGATGAGGCCGGTCCATCAACCTCCCAAGAGGCGCCGGGGCCGCCCACGCAAGTACGCCAAGGCATCGACCGAGGTGCCCCAGGTGTGCGGTCGCGCTTTCGCGTGCATCGGCACCTCAGTCGGTACCAGTAGAGGTGGCAGGCGCAGCGGCCATTGTCGGGCAGCGAGGCTCATGACAGGCGTCCGACCGCCGCGCTCGCATTCCCGCACGTCTGACATGATCCAGGAGTTCTTGGTGTCGGTGGAGGAGCCCATGGTCCCTCGGTTGCGGCTCTTGCACTTCTTCACGAAGGTGATGCGGGACAGCGAGCCCGCCGGTCTGTGGTTGCAGGCTGATGGATGCTGTAGCGGCGTGCTGTGCGTGGAGGTCGAGGTTGCCCCCGCAAGCCATGCCTTCTTGAGCCACCGGTGGAAAAACCTTTGCCCGTTCCCATGGCCTAGAGGGGAGGCTCACGCTCCTCTTCAAGCATGATGGTGTCGTGACACTTTTTGTCAAGGTCTTCGGGGAAGATGACGGACGCTTGAGGTCCTGCCCAGAGGGCGACAGCGGTGACGATTTTGGAGATGAGATTGCCCTTGGTGATAGCCAACGCGTGTCCAGCAGTAGCGACACCTCCTCCGGGGCGAGCCCAAGCGACGGCATCGATAGAAGCTATGGTGCATCACCGCCCCGCGCCCGGACCTTGGGGGTAGCCAGCCGCCATGACGCCGCTCCTTTGCTCAAGAAGCGGCCACACCGGCTTGGCTCCACGGGCCTGCCAAGGAAGAGGAGGTCTCTGATTGAGCGGTAGTGCGCCGAAGCCAGTTCTGGCCCCGAGGGGGCATCCTCACTTTCTTTCTCCTCCTCCAGTAACAACCCCCGAGGGGGCATCCTCACTTTCGTTCTGCTCTTCTTTTCCCTTTCCTGCAATCAAAGAATTAAGGGGAGCCCTATGGGCGTGTAATGAATTTTAGTGCCCGCGCCCTTTTATTAGCACTCTTATCATGTGTCATGGTCCTTGTGTTATTGTTAATTGAGACTACCTGCTGGTCACGATTAGAGTACTTAGCTTGACATGCTCGCGGTAGGCTTCTGCGTTGGGGAGGTTTGGCAGTGGCTCTTGGGGAGTCTAGATGTCCTGGGGACCTTCTTCTTGTCACGAGTGAAGTAAGTTCGAAGCCCTTTCGACAATGTATGTCGGCAGGCCCTAGTCCTGCACATTCCTCGACTGCCATAAGGGGCATCCGGATCACTAGGACATGACTACAGGGTGAGGCCTCGACACCCTTGGGCGTCCGGATTACCGAGGATGACACAAAGGGACGAAGGGCTATATGACCGGTAAGGATCCTGAGGCGCGTTGGTCAGGACCCCCTCCCCCCTTAATGCTCAAGCAACACTCTACGTCGGAAGGTCCCAGTCCTGCACATTCCCCGGCCACCGTCAGGGGCATCTAGATCACCAGGACGCGACTATGAGGTGAGGCCTAGACACCCTTGGGGCGTCCGGATCATCGAGGATGCCACCAAGGGGCGAGTAGCTATGTGACTGGTAAGGATCCTCAGGCGCATTGTTCAACAGCCCCCTTGACGCTCGAGCGGCTCCCAATTTTTTTATTTCTTGCCCTGGGAGCTGTGGGCCTCCAAGGCTTGAAGGCGGCGCGTCGGGCTACGGCGGAGCCCCGAGCGAATATACAGGGACACGCGCCTGCGAGATCACTTGGGAGCGCCACGCGAGGACCAGGCCACCAAGACCTTGGCAAGGTGAATGCACCGTGCCCCATAGCCCCCGCTCGCGGGGTGTGAGGGGGAGAGAAGCAGGCCAGTGCTCGACCCAAAGAATGAAATCTCAAGATAGGAAACGACAATGAGAAGAAATCCTTGGCCCCTTTTTCCTAAAAACACATTTGGGAAAACCCCGAGTTTTGTTCCAGAAAAGTTGGCGAATTCGAACACAAGAAAAGAAAATAAGAGCCTCATCCGGCACCTAAGCTAGTCTTCATCTTTGTCTTCCCCTAGTCTGGAGCGTAGGGCATCCACGTTGCATGGGCATAGCCATTAGAAGGCAGTGTTGTCCTCGAGAACGAAGCATGTGGCTTCCACTTGGGCGTGGGTGGGAACCCCTCCGCGTCCTCGGGGGGCTCCGGGCATATACAACCCATTCATTATTATGTGAGAGTGTCATGGGTAGAACTTGTGGAGGTGTTGGATATTCCATGTATTCTAGATGGGGACCCCGTCTTGAGTCTCCAGGTGCACGATGCCAGGCCTGGAGACATGGGTGACCTTGAACGGGCCCTCTCACATGGGCGAGAGCTTGTACAAGCCCTCTCTGGAAAGGTCCCACCTCAGGACGAGGTCTCCGACTTCGAGGGTCCTGGAGAAGATGTTACGACAATGGTAATGCCGCAACGCTTGCTGGTACCTCGCATCTCGGAGCAAGGCTCGGCGATGGGCCTCCTCCCCGAGCATGAGGTATGTTCCTCGTGTGGCATCCTGATGCTCCTCGTCGAATGCCAAGACCCGCGGGGACCGGTCCCTCACCTCGTGCGAGAGGGCGGCTTTGGCTTCGTAGACGAGGAAGAACAAGGTCTCGCCGGTGTTCTTAGTCACGGTGGTGCGGATGGACCACAAAACAGACTGAAGCTCATCGACCCAAACCCTGCCACAAGCTTCAAGCTTCTTCTTGAAGCTCCTTGCCTTGAGGCCCCACAAGACCTCCGCATTGGCACACTCCGTCTGACCGTTGCTCCATGGGTGGGCCACCGAGGCGTAGCATATCTGCGTTCCAAGGTTAGCGCAACAAGTCCTGAAGAGGTTACTTGTGAACTGTGAACCGTTATCGGTGATGAAGCGGTTGGGGACGCCGAAGCAGCGCACAAGGCCCTTGACGAACTTGACGGCCGATCTAGCAGGGATGGTGTGGACGGGCTCCACCTTCACACACTTGGTAAACTTGTCGATGATGGCGTAGAGGTAGCGACACCCGCCTGCTGCCCGCGGGAAAGTTCCCAATATGTCCAGCCCCCAGACTATGAAGGTCCAGGAGAGTAGGATGGTTTGGAGGCCTTGCGCGGGCTCATGAATCTGCTTGGCGTGGAACTGACAGTCCTCGCAATAATAGACCAACTCGATGGCATCGTTAAGAACCATGGGCCAGTAGAAGCCGGATCGGAACGCTCTTTCTGCAAGGGTGCGTAACGAGGAGAGGTGCTCATAGTCTCCTCCATGAAGTCGGACAGCAGCTCGCACCCCTGTCCCCTAGAAATGCATCGCAGCGCGACATCATTCGGGTGCCTGCGGTAGAGGTCGTCGTCCTGCAGACAGTAAGCCGTGGCCTATCGTGCTCCGCGCTCCGCGTCTTCCTCCTTTTCCGGCAGCGTTCCGTGAAGTAGGTATGCCCTCAACTCCTGCATCCAGTCCTCGGCCTGAGGCTCTAGTGCCAGGAGCAGTCGGGCTCCTAACATCGGACTATAGTCCGGAGACCCCGAGGGCGGTGCTGGGGGGAGCTCTTCACTCCATGGCTCCAGATCCTCGGTTCGTGGCGCTACAGAGGGCTTGAAGAGCAGTTCCTCGAAGACGCTTGGCTCCTAGGGCTTGCGGCACGACGCCCTCTTGGCAATGCCATCGACCTCCTTGTTGATACATCTCCAACGTATCTATAATTTTTGATTGTTCCATGCTATTATATTATGTATTTTGGATGTTTTATATGCATTAATATGCTATTTTATATTATTTTTGGGACTCACCTATTAATCTAGAGCCTAGTGCTAGTTTCTGTTTTTCCTTGTTTTTGAGTTTCGCAGATAAGGAATATTAAACAGAGCCCAAACGTAATAAAACCTGTGGAATGATTTTTTCTGAAACAAAACGAAACTACGAGACTTGAGAACAAAGGCAGAGGAGCCACCGTGGGGCCACAAGCCCTAGAGGCACGACCAGAGGGGTAGGCTACGCCGGGCAGGCTTGTGGGCCCACGGCAGCTCCCCTAACCCTAATCTTCGGCCTATAAATTCCCAAATATTCCATCATTATCAAAAGAGAGCCTCGAAAAAACTTTTCCGCTGCTAGAAGCCTCCGTTCCCGAGAGGTCCAATCTTGGTGCCTTTTCCGATAATCTGCCAAAGGGGGATTCGATCACGGAGGCCATCTACATCAACTCCATTGCCCCTCCGATGATGTGTGAGTAGTTCACCATAGACCCTCTAGATAGATGGCTTCTTCTCTCTCTTTGCTTCTCAATACCATGGTCTTCGTGATCTTCATGGAGATCTATCCCATGTAATACACTTTAGAAGTTTGTTTGTCGAGATCCGATGAATTGTGGGTTTATGTTCAGATTATCCATGAATATTATTTGAGTCTTTCCTTCTTATATGCATGATTTCATATCTTTGCAAGTCTGCTTGAGTTATTGGTTTGGTTTCGCCAACTAGATTGGTAATTCTTGCAATGGGAGAAGTGCTTAGTTTTGGGTTCAATCTTGCAGTGTCCTCAACCAGTGACAAAGTAGGGGTAGCGAGGCACGTATTGTATTGTTGCCATCAAGGGTAAAAAGATGGGGGTTTCATCCTATTTCTTGAGTTTATCCCTCTACATCATGTCATCTTACTTAATGCGTTACTCTGTTCTTCATGAACTTAATACTCTAGACGCAGGCAGGAGTCGGTCGATGTGCGGAGTAATAGTAGTAGATGCAGAATCATTTCGGTCTACTTGTCACGGACATGATGCCTATATGCATAATCATTGCCTTGGATATCTTCATAATTATTCGGTTTTCTATTAATTGCTCGATAGTAATTTTTTCACCCCCCGTAATACTTGCCATCATGGGAAAACCATTTACTGAAACCTATGGCCCCCGGGTCTATTTTCCATATTATACTTTCAGATCTAAAACCAAAAATACCAAAAATACTTGCTGCAATATTTTTAGTTTTAGTTTTACTCTCCGTTCAAGCATCCTATTAGATTTATCTCTATTAGATCTCATCCTTGCAAGTAACCATGAAGGTATTGACAACCCCTTTATAACGTTGGGTGCAAGAGTTTGATTCTTTGTGTAGGTACATCTATTGGTACTCGCTTGTATCTCCTACTCGATTGATACCTTCGTTCTTAAAAACTGAGAAAAATACTTATCTACTTTTCTGCATCAAACTGTTCCTGTTCGCGGGAAACCAACGCATGCTCGAGAAGTAGCAAGAAGGATTTTTGGTGCCATTACCGGGGAGATACTTACCAAGTCAAGATAAGAACTCTCTCTTCAACTTGCCAATTTCTGGTTTGCTTGCGGGGAGATCTACATGAAGCCTACCAAGTACCCATCACAAAATCATCGCTTGCATTTACATTAATTGCCATTTGCCTCTTGTTTTACTCTCCCCCACTTCTAAAATGATTTTCAGAAAATACCAAAAAGATTTTCCTTTTTATTCGCCCTTCTTCTGTTCGCCTTTTTGTCGCTATGTTTGCTTGTGTTTCCATGTGCCTTCTATTTGCTTGCATCTTAGCTTGCTAAAAATCTATTGATATGGATCCTCGTCCACTTGCTAATCTTTTCAAAATACCAAATTATGATGAACCAATTGCTAGTGAGTTGAGTGTACTTGATTATCTCTATGAAGTTTTGCTTGATATTTGTGAATCTAAAAATTGTGATGAAGTGATTCACGATGTTTCCTTGAATGAAAAGCATGATTGCAATGATATTGTTATTAATTTTATTAATGTCAATTATGTTAATGATATGCAAAACTACAAGCTTGGGCATGCTATATTTGATGAGTTTGCCATGACCACTACTTATTGCAATGATCATGATTGGGGTGATAATGATTCTTATGATCTTGATAATTTATTTAATCATCATGATGAATATGATATTGAAAGTGGGTTTGGAAGAGTGTCAACTTTAGGCATTATTGATCCCACTATTTTGGAGAGTGTTCAATCTTATGAAATTTTTGATAAAAGTGGGTTGGGAAAGGTCATGACTTTAGATAATGACAATCCCACTATTTTGGAAGAGTGTCAACTCTGCATGCATGTGTATCATGAAGAGAAAATTTTCTATGATAGTTATATTGTTGAATTTCTTCATGATTATACTAATATTTATTATGAGGGAGGAACATATGCTTGTAGGAATTGCAATAATATCAAGTTTCCTCCCTATTTGTTCAAAGTTTTGAAGTTATGCTTATTTTGTCTTCCTATGCTAGTCAATTCTTGTTCCCATAAATTGTTTTCCCACAAAATCCCTATGCATAGGAAGTGGGTTAGAATTAAACGTGTTTTTAATGCTATTCATGATGCTATTTTGCATATCTCAACTACTACTTTTTATGTGGGCATCATTGAAATTCTTTTGCCTAGCTTGGGGCGTTAAACAATAGCGCTTGTTGGGAGGCAACACAATTTTAATTTGCTTTCTGCTTTTTCCTTATGTTTTGGTGTGTTTTTCACATTATTACTTATGTAGTAATTTTGTTTTTGTGTTTTCATTAGTGTTTTTGCCAAGTAAAACCTTTGGGGTGATCTACGGTGGTTGTTGATTTGATCTTGCTGAAAAACAGAAACTTTTGCGCTCAGTTCAGGAATTTTCTAAATATTTCAAAGCGTCGAATTGATCTGAAATTTTTATACAAGATTGATATACAAATTTCACCGACTATACTAATGTGTCAGATTTTTAGAGTTCCATAAGTATTCGAAGTTTACAGATTGTTACAGACTCTTCTGTTTTTTACAGATTCTGTTTTCTTTGTGTTGTTTGCTTATTTTGATGTATCTATGGGTCGTATCGGGGGTACGAGTCATGGAAAAGTTAGAATACAGCAGGTATTACACAAATATAAATAAATAATGAGTTCACAATAGTACCTAAAGTGGTCATTTATTATTCTTATACTAACGGATCTCATGAGTTTTCTGTTGAGTTTTGTGTTGTGAAGTTTTCAAGTTTTGGGTGAAGATTTGATGGACTATGGAATAAAAAGTGGCAAGAGCCTAAGATTGGGGATTCACAAGGCAACCTAAGTCATATTCAAGTATACCAAAAAGCCTAATCTTGGGGGTGCCCCGGAAGGCATCCCCTCTTTCGTCATCAATCCATCGGTAAATTTACTCGAGGCTATACTTTTATTCACCACATGATATGTGTTTTGCTTGGAGCGTCTTGTATGATATGAGTCTTTGATTTTTAGTTTGCCACAATAATCCTTGCTGCACACATATTTTGAGAGAGACACGCTAAATCGTGAATTTGTTAGAATACTCTATGTGCTTCACTTATATCTTTTGAGCTAGGCAATGTTGTTCTAGTGCTTCACTTATATCTTTATAGAGCATGATGGTGTTATATTTTATAGAAATTATTGAACTCTCGCTCCTCACTTATATTATTTTGAGAGGTTCTCAAAACAGCATGGCAATTTGTCTAGGTTATGAATTTAGTCCTAATATAATGGGCATCCAAGAGGGATATAATAAAAACTTTCAGATTAAGTGCATTAAAAACTATGAGAAGTTTGATTACTTGCATATAGTTTTGAGATAATAGGGATGGTAATATGACATTCACGCTAGTGATTAGTTGTGAATTGGAATAGATACGTGTGTTAAAGCTTGTGATTCCCGTAGCATGCACGTATGGTGAACCGTTATGTAACAAAGTCGGAGCATGATTTGTTTAATGATGGTCGACCTTTGTGTGAGGGTCGGGAGCGCGCGATGGTTAATTCCTACCAACCTATCTCCTAGGAGCATGCGTCTAATGCTTTGTTTGATAACTAATAGACTTTTTCAATAAGTACGTGGGTTTTTTATGACTAATGTTGAGTCCATGGATTATACGCACTCTCACTCTTCCATCTTTGCTAGCCTCTCTAGTACCGCGCAACTTTCGTCGGTACACCAAACCCTCCTTCTTCAAAACAGCCACAATATATTCCTCAAAACAGCCAACATACCTACCTATTATGGCATTTCCATAGCCATTTCGAGATATATTGCCATGCAACTTCCACCATCTAGTTTTTCTATGACTTGCATCATCACTTCATATTGCATATAGAGTCATATTTTATCAAAGGAATCGATTTGTAATTTATTTTTCTTTGAGTTATATGTAAATAAAAGTGTGATGATTTTTCATTAATAGAGCATTGTCCCGTGAAAGAAAAGGATGATGGAGGCTATGACTCCCTCACAAGTTGGGATGAGTATCCGGACTTTACAAAAAATACAAGAGGCCAATGAAGCCCAAACAAAATAATAATAAAAGAGGCAAAACAAGCCCACGAAATATATATATATATATACATATAATGAGAGAAAGATAGAAGGGACAATTGCTACTACCTTTTTCCACACTTGTGCTTCAAAGTAGCACCATGATCTTGATGATAGAGACTCTCCTATTTTGTCACTTTCATATAACTAGTGGATATTCATTATGCACGACCACTTAGTTTTCTTTTTGAGCTTTCGTACACCTATAGCTCTAAGAGCATTTGTTGCATGGAAATCCCTACTCACTCACATTGATATCTATTGACGGGCATCTCCATAGCCCGTTGATACGCCTAGTTGATATGAGACTATCTTCTCCTTTTTTCCCTTGCACCTTTTCCATATTCTATTCCACCTATAACGCTATATCCATCACTCACGCTCATGTATTGCGTAACAGTTGAAAAGGTTTGAGATCACCAAAAGTGTGAAACAATTGCTTGACTTGTTCATCGGGGTTGTGCATGATTTAGACACTTTGTGTGGGGAAGATGGAGCATAGCCAAACCATATGATTTTGTAGAGATGACTTTCTAAGGCCATGTTATTTTGAAAGGACACGACTACCTTGTTGGTGTGCTCTAAGTATTACTGTTTTTATGTCAATATTAGACTATTGTTTTGAATCTTACATGGATAACTATTCATGCCACAATAAAGAATATTACATGGATAAATATGTTAGGTAGCATTCCACATCAAAAATTCTATTTTTATCATTTACCTACTCGAGGACGAGCAGGAATTAAGCTTGGCGATGTTGATACATCTCCAATGTATCTATAATTTTTGATTGTTCCATGCTATTATATTATCTGTTTTGGATGTTTTATATGCATTAATATGCTATTTTATATTATTTTTTGGACTAAACTATTAATCTAGAGCCTAGTGTCAGTTTCTGTTTTTTCCTTGTTTTTGAGTTTCGTAGATAAGGAATATTAAATGGAGTCCAGACAGAATAAAACCTTCGAACTGTTTTTTCTGTGAAAGGAAACTACGAGACTTGAGAACCAAGGCAGAGGAGCCACCATGGGGCCACAAGCCCTAGGGGGGTAGGCCGCACCGGGCAGGCTTGTGGACCCATGGCAGCTCCCCTAACCCAAATCTTTGGCCTTTAAATTCCTAAATATTCCATCATTATCAAAAGAGAGCCAGGAAAACTCTTTTCTACCGCCAGAAGCCTCCGTTCCCGAGAGATCCAATCTTGGAGCCTTTTTGGTAATCTACCGGAGGGGGATTCGATCACGGAGGGCATCTACATCAACTCCATTGCCCCTCCAATGATGCGTGAGTAGTTCACCACAGACCTAGGGTTCCATAGCTAGTAGCTAGATGGATTCTTCACTCTCTCTTTGCTTCTCAATACCATGTTATTCATGATCTTCATGGAGATCTATCCGATGTAATACTCTTTTGGGGTGTGTGTGTCGAGATCCGATAAATTGTGGGTTTATGTTCAGATTGTCCATGAATATTATTTGAGTCTTTCCTGAATTATTATATGCATGATTTCGTATCTTTGCAAGTCTCTTCGAGTTATTGGTTTGGTATGGACAACTAGATTGGTAATTCTTGCAATGGGAGAAGTGCTTAGTTTTGGGTTCAATCTTGCGGTGTCCTCACATAGTGACAAACTAGGGGTAGCGAGGCACATATTGTATTGTTGCCATCAAGGGTAAAAATATGGGGTTTTCATCATATTTCTTGAGTTTATCCCTCTACATCTTGTCATGTTACTTAATGTGTTACTCTTTTCTTCATGAACTTAATACTCTAGATGCAGGCAGGAGTCGGTCGATGTGTGGAGTAATAATAGTAGATGTAGAATCGTTTTGGTCTACTTGTCATGGACATGATGCCTATATGCAAAATTATTGCCTTGGATATCTTCATAATTATTCGCTTTTCTATCAATTGCTCGAAAGTAATTTGTTCACCCACCGTAATACTTGCCATCATGAGAGAAGCCATCTAGTGAAAACTATGGCCACCAGGTCTATTTTCCATATTATACTTTCAGATCTAAAATCAAAAATACCAAAAATACTTGCTGCATTATTTTTAATTTTAGTTTTACTTTCCATTCAAGCATCCTATTATATCTATCACTATTAGATATCATCCTTGCAAGTAACCATGACGGGATTGAGAACCCCTTTATAGCGTTGGGTGCAAGAGTTTGATTCTTTGTGCAGGTACATCTATTGGTGACTCGCTTGTATCTCCTACTGGATTGATACCTTGGTTCAAAAAAAATTGAGGGAAATACTTATCTACTTTGCTACATCAAACCGTTACTCTTCACAGGAAACCAACGCATGCTCGAGAAGTAGCACTTGTTCGCGCCGCACGGGATGTGCTGCAATTCCAAGCCCTTAAAATGTTTTTCAATCCTACATACCTCTTCCAAGTACGCCCCCATGTGCTCGTCCTTGGGTGTATACTCATTGTTGGAGAAGTTGACGACGAGTTGGGAGTCGCCCTTGATGGTGAGGCGCTGAATCCCCAAGGCTACCGCTACCTTGAGGCCGGCGATGATTCCCTCGTACTCCGCGATGTTGTTGGAGACCTTCTCACCATGCTAGAAATAGAGTTGCACAGTGTAGTGGAGCTTGTCCCCCATCGGAGAGATGAGCATGACACCGGCCACTGCATGCGTGCAAAGGCTCCATCAAAATGCATGGTCCGACCCTCAGGTGCCTCGTCGCCAGGGGTGAGGGACTGGCTCTCGTACAACCCCTGGTCAGGAGCGTCTGTCCATTCCGCCGTGAAGTCTACTAGGACCGCTCCCTTGATGACTCTGGTCGTCCTGAACTCTATATTGAAGGCTTGTAGCTCAATTTTCCACTCAGCGACTCTCCCTGCTGCATTGGGGTTGCGCAGCACCTTCGCCAAGGGGTATGCCGAGACGACATTGATGGGATGTCCCTGGAAGTAGTGGCGCAGTTTCCTCGAAGCGACAAGAAGTACGAGCAAGAGCTTCTGTTGCATGGGTAGCATGAGCGTGCATCCCACAGCACCGTACTGACGTAGTACACTGGGTGTTCGACAAGGGTGAAGCCTCCCACAGCGCCCTGCTCTGTAGCAGGCTCATGACGATTGAGCGCCTCGGGGGTCATTGGAGCGGTCGGGGCCTCATGCGGCTTGAGTTCCTCGGGGGCCGTTGGAGCGGTCGGGGCCTCCAGAGCACCATCTTGAGGAGGAGCGAGATCCTTGGCATCCTGCGAGTTTCGTTGCTTCATGTCGGGGGGCCTACCTCCGCCCGATGATGTGGTAGGCGTGTTAGCACACTCCTCCCTGACCACCACCAACGCAGCGCTGGCGGAGTGGGGGTGGCAGATAGGTAAAGGAATAGGGGCTCCCGAGGATGAGGCACCACCTTTAAGGGCGGGCTCGTGAGGTACCGCTTGAGTTCTTAGAACGCCGCATCTACCTTCGGAGTACATTCGAAGGGGCCCTTCCTTTTCATGATCTTGAAGAATGACAGGGCCCGCACGCCGATGTTGGAGATAAAGCGCCCCGAGGAGGCCACGCAACCCGCCAACTTCTGCATTTCCTTGAGGTTCTGAGGCGCACTCATCTTGTTTATAGCCTTGATCTTCTCCGGCTTCGCCTCGATTTCCTGGTGCGACACCAGGAAACCGAGGAGCTTGCCCGACGGGACCCCGAAGAGACACTTCTCGGGGTTGAGCCTTAGGTTCACCTTTCTCAGGCTGGCGAATGTCTCCTCCAGGTCCTCGATCAGGGTCCTAGATTCTCGCAACTTGACCACGATCTCGTTGACCTAGGCTTCCGCATTCCTCCCGAGTTGCTGCCCCATGGTGATGTGCATCAGCCGCTAGAAGGTTGCTTCAGCATTTCGTAGTCCGAAGGGCATGCACATGTAGGAGAATACACCGCACAGAGTGAGGAAGGCCGTCTTCTCGACGTCCTCCACCGCAATTTTGATCTGATGGTAGCCTAAGCAAGCGTCCAGGAAGCACAGAAGATCACATTCGGCGATGGAGTCCATGATCTGATCGATGCATGGTAGCGGGAATGGGTCTTGGGGGCAGGCTTTGTTAAGGCTCCTGAAGTCGACACACATACGCTCCTTCCTACACTTCTTTGGGACGACTACCGTGTTGGCGAGTGATACGTATCCAATGTATCTATAATTTTTTATTGTTCTGTAATATTATATTATCTGTTTTGGATGTTTTATATGCATTAATAGGCTATTTTATATTATTTTTGGGAGTAACCTATTAACCTAGAGCCTAGTGCCAGTTTCTGATTTTTCCTTGTTCTTGAGTATTTTAGATAAGGAATATGAAACGGAGTCCAAACGGAGTCCAAACGGAATAAAATCTTCACGATGATTTTTTTGGACCAGAAGACATCTACTAGACTTGGAGAGGAAGGCAAGAGACCTGCCAGGAGGCTACAAGCCAGGGGGCACGGGCACCCCCTGGACACACTTGGCAGGGTTGTGCCCACCCAGCAGGTAATCAAACCGTAATTTTTGGCCACTAAACTCCCAAATATTCCCCCAATACCAAAAAGAACCACGCAAATACTTTTCCACCGCCGGAAGCCTCCATTCTCGAGAGATCCAATCTTGGAGCCTTTTCCGGTAATCTGCCAGAGGGGGATTCGATCATGGAGGGCATCTACATCACAGGCCTACGATTCCATAGCTAGTAGCTATATGGCTTCTTGTCTCTCTTTGTGCTTCAATACCATGTTCTCCATGATCTTCATGGGGATCTATCCGATGTAATACTCTTTTGTGGTGTGTTTGTCGAGATCCGATGAATTGTGGGTTTATGATCAACTTATCTATGAATATTGTTTGGTTCTTATCTGAATTCTTATATGCATGATTTCATATCTTTGCAAGTCTCTTCGAGTTATTGGTTTGGTTTGGTCAACTAGATTGGTAATTCTTGCAATGGTATAAGTGCTTAGTTTTGGGTTGAATCTTGCGGTGTCCTCACCCAGTGACAAAGTAGGGGTGGCGAGGCACTTATTGTATTGTTGCCATCAAGGGTAAAAAGATGGGGTTTTCATCATATTGCTTGAGTTTATCCCTCTACATCATGCCATCTTACTTAATGTGTTACTCTGTTCTTCATGAACTTAATACTCTACATGCAGGAAGGAGTTAATCGATGTGTGGAGTAATAGTAGTATATGCAGAATCATTTCGGTCTACTTGACACGCCCATATGCATAATCATTGCCTTGGATATCGTCATGACTATGCGCTTTTCTATCAATTGCTCGACAGTAATTTGTTCACCCACCGTTTTATTTTCCTTAAAGATAGAAGCCTGTAGTGAAACCTATGGCCCCGAGGTCTATTTTCTATAGTATATTTTCATATCTATATACCAAAATACCAAAAATACCTTGCTGCAATTTATTTAACTTTTTATTTTCCGCAATCTTCCATATTTATCTCCATCAGATCTAATCGTTGCAAGTAACCGTGAAGGGATTGACAACCCCTTTATAGCGTTGGGTGCAAGAGTTTGATTGTTTGTCTAGGTGCAACCATTGGTGACTTGCTTGTTCCTCCTACTGGATTGATACCTTGGTTCTCAACAACTGAGGAAAATACTTATCTACTTCGCTGTATCACTCATTCCTCTTCAAGGGAAAACCAACGCAAGCTCAAGAGGTAGCAAGAAGGATTTCTCGCGCCGTTGTCGGGGAGGATACACATCAATCATACCAAGTACCCATCAGAAATTCATCTATTGCATTTACATTATTTTCCTTTTTGCCTCTCGTTTTCCTCTCCCCCACTTCACAAATTTGCCGTTTTATTTGCCCTCTCTTTTTTGTGTGCCTTTTTCTCGTCGGATCTTTTTTTTGCTATGTTTGCTGGTGTTGCCATGTGCCTTCTATTTGCTTGCATCTTCACTTGCTAAAATATATTGATACTGATCCTCAGTCACTTGCTAATCTTTTCAAAATACCAAATTATGATGAACCAATTGCTAGTGAGTTGAGTGCACTTGATTATCTCTATGAAGTTTTGCTTGAAAATCATGAAAATTGTGATGAAGTGTTGAAAGAAGAAAATTATAAGGTGATTCATGATATCTTCTTGAATGAAAAGCTTTATTGCCATGTTGTTAGTATGAATTCGCTGAATATCCATGATGCTAATGATATGCAAAACCACAAGCTTGGGGATGCTATGCTTGATGAAGATGAAATTTTTTGTTCCCCAAGTTTTGGTGATGACACGTATGCTATAATTGATCATGAAAAGAATCCTCTATGTGATCATTATATTGTGAGATTCCTTCATGATGATACTGAAAATTATTATGAGGGAGGAACATATGCTTGTAGGAATTATAATAATATCAAGTTTCCTCTCTATGTATTCAATGTTTTGAAGTTATGCTTGTTTTGCCTTCCTATGCTAGTTGATTCTTGATCCCATAAATTGTTTGCTCACAAATTCCCTATGCATAGGAAGTGGGTTAGACTTTAATGCGATTTTCCTGAGATTCGTGATGCTCACTTGCATATTTCAAATACTACTTTTTTATGTCAGCATCATTCAAATCATTATGCCTAGCTAGGGGTGTTAAACAATAGTGCTTTTTGGGAGGCAACCCAATTTTATTTTTATATTCTGTATTTTGATTCTATTTTTAGTTTTTCACACATTACTACCTCTGTAGTAATTGTGTTTTGGTGTTTTAATTAGTGTTTGATCCAAGTAAGACCTTTGGGATGGTCTATGGTGATTGTTGATTTGATCTTGCTGAAAAACAGAAATTTTTGCGCCCAGTCCAGGAATTTTACAAATTTATAAGTGCATCCAATGAGTGTGAAATTTTTACAAAATATTTATATACAAATTCCCAATATGTTACTAAAGTTTCAGAATTTTTGGAGTTACAGAAGTATACAAAGTTTCCAGATTACTATAGACTGTTCTGTTTTTGATAGATTCTGTTTTCTTTGTGTTGTTTACGTATTTCGATGTATCTATGGGTCGTATCAGGGGGAATGAACCATGGAAATGTTGTAATACAGTATATATTACACCAATATAAATTAATAATGATTTCACAACAGTACATAAAGTGGTGATTTATTTTCTTATACTAATGGATCTCACGAGTTTTCTGTTGAGTTTTGTCTTGTGAAGTCTTCATGTTTTGGGTAAAGATTGGATGGACAATGGAATAAGGAGTGGCAAGAGACTAAGATTGGGGATGCCCAAGGCACCCCAAGGAATAAGTTATGCCACAAATCCTAAGCTTGGGGATGCCCTGGAAGGCATCCCCTCTTTCGTCTTCAATCCATCGGTAAATTTACTTGAGGCTATATTTTTATTCACCACGTGACATGTGTTTTTCTTGGAGTGTCTTGTATGATATGAGTCTTTTCTTTTTAGCTTGCCACAATCATCCTTTATGAACACATATTTTGAGAGAGACACACATGAATCATGAATTTATTAGAATACTCTATGAGCTTCACGTATATCTTTTGAGTTTGGCAATTTTGCTCTAGTGCTTCACTTATATCTTTGTAGAGCACGGTGATGTTTTGTTTTATAGAAACAATTGAACTTTCGTACGTTGCTTATATTATTTTGCGAGTCTTTAAACATCATGGTAATTATTTTAGGTTATGAATTTAGTCCTAATATAATAGGCATCCAAGAGGGATATAATACAAACTTCCATATAAAGTGCATTGAATATTATGAGAAGTTTGATTCCTTGCATAATGTTTCAAGATATAAAGATGGTAATATTAAGAGTCATGTTAGGAAGTAATTGTAAAGTTTTGTGATTCCCGTAGCATGCACGTATGGTCAACTGTTATGTGAGGAAGTCGGAGCATGATTTGTTTATTGATTGCCAGCCTTTGTGTGAGGGTCGGGAGCGCGCGATGGTTTACTCCTACAAACATCTCCCCTAGGGGCATGCGTCTAATAGTTTGCTTTGGTGACTAATAGACTTTTGCAATAAGTATGTGAGTTCTTTATGACTAATGTGATTCCATGGATTATTCGCACTCTCACCCTTTCACTTTTGCTAGCCTCTCTAGTACTGCGCAAATTTCGCCAGTGCATTAAACCCACAATATATCCTTCCTCAAAACATCCACCATACCTACCTTTTATGGTATTTCCATAGCCATTCCGAGATATATTTACATACAACTTCCACCGTTCGGTTTATTATGACACGCACCAACATTTTCATATTGCTTTGCATGATCGTAAGAGAGCTAGCATGATGTTTTCATGGCTTGTCCGTTTTTGATGTCATTTTCTATGCTAGATCATTCCACATCACGGTCCACCACCGGAGGCATTCATATAGAGTCATATTTTGTTCTAGATATCGAGTTGTAATTCTGGAGTTGTAAGTAAATAAAAGTGTGATGACCATCATTATTAGAGCATTGTCCCATGTGAGGAAAGGATGATGGAAGCTATGATTCCCTCACAAGTTGGGATGAGAGTCCAAAATTTATGAGAAATAAAAGAGGCCAGCGAAGCCCAAATAAAAAAGGAGGCCAAATATGCCCACCAAAATAAAAAATTAAAAAAGAGAGAAAAGAGAGAAGGGACAATGCTACTATCTTTTCTTCCACACTTGTGCTCCAAAGTAGTACCATGATCTTCATGATAGAGAGTCTCCTATTTATTCACTTTCCTATACTAGTGGGAATTTTTCATTATATAAATTGGCTTGTATATTCCAATGATGGGCTACCTTAAATTGACCTAGGTCTTCATGAGCAAGCATGTTGGATGCACACCCACTTAGTTTCTTTTTGAGATTTCATACACTTATAGCTCTACTACATCCATTGCATGGAAATCCCTAATCACTCACATTAATATCTATTAATGGGCATCTCCATAGCCCGTTGATATGCCTAGTTGATGTGAGACTATCTTCTCCTTTTTCTTCACAACCTCCACCATATTCTATTCTACCTATAGTGCTATATCCATGGGTCACGCTCATGTATCGCGTGAGAGTTGAAAAAGTTTGAGAACATAAAAGGTGTGAAACAATTGCTTGACTTGTCATCGAGGTTGTGCATGATATAAATACTTTGTGTGGGTGAAAGCACATTTTCTCCCTTGGTGGTTTTGGTAATTAATAACAACATATAAGTCATTGAACTAATGCTTTCACCAAGTATATTTCAAGAAAAGTTCATTGATGGGAATGGCAAAAGGATTGTGGAATTACCCCAAGATTTAAGGAAATAGGTTGGCCAAGCTTCAAGAAAGAGGACTCTACATTTTACATTTGTGAGAAATCACTTTGGGTCTATAGGAAAGCCAATACTATTAAAAGCTGGTAAAGTTTTGATGGTGAACAATATGCTCAAACGTGCACAAGTGACAGTCACCAAAGCATCCACAAACTCTCCCACCAAAGTCTGTCCTATGCCAAATATCCCAAACCGGTGCAACCAACACTCCTATCCTGGTGCCATCGAGTTCCAAACCCTAGACAGACTCAGCCAAACCCTAACACTTCGGTGTAGCCGACACTGCACTCGGTGCCACCGAGTTGGGTTTCCACCTTTTTGTTACGAAAGTTCTCATTTTTGGTCCGACCGAGAATGGTGAACCGGCATCACCGAGACTGGTAAATCTAACCCTTGGTCACCTTGTCGGCGTTGAGAGAGAACCACCTAGCCTTGTGTTGAGGTCAAGATCTTCCACTCCAACCATATGGATCTTTATTTGTAGCCATCCAAGTTTCTTTCCACCAAGCCCATCTCTTCTACCAAGCAAAATCTGTGTGAGAGAGATTGTGTGTTGAGGAGTCTATCATCTTGAAGCACAAGAGCAAGGAGTTCATCGTCATTACCGAGCCTATTACCTTTTGGAGGGTGGTGCCTCCTAGATTGGTTAGGTGTCACTTGGGATCCTCCTACTTCGTGTTGTGGAGTGAACCAAGAAGTGTGTAAGGTCAAGGAGATCGCCTACTTCGTGAAGATCTACCCATAGTGAGGCCAGTCCTTCATGGAAGGAAGCTGCATGGAATAGTCAGGGTTGCTTCTTCGTGGAACCCTCCGTGGGTAGAGCCCTCCGTGGACTGTCGCGGCCGTTACCCTCCGTGGGTTGAATACTCCATGAACATGGGAGTACGATAGCACCACCTATCAGAACCACGGGAAAAATCATCGTGTCACCACTTGTGTTTGCATTCTTAACCCTCTCTTTACTTACATGTGCAAAGACTTTACTTTTCGCTGCTACACTCTTAGACATGCATGCGTAGGGTGTTACTTGATATGCTATGAATGCTAAAACTTGCCAAGAATTAAAATAGGAAAAAGGCAAAAAAAATATTTGGTCAAGTAGTCTAATCACCCCCCTCTAGACCTACTTTCGATCCTACAAGTGGTATCAGAGTTTTGGTCTCCATTGCATTGGTTTCACAACCTAGGAGAAGTATGGCACCTAGTGAGGGAAATTATCACCGTAGAAGTCCATACTTTGATGGCACTAATTTTGCTTGGTCATAATCCTACCATTTGGGTTGTTGTTCGTGTTGGCTTGCAAGTTGAATTCTTTGTGAATGGAAAGGAACCGGATCGTGAAGCATCTGTAGATGAATTGAATATGTTGGAACTCAATGCTCAAGCATGTGACATACTCTTCAACTGCCTATGTCCTGAAGAATTCAACAAAATCAGCCGTCTTGAACATGCAAAAGAATTCTGGGATACTTTGGTTGATATGCACGAAAGAACTGAGTCTATCAGAGAATCCAAGTTAGATGTTCTTCAAGGTCAACTTGACCAGTTCAAGATGAAGGATGGTGAAGGAGTCACCGAAATGTACTCTAGGCTAGCTCTCATCACCAATGAGATTGCCGACTTAGGAAGCGAAGAAATGACTGACAAGTTCATCATCAAGAAGATACTTTGAGCTTTGGATGAGAGATATGACACCGTGTGCACATTGATCCAAATTATGCCCAACTAAAAAGATCTCAAACCAATGGAAGTGATTGGTAGAATTGTTGCTCATGAGATGACACTCAAAGACAAGGAAGACCTTCATCACAAGTCTAGCGGTGCTTACAAAGCCACAAGTGATGCTCTCGCTACCTCAAGTGACAACCTTGTCACAAATGAAGAGATAAGCCTCATGGTCAAGAAATTCAACAAGTTCTACAAGAATAGAAGCAAAGATCGCGGCTCTAACTCAAGATATGAAGAGAAGTGTTCATCAAGTCATGATCGAAACTGCGACAACTGTGGGAACCCTGGACACTACTCAAATGAGTGCTCAGCTCCCTACAAACAAAGGGAAGAGTCACCAAGAAGATGAAGCTCAAGATGTGAATCACCTCGAAGAGATAGAAGGAGTAGAGATGATCGTTATGAGCAAAGACCCTCAAGGAGAAGTAGGGACTTGAAGAAGAAGGACAAGCACACCAAGAGCTACTCAATAAGGAAGCATCAAGCTCATGTTGGTGAATGGGTTTCCGGCTCCGACTCTGACAACCACTCCGAGAGAAGCTATCACTCCAAATCCGACTATAATCAAGATGATGGTGTTGCCGGAATTGCACTAGTGACAACCAACCCCTACGACCTATTTGATTCACCAAATGAAGGAGGTGGAAGTTGCTTCATGGCTAAAGGCCCCAAGGTATCACACCCCAAATATCTTGATTTCTATAGTGATGAAGATTACTTGCTTTACGATGATGACTTGCTATGTGATAAAACTAGTGATGTTAATCATAATGAACTTGATATCTCTCATGCTAGTCAAGATAAGTCGATTGATGATGATAAGATGAAAATAGAAGAACTAACTAAATAACTCAACACTCTAAAGTTAGCTCATGAATCTACTCTTGAAGATCATAGAGAGCTTGTAAGAACTCATGAGAAGCTATGCTTAGAGAAGCTCAATTGTGAGGAAGAACATGAATTTCTTAAAGCTATCAATGACAATCTCCAAAAGAAGACTTCATCTTATATTGCCAAACGACTACTCTTGTCTACATTCATGCCACAAGTCAAATCTAATCAAACTAGTAATAAAGGAAAGAAAGGTTCTTCATCTAGTAGCAACAATAAAAATGCTAAAGCCAATGATGTTGCTCCTAGTAGTTCTATTGATTACACTAATGATGATTCTCTTAGCCAAGTTACACTTGAGAAAGAAAATGCTTTATTGAAAGGAGTTATAGAGAAAGGTATCTACAAGAGTCTTGAAGGGTACAAACAATTTGATGAGATTGTCAGCAAGCACGGAGGATACCGGAAGAATCGCGGTGTTGGCTACTTCAACGCTAATGGAGTTGAATGGGAAGAAGGTCAATATCCCAATCCCAAGTTTGTTCCTCAAAAGGAGAAGTATGAAAATACTCTTCCCAAGGGGACAAACACTCAAGATGACCTTCCACCATGGGACACGAATCTCAAGGGAAAGAACAAGCTCCAAGAGGACTTTGACTGTCATGAAGATGAATCCCAAGCTTTGGTGAAGTGGGTTCCCAAGGCTACTACAAGCTCAACTTCTACAAGTGCTACTTCAACACCAAGGATCCCCATTAACTTGATGTAGATTCCCAAGAAGAAGAACTAGAGAGTTCTTGTGGGGTGACTCCGCCAATGAAATTCACTCACATTCATTATTGGCAAGATCTATTTACAATCAACATCAACCCTTTGCAATAGATTAAGGAGTCACACATTCCCTCAAAGGTAACCAAGGGACAAGGTAATCAAAAATCAAGGGACATCATTACACATGCTTTGCACTCCATGTCCATAGATATCCTTGTATTTGTCTCTTGTGTGGTGGAACTAACCCATGTAAGTGGGAAGAGTAAGGAAACAACAAGGATGCTCCCAACCCTTGGTGATCTTCATCAACCTTGAGCATCCATCAGTACCTGACCAACATGAAATCTTCTTCGACAAAACCCAAGGTTAGTTTATCCCTCTTATGGGGGGATGTCACATCAAGGGGAAGCTTTACTCTAAGACTTGAGTCAAAGCATATCTTAGTATGTGACAAACATTAAATAATTTATGTAAATGTGGTAACCCCACTTGTGCTTAAACGATGAGTATGACCTATGATCAAGTATTCTTACTTGGCTCCTAAGTCAAATACTCATATATAGATGACTTCGTCATCGCCCAAGTGTTTGTTAGATGCTAGAGTATATTTGCATGTTTGCCATGATTTCATTTAACATCTTATTGTGTGAGCATGTTGGTCTGCATTTATTTTCTCATTCGAGGATATCCAATTGTTGCTATTTGGCTTTTCATTTATCTTTTGCCAAATGGATATACAAGAATTCCTAGAACCACTTCTGTAGCTATCTATGCTTTCTCACATCATACTCTATTCATGCTACATCACAAAATTTGAACAAGTGCTTTTTGATCCCTCTGTGTGTGGAGCACTCGGAGTTCCGTATCGACTTGGACTGACCATTAAAACCTCCCAAGTGCATCTCGGTGGAATCAACCACAAAATCTATGTCTCACCGAATGCATGCGGTTGATTTGGTTTTTCAATCTTGGTACCACCAATTCCATATTCTCGGTTACATCGAGTGTCCCTGTCAGCTGGTAGTTGAGGCAGTCGGTAACACCAAAAACTTAGAATCGGTGTCACCGACAGTGGTGGGTATATAACTCTGGACCCTAACGCTTTGAAATTCTATCTTCAAACGGCGCGCTCCAAAACCCTAAGCTGCCGCTCCAAAGACCCCTGGTCATTGCCCTTGTCTCCCCGCGCACCTCCGCTACTGGGAATCGTCATTGCCGACGAATTCCTCTCCCTCATCGGCCCCGTAGAGGATCCTCACCAAACTAGGGTACGGATTCAATCTCTATTGCACTCCTCGTCTGATTCTTGCACATTAGATCCTTGTTTATCATCATTACACCCCTTTGCACATGTTTCCATCCTCTCAAACTACCATAATCTCGTGAAAGATGAATTTTCTAGGGTTTTGATGTCCGCCCGATAGACCTTGGTGAAACCGAAACGGAAATATCGGTCTCACCGATATACCTTTCTGTGTGGCTGAGAACTGACTCGGTGGAACCAAGTTGCTCTTTTTGGTCTGACTGAAAAGGCTGCCATGTTTCGGTTAGTGAGTCAGTCAGTCTCGGCCCCACCAAAAATTCTATTTCGGCTGCACCGATATCTATTTGACAGAATGCAAAAATCTTGAAAATTCATTGCTCACCTTTCAAAAACCAGACTCATTTTGTGATGACTCACCTTCTTCTGATCTCCTATACTCTATTCACAGGGTCAGTATGTTAGGCTTAGAGGACAGTCAGAATTTGGCAGAGCAGGGAGTTGATATAAGTTCTGGAACAAGCCCAGAAGCCAGTTCTTTCTCAGATCCAGGCACCCCCAGCTCTCATGGGTTGCCCAAGGCTGCCACGAGAACCAGGAAGAAGCTCTACTCTGATGAAGAAGATTCATATTTTATTCCTGAGGAGATACTTGCTAAGAAGCAAGAAAAGGCTGCCAAGAAGTCAGCAACTGAAGCTACTTCCTCTCGAAGAGTTGTCAGCAAAGTTTATGCTCCTGTTGAAACTATCAAGGCACATGAGAGTGCAAGAGCCACTATGTCAGTTGAGTTCGCCAAGAAAGCTATGCCTAAGAAGGCAGGGGAGAAGAAGTCCAGGAAGAGGATTCTCCATGTAATTGGCAGACCTACCTCTATGTTTGAAGATCAAGAGGAGGCTGCTGGTGCTGCTGGTGAGGAGGAGGAGGAAGAGCATGCTGAGATAGTCCCTCCCAAGAAGAAAGCCAAGAAGCTCATGGCTGATGCTATGCCAAATACTGGCACCTTCAAGAGCACCAAGCCTACATCTAAGAAGGCTACTGCACAGAAGTCCAAGAGGACTACCATGGAAATTCTTGCTTGAGAGAAGAACAAAAGGACTGCCTCCAGAGTGGAAGACGATGATGACTTGACTACTTTGATGAAGCTTAGACCACATCTTCCAGTACACGATAAAAGCCACTTAGTCGTTGAGGATATGAAGAAGAGGAAAGACTCAGGATTGAGAGCCTAGAGAGCCATAGATCCTTATGCTCAGAGGAGGAAGACTGCTGTTGACTACAGGTTTTACATCAGAGAGCAACATGATTTCTATGAGACCGTTCTGCTTGACAAGAGCCCGGTTATTAGTGACATGAGGTATGTCGATTGGAAGTTCATTAAAGATAATGTGGACTACTTCCCAAGTGTCCAAGAAAACTTCCATTGCATTGGTCTGGAAAAATTCATTGGTAGAGAGGTTACTACGTGGAACGACGAGATGATCATGCAATTCTACTCCACTCCTTATTTCTATGGAGATGGTCGAAATGTATGGATGACTGAAGGTGCTAGATATGAATCCATTGTTAAGGAATGGGTTGCTCTACTAGAAGTTCCAAAAGCTAAGGAAGGAGATTTAGATGTATACTTTGAACCCAAGGCAAGTCACAATGCCATTAAAGACATGTATACTCCTATCCCCGCAAACAAGGTGCAATCACACAAGCTAGGATCCATCTATTATCTGCAAGAAGGCCTCCGAACTATAAACACTATTCTCAGGAATACCTTGATGCCCAAGTCAGGAGATGACAAGATGATCCGAGGCTACTCCATCAACATGTTGATCCACCTTGACAGGTACACCAGGATTAGAGTAATGGATTTGATTGTTGAGACAATCAAGAGGGTTGCTGCTGACCAGAAGCGCTCATGCTGTTATGCACCCTACATCCAGTTGCTTATCAATTCTTAGTTGGAGAAGCACATTTTTTCTCTTGATCGCCCATATCTGCTCCTACAACCAGAGTTCAAAGATAACATTGTGGTGATGAACCCAAATCAACCCACATCTTCTACAGCACAAGTAGAGGCAGAAGTTGTTTGAGCCGCTAGTGCTCAAGCCCCCAGATCCAAGAACGAGCAAATGGATCTTCTGATCACAGCCGTCTAGGGCATGCAAAAGGATATCAAACAGATTCTAGAAAACCAGAACAGCCTTGTGAGGATCTTTGTGTCGAGGATCAAGGTGCTTGGTGACAAAGTGGACAAGGTTACAAAGGGAGTGATAGAGCTCCAGAAGCAAGTTGACTTCGTGCACATTCCCCGGGTCTCTTCTACCTCTTCTCATGATGACGATGATGAGGAAGGATCACCTCTCAGGCCGGGCACCTAGTTCTGCACTCAGACAAGATCAACAACAGGGCCTGCTCAAGACTCGAGGCCCTCTTCATCAGCTCCAGTTCCACCAGTGACTACTCTAGCTCCATCCATGGCATCTACAGAGATCTTCACCGATGCCGTGCTCTCGACTCCTTCATCGACAACTGGAGGAGACCAGCCCAAGAATGCTTAGATAGATACCTTTGGACTTTTTGGTAACTTGTTTCCAAAGGTGGAGAAGTGTATATATATCATTAGGCTTTGAGAGAGAGAGAGAGTGTGTGTGTTTCGTGTTCTGCTTTTTCAAAACAATTGCTTTTGGTTGTCGTTATACTCTTTTGTCTTGCTTGTGATACACGCTTGATGATGTTTGATCATATGCTTTGATGTGCGATGCTACTTTTTCCTATCATCTTAAATGCTTATGTGATGATCACTCATCTTTGGTTGATTGTGTTGTACTATGATAATAATTCAAATTGCTCTCGCACAACACCAAGTGGTATGTGACATTTGAGAAGTGACCCATGTATGTAATCAATTGTGCCTTTGCATTCAAACGCAACTTCAAAAATAATGCACAAATTCAGGGGGGGCTCTTGCTTATCACATACTTCTCAAAGCAACGACTATATTCATTGATTATATCTTTGTCAAATCTTTGATCTATATGTTGTCATGAATTACCAAAAAGGGGGAGACTGAAAGCACATTTGCTCCCTTGGTGGTTTTGGTAATTAATAACATATAAGTCATTGAACTAATGCTTTCACCAAGTATATCTCAGGAAAAGTTTATTGATGGGAATGGCAAAAGGATTGTGGAATTACCCCAAGATTCAAGGAAATAGGTTGGCCAAGCTGCAAGCGAGAGGACTCTACATTTTACATTTGTGAGAAATCACTTTGGGTCTATAGGAAAGCCAATACTATTAAAAGGGGGTAAAGTTTTGATGGTGAACAATATGCTCAAACGTGCACAAGTGATAGTCACCAAAACATCCACAAACTCTCCCACCAAAGTCTGTCCTAAGCCAAATATGCCAAATTAGTGTAACCAACACTCCTATCCCCATGCCACCGAGTTCCAAACCCTAGACAGACTCAGCCAAACCCTAACACTTCGGTGCAGTCGACACTGCACTCATTGCCATCGAGCTGGGTTGCCAACTTTCTGTTACGCAATTTCTCATTTTTTGTCTGACCGAGAATGGTAAAACGGCATCACCGAGACTCGTAAATCTGACCCTTGGTCTGTCGGTGCAATCAAGAATTGTATATCGGTCCATCCGAGATTCAAAAGTTGCCACTTTTTGTCACTTCGGTACCACCGAGATTTACATGTCAGTGTCACCGAGTCTGACTTATTACGTGTAACAGTTGGATTTTTGGGGATACCTATATATACCCCTTCACCACCACCCACTCGACAGATAAGCACTCTGAACTATTCCATACCTATCCTACTCAGTTTTCTGAAAGAGAACCACCTACCCTTGCGTTGAGGTAAAGATCTTCCACTCCAACCATATGGATCTTGATTTCTAGCATCCCCAAGTTTCTTTCCACCAATCCCATCTCTTCTACCTAGCCAAATCTGTGGGAGAGAGATTATGTGTTGAGGAGTCTGTGATCTTGAAGCACAAGAGCAAGGAGTTCATCATCATTACCGAGCCTATTACCTTTTGGAGGGTGGTGCCTCCTATATTGTTTAGGTATTCCTTGGGAGCCTCCTACTTCGTGTTGTGCAGTGAACCAAGAAGTTTGTAATGGCAAGGAGATCGCCTACTTTGTGAAGATCTACCCATAGTTAGGCTAGTTCTTCGTGGACAGAAGCCGCATGGAATAGTCAAGGTTGCTTCTTCGTGGAACCCTCCGTGGGTAGAGCCCTCCATGGACTCTCGCGACCGTTACCCTTCGTGCGTTGAAGACTCCATGAATGTGGATGTAGGATAGCACCACCTACCGGAACCATGGGAAAAATCATCGTGTCATCACTTGTGTTTGCATTCTTAACCCCTTCCTTACTCACATGTGCAATGACTTTACTTTCCGCTGCTACACTCTCAGACATGCATGTGTAGGGTGTTACTTGATATGCTATGAATGCTAAAACTTTCCAAGAATTAAAATTGGGAAAAAGGCAAAAAAAAATGAGTAGTCTAATCACCCCCCCTCTAGACTACTTTCGATCCTACATTGGGGAAGATGGAGCATAGCCAGACTCTAAGATATTGTAGGGATAACTTTCTTTTGCCATTATATTTTGAAGAGACACAATTGTTTTGCTAGTATGCTTGAAATATTATTGTTTTTATGTCAACATTAAGCTTTTGTTTCGAGTCTTATGGATGTCGACATTCATGCAACAACAAAGGATATTACATGGATAAATATCTTAGGTAGCATTGCACATCAAAATTTCTGTTTTTATAATTTACCCACTCAAGGATGAGCAGGAATTAAGCTTGGGGATGCTGATACGTCTCCAACGTATCTATAATTTTTGATTGTTCCATGCTATTATATGCATTAATATGCTATTTTATATTATTTTTGGGACTAACCTATTAACCTAGAGCCTAGTGTGAGTTTCTGTTTTTCCTTGTTTTTGAGTATGGTAGATAAGGAATATTAAACAGAGTCCAAACAGAATAAAATCTTCGCGATGATTTTTCTTGGACTAGAATACATCTACAAGACTTGGAGGGCAAGACCAGAGACCTACCAGGAGGCCACAAGCCAGGGGCGCGGCCACCCCCTGGCCACGCTTGGTAGGCTTGTGGCCCCCAGTAGGTCTCCTAACCCTAATCGTCGGCTTATAAATTCCCAAATATTCCCCCAATACCAAAAAGGCCCACGCAAATACTTTTCCACCGTTAGAAACCTCTGTTCTCGAGAGATCCAATCTTGGAGCCTTTTTTGGTAATCTGTCGGAGGGGGATTCGATCACAGAGTGCATCTACATCAACTCCATTCCCCTCCCGATGATGCGTGAGTAGTCCACCACAGACCTACGGGTCCATAGCTAGTATCTAGATGGCTTCTTCTCTCTCTTTGTGTTTCAATACCATGTTCTCCATGATCTTCATGGGGATCTATCCGATGTAATACTTGTTTGCAGTGTGTTTGTTGAGATCCAATTTATTGTGGGTTTGTGATTGCTTATCTATGAATATTATTTGGTTCTTATCTGAATTCTTATATGCATGATTTCATATCTTTGCAAGTCTCTTCGAGTTATTGGTTTGGTTTGGCCAACTAGATTGGTAATTCTTGGAATGGGAGAAGTGCTTAGTTTTGGGTTCAATCTTGCGGTGTCCTCACTCAGTGACAAAGTAGGGGTAGCGAGTCAGGTATTGTATTGTTACTATCAAGGGTAAAAAGATGGGGTCTTCATCATATTGCTTGAGTTTATCCCTCTACATCATGTCATCCTAATTAATGTGTAACTCTGTTCTTCATGGACTTAATACTCTAGATGGATGCAGAGTCGGTTGATGTGTGGATTAATAGTAGTAGATACATAATCGTTTCGGTCTACTTGACACGACACTGATGCCTATATGCCTATTCATTTCCTTGGATCGTGAGAACTATGCGCTTTTCTATCAATTGCTCAACAATAATTCGTTCACCCACTATGTTATTTTCCTTCAAGAGAGAAGCCTCTAGTGAAATCTATGGCCCCCAGTCTATTTTCCATATTATATTTTTAGATCTATATACCAAACATACCAAAAATACCTTGCTGACATTTATTAACCTTCTTACTTTCCGCAATCTTCCATATCTATCTCTATCAGATCTAATTCTTGCAAGTAACCATGAAGGGATTGACAACCCTTTTATAGCGTTGGGTGCAAGAGTTTGATTGTTTGTGTAGGTGCATCCATTGGTGACTTGCTTGTTCCTCCTATTGGATTGATACCTTGTTTTTCAACAACTGAGGGAAATACTTATCTACTTTGGTGCATCATCTTGTCCAATTCAAGGGAAAACGAAAGCAAGATCAAGAGGTAGCAGCGAGGCAATCCGGGTACCGCACCTCCCAGATGACTCTGGCCTCCTTCAGCTGGCCGACCTCCTGAGCGATGAACGTTTGCTTCTCCTGAGCCTGCCTCCTTGCCTTTTGCTTCACCAGACATGCATTGGGGCACACCATGTGGTGGTGCTCGATTACGTCCCTCGGGACGCCCACCAGCTTAGAGGCACCCTATGCGAATGCTTCCTTGTTCGCGCGGAGGAAAGCTACCAATGCCTCCTCCTGCTCCTGAGGCAGGACAGCACCAATGATGAAGGTCGGACTAGGGTTTCCTTCGTCCATAGGCACCTGCTTCGTCTTTGCCCAGTCCAGAGAGAATAGCTGCTTCTTCTTCACTGGCGCGACGTCGAGGGCATCCCTAGAGCCCTCCGTGGTGTGCGCGGTGTCCCCAGCATTGGGCCGTGCTGTGGCCACCGCTTTGTAGGCGAGCTTGAGTTCGTGGGACGCATCCTTGGCATTTCCAACGATGGTGAAGATGTCGTCGCTCTTGGGCATCTTGACGACGTTGTAGCCCGGGTGCGTTGCCGCCATGAACTGGCCGATGGCGGGGTAGCCAAGTATTGCGTTGTAAGCGAGGTGGATGTGGGTGACGTCGAAGTCGATCTGCTCGGTGTAGAAGTTGGAGCGGGTGCCAAAGGTGACGGGGAGGTGCACCCGCCACACAGGAGCGACGGATCTGTCACGCCCAAGATGCGTGCCTATCTGTTTAAGGCACGAGGGCCTCGCAAGGGATAGAGGCGCATGTTGCCGTTAGCAAGAATAGTATCATCACAACATACAATACGGAATGAGAAGAGTATACAAGTTGGCTTACACTCGCCACATGCTAACTTACAATGTCACTCAAATCATAGCATCAAGATGAACACAGGGTCCGACTACGGACGAAATAAAACAATAAAAGGAGTTGCAAATGATACTATCAAGTTATCCCAAAGATCACGACGAGGTCCTCTACTCATCCGGATACGTCACGTACATCCTGCCTCTCTCCTCATCATACTCCCACTGGAGCTGAGTAAGATCATCCTACATAAACTCATCTGCACCTGCACCTAGATTATTGTAGTAAACTGTGAGCCACAGAGGACTCAGCTATCATGTGCCTGGGTACGAAGACTATTTAAGCTTTAGGAAGGAAGGGGGCGATGTTTAGTTTGCAGCAGCACTAATCATTATATGGTGGCTAACTTACGCTACAAGAATGTAAATGTGAGTGGTCTACGTTAAGCGATCGAATCTAGAGTAATCTCTAAGAGATCCTGAACACTTACTTACGTCAATCATAACCCCGCCGTGTACTCTCTTGGATTATGTTCACGAGCAGAGACGATCACGGTTACTCACACACTTCGTGTGTTTTAATTAGAGTTTACTTCAAGTTTTCTATAACCGGGTGTTAAACAAATATCCAAGTTGCCACATAACCGCGGGCATGGCTTTCCGAAAGATTTAACCCTGCAGGGGTGCTCCAACTAGTCCATCACAAATAACCACACTCCGCGGGAATTCCTCGACCATGCATCTCGTGATCTTCATCGGTAATTCCAAAGGATTTCCAACACCTCGATTAAACCCGAAGAAAACAGAGTCCACACGCAACATATTCGATAAAGGTAAAACAAATCCAGCAAGACCTCCCGACGTGTCGACGAACCCGATAAGAGCCGTGTATCTCAGTCTCAGGACACGACAGATTGTCCAAACTTCCGGTAGGCCAAACATAGAGTTTCCCTTGGTGGCCACCGGCAGTAGACATTTTTGGACCAACACTCATGCGGAGCACTGGCCCGGGGTTGATTAAATTATCCACGGGGTTGCAAAGCCCTATGCAAGTTCATTAGTTATAGAAAATGTAGTACCAAAGTTGTGTCTTGCCAGACAAGTTTTAATCTCAACCGAATAAACAAGGGGGTCCCCATAACAACCCCAAGCGTGTTAGGAGCGCAAAATGTGGAAAACATAACACCGGTAACAAGGAACTAATGGCGGTACGAGCGGAACAAATCACTTAGCAAAAGGCCAAGCCTTCCACCAATACCAGATATATATGTGCATTAAATTAAATAACAGAATTTATTTGTGTTATCCAAACCATGTTGTCACATGGAACGACCTGCACCTGCAACTAAGAACGCTATAAGAGGGGATGAGCAGCGGTAACTTAGCCAATCAATGGTTTGCTGGGATGTGGAGGTTAGAGGCTATCATGGCAACATGGGGGCTGATATCATGTGGTAGGTAGCGCAATTGTAACGATAATAACGACAAACTAGGAAGCACGGATAGTATTGGGATCCGGGTACGATCATCTTGCCTGTTGGTTCTTCAGCGGAACAAGTAGCGGGATCCTCGTAGTGGTACTCTCCAGGGTCCACGAAATCAGTTTCGACACTTGCGTCTACCCAAGATAAACAGCAAATAAATAACCAACCAAGGTGCAATTCACAACCAAGATGATGGATGATTCATTTAGTGCAGATTTTAACATGGCAATCCAATTCTAGTCAAGTTTCACATGCAAAGTTGGTATATTAGTGAACCTGGACAGAACCTCATGTTAAGTTAGTCAAACATGCATGAACATGGCAAATATGGATGCATCATGCAAAATCGATGCAAATGCATATAAAGATCACGAGAAACGGAGCTACGGTTCTCGAGATACGCTCACGACAAGGTACGGAGGCAAAACACAAGATCACCAAATACGTGGGCTAATTCTTGGCATTCCAAGGTAGACACTAGATATGTGATGAAAAATCAATCACAATAGGCTCAAGAATCAATCAATTCCATGGAGTATAGCTCCCACAAGTCACAAAACGAAATCACACCAAATCTATCACAAACAGCAACATAGCAACATGAGAAGCTCACAACGTGAGCTACAGAAAACCTACAGCCACAAACAAGACATGGACAGGTCACCTCAGAAAGCGGGCGAACATTTCCTAGAGGAGGAACAAGAACAGCCGTGGACACCTGATTCTTCTACTAGAAACCTGGGTTGGGTGGGTGGGAAGAACCACGACCACCGAACTGCTTCTGCTACTGAGGAGGACGAAACGGAAGAGGATTTGGCGCCCAATACTTCTGCTGCTTAGGAACCATCTGAGAGCTGGAAGAAGAAGAATATGAATCCCTTGAACGCTTCTTAGAGTTCTCCAGCTTGAGCTGAGCTGCTTCAATCTTCAAAGCCATGTTTTAGAACTAATCAAACTCACGAGGCTCTTGAAGAACAAGGCCTGGCAGAAGCTCATCCTTGAGACCGCCTCTGAATTGATAGATCATAGCCTTATCATCTGGAACATCTTGCTTGGCATAACGAGCTAGATTCTGGAACTCGATGTTGTATTGGTAGACCGACTTGGATCCCTGCTTCAGGTGCCTGAACTTCTCACGCATCTCCTCGACAAAGCTTGTCGGAATGTAATGAGCCCTGAAGTCACGACGGAAATCGTCCCAAGTAACAACACGATTGCCCCTGGAATCCTTGTACTATTGCCACCAATCAGCTGCCTGACCCTTCAGCTGGAACGATGCAAACCTAACAAAGTCCTCTGGCCTGACATTACTGCACTCAAAATGCTTACTCATATCACGAAGCCAATCATCAGCGTCTAGAGGCTGCTCACAATAGGTGAAAGTCTTGGGTTGGTTGGCAAGGAACTGATTGAGTGTCGCAAACTGAAGCTGATTTTGAAAATTGCCTTGAAAACCCTGCTAACCCTGCTCCCTTTCTTGCAACAGCCTGAGCAACATCTGGGTGTTTGCATTGGTCACGGACATCAACTTTCCAAGCTTCTGGAGGAGGAGGCGGAGGAGGCGGTGGCGGTGGTGGCGGTGGAACATCAGTCTGCTTCTCACCACGACCCGGATTGCTGCGAGTTGGTGGAGCCATCCTGAAGATGAACAAAACGCATCAGCACCTCATAGATAAGATTAATCATAAGCTGAATCAAATGCTTGAACGAAATTGAACAATTAACAACATAGCCTTCCTACTGAAAAATTAGTAAGATTGCTTCTTCGGTTATGATAACATCATCAGAAATTAGAAGCCACTTGCGATAACACCAATGTATTGAGCTACGCGCTCGGGACAAATGTACATGCCCATATACATCTAAAGAGGATGATCATAGATGACTACAAGATTTCCCACCTATGAGCTTTCGAAAACTTTCTTGTTTATGCGATTTGGGTTGCGGAATCAGAAACCTGCCCTAGGCAATCAACTGCGACTGCATCCGCAACCTTCCACACCATAATTCAAGACATTTCGCAAACTCGTCGAATCTCGAATCCTCGAACTCACCACGATACTAAACCATGGTGGTACCCCGGATGCCTCCCCAATACTGGGTGACTCCCACCTTATCTCACCATGATAAGTATTGAAGTAATTTCAAACATTCTCCATCCTGAGATCTCAAGGAAGCTGAATGATAACGATGTGCCAACATTCCTTGGACCTCAAGTCCTCGGAAGAAATCAAGTCAGACAGGAGGCACCAAGACAGAACCCTGTCACATCAGCATCATATAGATTCCAAAATACCCACGTGATCCTGAAAAAAAAATTGAGCGAGAAGAGGAGTAGAATCAAAATTCCTAAGTCGGAAACCTCACCAGAGCATAGAAGAGGAGTAAAAATAATCCTACTCTCCAATATAACTAGACTCAAAATAGTTTTACTAGACTTAACTCGGCCAAGTTCGAACAAGCAAAGGCTCCTATGGTCGTATGGCTCTGAATACCAACTTGTCACACCCAATAACACACTTGTGTGTGTGTAAGTGTGTTCTGGTTGTGAGTGTAGGTCATGCATGTATGTATGTGTGTGAGTGTGTTTTCCATACACATAGGTGTAGGTTTAGTGTGTGTGTATGTGTGTGACACATACACATGCGTGTGTGTGTGTGTGTGCTTGTGTGTTGTGTGGTGTGTGGCTTGGTGTAGTGTGTGTGTGTGTATGCTATGCATACACACTTGTGTGAGTGTGTGTGTGGTGTAGTGTAGTGTGTGAGCATGCTAAGCATGCACATATGTGGTGTGTGTGTGTGGATATGCCTAAGGCATATACACATGGGTGGTTTTGTGTTGTGATGTGTGTATGTGCTTTGCACCTACACATATGCTAGTGTTGTTGCATAGATGTCGGTGGTGTGAGCCTTTATATATATGCATGTGGGTTTGGGGCATTTTCATTAAGTTTCATAAGTGACATAAGTCACCCATGCCCTAGGGAGGTCAAATTTCGACCTAGCTTTGCTCCCTTTTATTCCATTCAATCATATAGGTATGAGTAATTATTTTGGGGTAGAATCAACCCATGTATGCACCTGTGAAGTCAGATTTGACTTTGGGGCAACTTGACAAAACTGAATTTTTATGCTGTGATGCCCTTTTGTCTTTTTATTATGAATTAATTCATGCTTGATTTTAAGTTCTTGCCAACATGAGTTTGTTAGTGAAAGTTGCTGGTAATGTCCCAGTATTTTTGTTATTCATGTCAAGTCACTAGATAAGTGGGAACCATGCTGTTAAGTTGCCTACTTTCTGTTTCTGCCAACCTGCTTAAAAATGACTGTCTGGGAGATCTTCTGTTATTGTTTTGCCATGAAGAGTGGGTTGTAGCTAGTGATGTGGTTAGTATTTGCTCATGCTCAGTGTTAGGTATTTGTAGTATATATTTTCATATACCATCATGTTAATTTTCTTGCCAACAGGAGCTCTCTAGCATATTTAACCAGTGCTGTCAACTTGCGACTTTATTAACCCAAATTCCAGAAAACTGGAATTTTCACCAAGTCCCTGAAAAGCTGATTCATCATGCCAACTTGCTTGGTCCATGCATATTGATGTGAGCCTCTTTTGCTGATTGAATAGTTGGATAATTGATGCGGCTGTTGAGTAGAACCTGTCCATGTCTTGTTTGTGGCTGTAGGTTTTCTATAGCTCAAGTTGTGACCTTCTCAAGTTGCTATGTTGCTGTTTGTGACAGATTTGGTGTGATTTTGTTTTCTGACTTGTGGGAGCTATACTCCATGGAATTGATTGATTCTTGAGCCTATTGTGATTGAGTTTTCATCACTTATCTAGTGGCTACCTTGGAATGCCAAGAATTAGCCCAGGTATTTGGTGATCTTGTGTTTTGCCTCTTTACCTTGTCGTGAGCGTATCTCGTGAACCGTAGCTCCGTTTCTCGTGATCTTTATATGCATTTCCATCGATTTTGCATGATGAATCCATATTTGCCATGTTCATGCATGTTTAAATAACTTAACATGAGGTTCTGTCCAGGTTCACTAATATACAAACTTTGCATGTGAAACTTGACTAGAATTGGATTGGCATGTTAAAATCTTCACTAAATGAATCATGCATCATCTTGCTTGTACATTGCACCTTGGTTGGTTATTTATTTGCTGTTTATCTTGGGTAGACGCGAGTGTCGAAACTGAGTTCGAGGACCCTGGAGAGTACCACTACGAGGATCACGCTACTTGTTCCGCTCAAGAACCAATAGGCAAGATGATCGTACCCGGATGCCAATACTATCTTTGCTTGCTAGTTTCTCATTATTATCGTTACAATTGCGCTACCTACCACATGATATCAGCCCCCATGTTGCCATGACAGCCTCTAACCTCCACATCCCAGCCAACCATTGATTGGCTAAGTTACCGCTGCTCAGCCCCTCTTATAGCGTTCTTAGTTGCAGGTGCAGGTCGTTCCATGTGATAACATGGTTTGGATAACACAAATAAATTCTGTTATTTAATTTAATGCACATATATATCTGGTATTGGTGGAAGGCTTGGCCTTTTGCTAAGTGATTTGTTCCACTCGTATCGCCAGTAGTTCCTTGTTACTGGTGTTATGTTTTCCATATTTTGCTCTCCTAACACGCTTGGGGTTGTTATGGGGACCTCCTTGTTTATTCGGTTGAGATTAAAACTTGTCTGGCAAGACCCAACTTTGGTACTACATTTTCTATAACTAATGAAGTGGCATAGGGCTTTGCAACCCCATGGATAATTTAATCAACCCCGGGCTAGTGCTCCGCATGAGTGTTGGTCCAAAAATGTCAACCGCCGGTGGCCACCAGGGGCTACTCTGTGTTTGGCCTACCGGAAGTTTGGACTATCCGTCGTGTCCTGAGACTGAGATACGCGGCTCTTCCCGGGTTCGTCGACACGTCGGGAGGTCTTGCTGGATTTGTTTTACCTTTATCGAATGTCTTGCGTGTGGACTCTAATTTTCTTCGGGTTTACTCGAGGTGTTGGAAATCCTTTGGAATTACCGATGAAGATCACGAGATCCGTGGTCGAGGAATTCCCGCGGAGTGTGGTTATTTGTGATGGACTAGTTGAAGCACCCCTGTAGGGTTAAATCTTTCGGAAAGCCGTGCCTGCGGTTATGTGGCAACTTGGATATTTGTTTAACACACGATTATAGAAAACTTGAAGTAAACTCTAATTAAAACATGCCAAGTGTGTGAGTAACCGTGATCGTCTCTGCTCGTGAACATGATCCGAGAGAGAACACGGCGGGGATATGATTGACGTAAGTAATGGTTCAGGATCTCTTAGAGATTACTCTAGATTCGATCGCTTAACGTACACCACTCACATTTACATTCTTGTAGAGTAAGTTAGCCACCATATAATGATTAGTGCTTCTCCAAACTAAACATCACCCCCTTCCTTCCTAAAGCTTAAATAGTCTTGGTACCCGGGCACATGATACCTGAGTCCTCTGTGGCTCACAGTTTACTACAGTAATCTAGGTGCAGGTTCAGATGAGTTCGTGCAGGATGATCTTACTCAACTCCAGTGGGAGTATGATGAGGAGAGAGGCAGGATGTACGTGACGTATTCGGATGAGTAGAGGACCTGGTCATGATCTTTGGGATAGCTTGATAGTATCATTTGCAACTTCTTTTATCGTTTGATTTCGTCCGTAGTCGGACCCTGTGTTCATCATGATGCTATGAGTTGAGTGACATTGTAAGTTAGCATGTGGCGAGTGTAAGCCAACTTTCTTCTCATTCAGTATTGTATGTTGTGATGATACTATTCTTTTTAGCGGCAAGATGCGCCTCTATCCCTTGCGAGGCCCTCGTGCCTTAAACGGATAGGCGCGCATCTTGGGCATGACAAGTTGGTATCAGAGCCGGCCCTCGCGGTTACACGGATGTTTGCCGACAGGTGTGCGGTCATGTTGCTGATGAAGTTTGTGACCCGTCGTGGTACACGGAATGACACATGTATTGGACTGGAAGCACAGACGTTTGTGCCAAGAGGGAACGTTCCTGCGACCCGACGAGGACGTCGGTTCCTCTGAGTGGTGGTGTATGTGATAGCCTGGCTTATTAGGGATGATAGACTACTCATATCAATAAGGAATTCCTTCTTTTTCAGGAGCCCATTCAAACAGAACTCTCAGGTTAAGCGTGCTTGGCTTGGAGTAGTTCTAGGATGGGTGACGGACCGGGAAGTTGATCCCGGGTGCGCATGAGTGAGGACAAAATGCACAGGAAAGACTAGTATTGATCTATGAGGTCAGTCTAGATCCCGCCAGGAGTAACGACTACCGGCGGGTGTGTTCGGGGCATTACAGGATCCCCCGACCAATCCGGTGGGGCACCTGCAGTGCATTGAAGGCCTCCACGGAGAGGACGTTGAGGATGGCTCCACCGTCTATGAGGGTCCTAGTGATGGCCACACCGTTTACGGTCGGCGTGCACAACATGGGGAGCGTTCCGTCGGCCGCCGTCGTCCTGGCATGGTTGTCGGGGACGAAGGTGATGTCGGTATCCGACCACGTCCGTGGCCGAATCGCGCCTATGCGGTAGAAGAACTGCTTGACTTGGTGGTTGGAGGCAGCACGGGGCTAGCCCTGCGAGCCATGGTGCCACCGTGCGCCATGGGCAGCCCAACTTTGGGGGTCTCATCCGTCATGGGGTTGACTAAAACATAGCCCGACTGTTGTCGAGGGTGGGGAAGCTTCGACATGCCCCCTACCTGGCATGCCAAATGTCGGATCTCGTGCTCCGCAAAAACCCAAGAAAGTTCGAACAAGGGTGTGTGTGCAAAGATCCCCAACACCTTCACCCCACCTAGCTCACAACTCGATGGTTAGGATGATGAACTCGCACGATGACGAGGAAGAAGATTGCAGACGATGATTTATCCAGGTTCGGGCCGCTGCGAAGCATAAAACCCTACTCCTGCTTTGGTGGATTGCCTCACGAGGAGGTTTGTGGATGAACTAGCACAATGGTGAGTTGCCTCACGAGCGCGTTGTTGGAAATATGCCCTAAAGGCAATAATAAATTAGTTATTATCATATTTCCTTGTTCATGATAATCGTTTATTATCCATGCTATAATTCTATTGATCAGAAACTTAGATGCATGTGTGGATACATAGACAAAAACCATGTCCCTATTATGCCTCTAATAGACTAGCTCGTTGATCAAAGATGGTTAAGGTTTCCTAGCCATTGACATGACATTTCATTTGATAACGGGATCAGATCATTAGCAGAATGGTGTGATGGACAAGACCCAAACTACAAATGTAGCATATGATCGTGTCAGTTTATTGCTAATGTTTTCTGCATGTCAAGTATATGTTTCTATGACCATGAGATCATGCAACTCACGGACACCGGAAGAGTGCCTTGTGTGTATCAAATGTCACAACGTAAGTGGGTGACTATAAAGGTGCTCTGTAGGTATCTCCGAGGGTGTCTGTTGGGTTGGCATGGATCAAGACTGGGATTTGTTACTCCGTGTGACGGAGAAGTTTCTCAGGGCCCACTCGGTAATACAACATCACAATAAGCCTTGCAAGCAATGTGACTAAGTTTTAGTCACGGGATCTTATATTAAGGAACGAGTAAAGAGACTTGCCGGTAAAGAGGTTGAACTAGGTATGAAGATACCAACGATCGAATCTCAGGCAAGTGACATACCGAAGAACAAAGGGAACATCATACGGGATTAACTGAATCCTTGCATATAGGTTTGACCGATAAAGATCTTTGTAGAATATGTAGGAACCAATATGGGCATCCAGGTCCCGCTATTGCCTGTGAACCGTAGAGGTGTCTCGGTCATGTTTACATAGTTCTCAAACCCACAGGGTCTACACACTTAAGGTTTGGTGATGTTTTGGTAGTATAGAGTTATGCATGGTGGTGACCGAAGGTTGTTCGGAGTCCCAAATGAGATCCCGAGCATCACGAGGAGCTCCGGAATTATCTGCAGGTAAATATTGATATATAGGAAGTCCTATTTTGGTCGTCAGAAAAGTTTCAGGCTCATCGGTAGTGTACCGGGAGTGTCAGTAGTGTACCGGGAGACCATCGGGAGGGGTATTTTGACCCAAGAGGCTACATGGGTTGTGGTAGAGTGAATACCAGCCCTTAGTGGGCTGGTGGAAGTCCCACACAAGGCCCATGCGGCTAGGGGAGAAAACCCAAAGAGAAAAAGGTGGAAAAAGGCAAAATAGGGAGGAATCCTAGTCCTACTAGGATTGGAGGAGGAGTCCTCCTCTCCTCCTTGATTCGGCCGAACCAAGGGCTGGCCCCTTGAGGGCCAAGCCTCCTCATCTGTTGCTCTTATATATACTAGAGGTTTTAGGGTTTTTGCACTAGATTTTCAGCCACGTGCTACCCGTTCCTCTAGTGCATAGTTTCTCCTCTAGATCGGTTTTCTACAGTGCTTAGGCAAACCCCTGCCGGAATTGCTCCACCACCATTGCCGCGGCGCCGTCATGCTGCCGAAGAACCTGTCTACCTCTCCGCTCCCTCTTGCTGGATCAAGAAGGCGGAGATCGTCATCAAGTTGTACGTGTGCTGAACGCGGAGGTGCCGTCCGTTCGGCGCTAGATCGGAAGGACCGGATCAAGATCACGGGACGGATCGTGATGAGTTCGCAGGACGGATCGTGATGAGTTCGTGGGACGGATTGTGATTGGATCGCGGGACGGATCGTGATGAGATTGCAGGACGCTCGGCGATTTGCATCGCGAAGAAGTTCGACTACACCAACCGCGTTTCTTAACGCTTCCTGCTTAGCGATCTACAAGGGTATGTAGATCCACTCTCCCTCTCGTAGATGCTCATCACCGTCGATACGTCTTGCGTGAATGTAGGAAAAAATTTGTTTTCCATGCGACGTTCCCCAACAGTGGCATCATGAGGTAGGTCTATGTGTAGATGATATCTCTATTAGAACACAAAGAGTTTGTGGGCGTTGATGCTTAGATTGCTTCCTCGCTTGGTCATGTTTTGGTTCAGCGGTATTGTGGGATGAAGCATCCTGGACCAACATTACTCGTACGCTTACGAGAGACCAGTTCCCTCAACTGCAACTTGTCGCAAAACAGGGCTGGCGGGTGGCAGTTTCTCCTACTTTAGTTGGATTGGATTCGACAAAGGCGGTCCTTGAGAAGGTTGAAAAGCAACTTATGTATCACCGTTGTGGTTTATGTGTAGGTGAGAATTGTTCTCGCTAGATACCCGTAGCAGCCACGTAAAACATGCAACAATTAGAGGACGTCTAACTTGTTTTTACAGGGTATGTTGTGATATGATATGGCCAATTACATGATGAGATATATGTGATGTATGAGATGATCATGTTTTGTATAGAATATTACGACTTGCATATCGATGAGTACGGCAACCAGCAGGAGCCGTAGGGTTGTCTTTAATTATTGTATGACCTGCGTGTCAATCATTAAGAGCTATGTAATGCTTTACTTTATCGCTAAATGGTAGCAATAGTAGTAGAAGCATGGTGGGCGCAACAACCCTGTCATGGTTTTATCACGACAGATGTCCGGGTGAACGGACTTAGGTTCAAGGCCATCGCTAATGAGGTGGACTCAAAGGGTTAGTCGGGACGAAAGGCACGTGTTTACCTAGGTTCGCCCCCTCAAATCGAGGTAACAGCCTACGTCCTGCTTGTACTTTCATTACTTGCGTATCGATTACAAGGAGCTAAAAGCTTGACCTAGTTCTCGATTGCCCCCTCCTAAGTCACCCCGGGTCTGCCTTTATATAAGAGGTCAGAACATCCGGGTCGTTACAATTGCTAACCGAGTCTCTCTTTATCTTCTTGCCCAAGCCATCTGTGAGTCGGCTTGCATGCCCGGGTCTTCTTAGTCCGGGCCATCGTACAGCCCACACCGTGAGCCGCCTATCTTCCTGGGCCACTTAACATTACAACTCACATTTGGGCCGGTTCACGAGCCGATAACATGACCCGGAGCCTCTTCGGTGGGTCATATCCCCAACATTAGGCCCCAGGTTGAACTGAGCTTGCTCACTTCATCCTTCTCTTCCACTTTTGGCGAGTCGCCCGGAAATGAACCGGTGTGACGTCATGAGATCTGCTGACATGTCACCAAATCTTTAACTTAACTGTCATCCCGAGAATCGAGGCGTCCGCCTCGGTCAAACGGTGTCATCGCCTGGATTTTCGCGCCTTCCTTAACCCCCTTTTAAATATGACCCGTGCGGGTCGGGGTTTCCATTCTCCCGCCCGTGCCTCTGTTTCTTCGTCTTCTTCCTGTCGCCGCCCCAGCGCCGTCGAGCTCTGCACCGACGTCGTCCGTACATCGTCCCTGACCTTGGCCGCTGCATCACCCTGAACGTACCAGAGATCCATCCTCCTCCGCCGCGCTGTCTCCGGTAAGTTTTCTTGCTCCCTAGATGGTCGCCGCCGTAGTAGGGTTTTCACCGGTGCTCCGCCGCCGTCGTTTGGGCTCCAGCACCGTTATCGCCAGTGCATCTCGACGCCGCTAACGTCTTTAGGATGTGCTTTTGCTACGCCGCCGCACGCGGGCCGGTCGCGCGTAATGCACGGGCCTCGATGGCCCCAATCCGTTTTCTTTTTCCTCCGCTGTAGATCGCTAGGTTAGAAATAAAATTCATTTTCTCTGCTTTTGTAGATCCGTAGATATAGTGACATCTTGCGGAATCTGTTTTTAGGACTTAGTCGATTTTTTGATCTTCCTTTTCCCTGTTGAGTCGCCAAACTCCTCCGGCTCTTACCAGCCGGGTCTTCAGCTTTATCCGTAGAGCCCTTAAACTTTTAAGCTGTCAAAAATATTTGCTTGCGCTTCGACTCATTGCGCCTTTTATCTTGCACAACACTTAAGCCGCCAACATGTCTCGTGCATCCAACTTATGCAACTGGGTTGGGTCATGCATTACAGAGGACTTTTTGTTGGATTTTGTTCATGCGGGTACTCTTCCTCCTAAGTAAGTCATTAGCTGGTGGGTCCCAGGTGATGAGACGTGACCCAAACCTCAAGAAGGTGAAGTGGTGGTGTTCTCTGACCATATTGAATGAGGGTTCGTGCCTCCCGGCTCCAAATTCTTTCGGGACGTCCTTCACTGTTATAAGATTCACCTGCAAGATTTGGCCCCCGATTCCGTCTCAAACATATGCAATTTCCAAGTGCTTTGTGAAGCTTACCTTCAAATCAAGCCGTCGGTGGGACTCTTTCGGGAATTCTTTTATGCTAACCGGAAAACTGAAGTGAAAGCCGGCCCGAGCTTAGAACTTGGAGGCATATCCATCCAACGGCGTAGGGATATCATCTTTCCAGCTACATAGATGCAGAGTCACCCCAAGGACTAGACCAGGACCTGGTTCTATTGCAAGGACACCTCTCCTGAGAACAAGCGTCCTTTGCCGGGTTATCGTCCTTCCCGGATCACAACAACATCAGAGCTTCCTGGCCGGCTACCAGCTTCAGAACGCGCAAGATATGAACCGACTCATGCCAAAATCAAGGCTCTCATGGCCAACGGCTTAATCGGGCTGGACTTGATCCGCTGCTGGATTTCATGGCGGATTATGCCTTTGAGCCATAGAAGTCGGCTCATGTGCGAATATAAAGGCATGTATGACAGCTCATTATGCTTCAGCCCATCTTCGTTGACGGAGAACGACATTACCCTCGCCATTCGGAGTCTTGTCCATGAAGCTTCAGGATCATGTAGCAAAATTGGCCTGGCGCCTTTCAGTGCTAACAATCCGACTCCTGATGTAAGTTTGATCTCTTCCCTTCCGTCTCTTGGACATTGTTTGCATTTTGCTAATTTGATATTCACTCTCCGGGTCATCCTTATAGGCCGACTCAGAATTCTGGAAGAGGGAATATGTTGCCCCTCCAAAAAAATCCAGGAAGAAGGTCCCAACGAAGAAGGCTAAAAAACATGTCCCGCAAGATAATTTGTTTGACCCGCCACCATCGTCCAGCTCAGAGGTAAAGTTTCAACTCTCTTGCTTGATCCTTTACCTTCCTATTTTAACACTTACTTTACTCACAGGATGAAGTAGAAACCAGCCGTGCCAATGCTCCTGAGGTAAATTACATTTCCTCTAGCTCAGAATGTTTCATCCCCCGAAAGCCGCGGCGGGTTATCGGAAAAGTTCCTCTTTCTCACCCTATTGCTTATTTGGCTCCCGATTTCCTCTTAAAAAGCAATAGCAAATCGAGCGTTGATAGACTCGAAGCACCGGCTCTACCGAGCTCATGTCCGGGTTGCCAAATTCTCTGGCTCCCAAGAAACGCCCTGCCGAGGTTTGAACCCCTTCTTTTCCTTTATCTTTCCCTTTGTAAACTTGATACTCTCTTCACCTTTCTGTTTTATTTTTGCAGAAATCTCCTTCCTCCGGCGACTCTTCGGAGTCAATCATACCACCGCCTAAGATTAATCCACTGTAAGCATCTGGATAGCCGGCTGTTACTATGATTAGCAATATCTTCAACCGCTAATTCTTCTTCTTTTTTGCAGTGCTCAAGCTAAACGTCACAAGGCCAACAAGCCCTCCTCCGGCCTAGTTACTGAGGAACCGGAGCCCAAGCAGCCGGAAGAAACTCAACCGGAGGAAAACCCGCCAGCTGCCTCCGCTGAACCGACCGCTGAAGATGTCATCATGGAGATCCCTCCATGGGCTCCTTCTAAGCCGGCAACTCCTGCCAAGACCCCCGACACCCCGGATGTTGCTATCACCGGGTTTAATCATCGAACGCCTCCGGCTCATGTGTTGGCCAAACATATAGAGCCAGCTGAAGCTTCAAAGAAACTGAACTTTGATTCTTCATGCGAGAAGATGACCGTTGAAGAGCTACACGCTGGGTACATAGACCGGGTTACCACCAGTCGGGACTTTGAACTTCGGTTGATCTCTTCCATGAAGACAAAATATGAGATAGTTTTCCTTCTTTACTATATCCTTTCTTAGCCCCCAAGATCCGGCTTAACGTATCGAATCGTTGAGCCATGTCTTTCTGTGAGCTCTTGCAGAGATTGTCATGTCAAACCCCTTTAAAATTGCTTTAGCTTTGTACTTTAAGTAAAGTGAACTGCCAATTGTAGCCCCCAAGGGTCATCTCAGATTACATTTGAGTCGGGCCTGTAATGTAGATAACTTGAAGATGTAATCGTAGCCCCCAAGGGCCGGCTCAACCTTGATCAAGTTGAGTCGGTGCTTCTATTATTAGCATGTTGAAGAGCCATTATATAGCCCCCAAGTTCCGGATCAACGTCGACGGAAATGAACCAGAACTACATACTTGCAAGATTAAGTAGACATTAGCCCCCAAGTGTCAAATATATTGCTTGCAATCTGTTTGAGACTTGTATTTTCTTTTAACACCCGTCTTGCATTTTGGAGGCTTATCCTGTATTTTGATGTTTTATAGGAAGCTTTGAAGGAAGCCGGGTCTCAGCTGACGGATCTAAAGGCCAACTTGGCAGCTCAGCAAGAAGCTTGAAGTATCGCGGATGAAAAATGTCGTCTTCTCGCAGAAGAACTGGCCAGTGTTACCGCCGAGCTCACCTCTTTAAAAGAGACGTCTGAATCTGAAAATGCCGCCTTAACCAAACGGGCGGACGATGCTGAACAGCGGCTTACAGCCGTGGCGGATGAACTTCAAGGTCTGAAACAACATATTGCGAAGATGTCAGCCGCCCTATTTGGTAAGCTTCCTTGTTCACTTTGTCTTTTTTAGCATTGCTAGCAAGAAAGCTGTCAGCTCATTAATTTTATCCGACTCATCCAGGTCCCAGGAGCCGGCAGTTGGCTTCTGATAGCCTTCTGCCACTGAAGGCCATTTATACTTTTGCAGAGTAGTTATACTGTGGCACCATCTTCACAATCAAGAGCGTGCAATATGAGGAGAAGATCCCCACTGCTCTGAAACGGGTCTTGGAACTCTTCTCTACAATGCCGAAGCAGATTGAGGAGCTCAAGAAGTCCGCCTTCCGCCAAGGAGCCGTTGCCGGTTTGAGTCGGGCTCTTGCCTTTGCTCCCGAGCTAACGCCGGCTGAAATGATGGATGGCTATATGTTTAAAAGAGATGACGGCTCAGATTTCACCGAGGAAGATTATACTCGGTGTGTCAAAGAGTCGCGCTATTTGGCCTCTATTTTGGCGGATGAAGCTGATTTGAAGACCTATCAGGCGGCTTATGACGCAGAAGAGAAGAGAATCCGCGGGCCACTCTACGAGTGGAAAGATCTGACAGTAAGGATCTCTTTCCTTGTGAGCTTGAGGTGTCTCCATTCCTTGAGGGGTCATTTGCTGCTCTGGCTGACTGTAACTGGGACTTGGGCAATCTTCAGATAAAGCCAGCAGAAGACCCGGAGCAGGATGAGCCGCCAACAACTAAATTGTAATCTCTTAGCCTTTCTGAGCACAGACTTTATGTAATGACCCACCGTGGGCGGCTGACAATGCTTTTGCTCTTTCTGAGAGCATCTTTTGTAATAGAGTAACCATGACTCTGCCACTTGGTGGCCATATATATTTGCACCTCTCTGTGTTTTGATGTGTTGCCGGCTCTACCTTTCAAATTTTCTGATGAGGGGCCTGTCCTTTAAGACGCCATTCCTTTCTCCAGAATATTACAGCCGGACAATCTCTTTGAGACCTTCAATTTTGTTGACCAAAGCTACATGGCTCCGGCTTTCATCAGACGGAGTTTTTAAAGAGCCGGTTGTCTTTAGGATAATGTAAGCTATACCTGATGGTAAGAAGCTTCTATCGACAAATGCGGCTATTGATGAACCGGAACCTTTGAGGAGAGTTCGGCTATGTAGCCCCCAAGTGCTAGGTAGTTTCGCCTGCGGCAACCCGGGACTTACAATTGCCCGGCCTTGATAAGCCGGCATGATACCATATGCGATCATGATCTTTCCTTCCTCAAAAACTCATATGACGGCTCTTCTGCATGGATCCGAACGGTTAAACTCATACCAGTTCAGGGTCTCTGTCGAGATTGGCCGTCAATTATTTGAACCAGCTCAGGGTCTCTAGGCGAGATTGGCCGTCAATTTCTTGAACCGGCTCAGGGTCTCTAGGTGAGATTGGCCGTCAATTTCTTGAACCGGCTCAGGGTCTCTAGGCAAGATTGGCCATCAATTTCTTGAGCTGGCTCAGGGTCTCTGTCAAGATTGACTGGTAAGAGTATAGTGAACACCGGCTGTCAATGGGAGATGTAAGCTATACCTCAAGGCAAGAAGCCTCCATCAACAACCGCGGCCAATAATTAGCCTGAGACGGCATAAAGCCGGCTGTTTGAAAGGAGAAGTAAGCTATACCTGAAGGTAAGAAGCCTCTTTCAACAGCTACAGTTGATAAGCAACTGAATTTTGGCGTAAACGCCGGTTGTTAGGGTGTGATAAGCGAACCCGTCAGTAAGAAGCCCCCTTCGACAACCGCGGTTAATAAGTAACCGGAAGTGGCATAAAGCCGGCCATTAGGGTGAGATAAGCGATACCCGTCGGTAAGAAGGCCCCTTTGATGGCCGCAGTTGATAAGCAACTGGAATTTGGTATACACGCTATTGTCTTAGGGCACTGTAAGCTATATCAAAAGGTAAGAAGCCTCCGTTAACAATCAGCGCTTAATGTATCCAAACTAGGCATAAAGCTAACTGTGCAAGGGAGAAGTAAGCTATACCCGGAGGCAAGAAGCCTCCTTGCAACAGTTGAATGGCAGCTGGCTATGCAAAGGAGAAGTAAGCTATACCAAAAGGTAAGAAGCCTCTTTGCAACAGCGTTTAATAAGGCTAAAGCCGAAAGGTAGATCAGCCATTTTGACGGCGCACAACCCTCTTCAACTCAAACTTTTTGAACTGGAAGATTTTATCTTGATGATACAAAGGTACACATAAGAGCAGAGGCCTCAGTCTTGTGCGAGGATGCTAGATTTTACTCATGTGCTCATGATATCTACAATGATAGCGGATTTCAACCCCTGTTAAGTAAAGTATGGTCGCAGATGTGCGACATTCCAGGGCTGCAACGTCTCTTGTCCCGCGGTTTCCGACTCATCTCTGACATCCATGAGGTAATATGACCTGTTGTTAAGGTTCCTGCTCACAACAAAAGGCCCCTCCCATGGTGGAGATAACTTACGCATTCCAGATTGGTCTTGAACCAACCCGAGCACCAGGTCACCTTCCTGGAACGTCCGGGTCTTTACCCTGCGGCTATGATAGCGTCGCAGGTCTTGCTGATAAATTGCCGATCTGGCTGCTGCTAACTCTCGTGCTTGATCCAAGGCGTCCAACGCATCTTGGCGGACTACCTCATTGTCTGTCTCTACATAAGCCGCCACCTTTGGTGAGTCGTGCCGCATGTGACTGGGTAGAACCGCCTCAGCGCCATACACCATGAAGAAAGGTGTAAAACCTGTAGATCTGTTAGGTGTAGTTCTGATGCTCCATAAGACGGAAGGCAACTCCTCAACCCAACATCCGGGTGTCCATTTCAAAAGAACCATGAGCCATGGCTTGACACCTCTCAAAATTTCCTGATTGGCTTGCTCTGCCTGACCATTAGACTGTGGATGTGCCACGGCTGAAACATCAAGCCAGATATGCTCTTTCTCACAAAACGTTTTCATAGCTCCTTTGGATAAATTTGTCCCATTGTCTATAATAATACTGTGTGGGTAACCAAAGTGATAAATCAGCTTCTTAACAAATTGAACCGCCGTAGCTGCGTCACATTTACTGACCGGCTCTGCCTCGACCCACTTAGTAAATTTATCAACCGCTACCAGAAGGTGTGTTTTCTTATCCTTAGATCGCTTGAAAGGTCCTACCATATCAAGCCCCCAGACCGCAAATGGCCAAGTGATTGGTATCATCCTCAACTCTTGAGCCGGAACATGAGCACGCCGGCCGAATTTCTGATAGCCGTCACACTTGTGAACTAAGTCCTCTGCATCCTTGTGAGCCGTCAACCAGAAAAACCCATGTCGAAAGGCTTTAGCCACCAAAGATTTTGACCCGGCGTGATGCCCACAGTCGCCAGCATGAATTTCACTTAATATTTGATGGCCCTCCTCTGGTGAGATGCAGCGCTGAAAGACACCCGTCACACTACACTTATGTAACTCACCATTGATAATCGTCATAGACTTAGAATGGCAAGTGCTCTTCCTGGCCAGATCCTCCTCTTGAGGTGACTCACCGCGTGTTAGATACGCCAAATAAGGAATAGTCCAATCTGGTGTAGCATGCAGAGCCGCCACCAGTTCCGCCTCCGGGTCAGGAATAGCTAGATCCTCCTCAAAAGGTATCTTGACAGTCAGAAGATATAATACATCCAGAAAAACATTAGGTGGTACCAGCTTTCGTTGTGAACCTAACCGTGACAAGGCATCAGCCGCCTCATTCCTATAACGATCAATGTGATCCACCTGGTACCCCTTGAAGTGACTAGCCATGATATCCACCACCTGCCGGTAAGCCGCCATCTGCGGGTCCTTTGAATCCCAAGTGCTTGAAACTTGCTAAGCCACCAGATCTGAGTCGCCTAAACACCTGACCCGGCTTAAGTTCATCTCTTTAGCGACTCTGAGACCATGGAGCAGTGCTTCATACTCAGCTGCATTATTAGTACAAGGGAACATTAACCGGAGCACATAACAAAACTTGTCAACCTTGGGGGAGGTGAGAACAACTCCTGCCCCGGACCCTTCTAGCTGCTTGGATCCATCAAAGTGTATAGTCCAATACGTGTTATCCGGCTTCTCTTCGAGGGCTTGACATTCAGTACAATCATTTATGAAATCCACCAAAGCTTGAGACTTAATTGCTATACGAGGAACATACTTGACGTCAAAAGGACTCAGCTCTAAGGCCCACTTTGCAATCCTTCCTGTAGCCTCTCTATTTTGAATGATATCCCCCAACGGGGCAGAACTTGGTGCCCCAAAAAGTAATGCTTTAAGTTGCGATTGGCCATGAAAACTCCGTATACTAACTTCTGCCAATGCGGATACCTCTGTTTAGACTCCGCCAAAACTTCACTGATGTAATAAGTCAGCCTTTGCATAGGGTACTCTTTCCCTGCCTCCTTGCGCTCAACCACAATTGCTACGGTAACCACTCTGTTGTTAGCCGCCACATATAGGAGCAAAGGCTCTTTCTCAACCAGAGCGGCTAACACTAGCGGCTCAGTCAACTGCTTTTTAAGAGCTTCAAGTGCTTTAGCCGTTGCTGCACTCCATTTAAACTTGTCTGTTTTCTTCATCATCTGGTATAGAGGAATAGCTTTCTCCCCAAGCCGGCTTATGAAGCGGCTCAACACAGCAATCCGCCCTGCAAGGCACTGAATGTCATTAATACACGTCGGCTCACCCAAAGAAGTGATGGCTTTCATCTTATCTGGGTTAGCCTCAATGCCCCGCTCAGACACCAAGAAACCCAAAAGCTTTCCTACTGGAACACCAAAGACACACTTTGTCGGGTTAAGCATCATCTTGTAGACCCGGAGATTGTCAATGGTTTCTTTCAAATCCTCTAAAAGAGTTTCCTTTTTTCTGGATTTAACCACAATGTCGTCTACATAAGCATGGACATTTTGGCCAATCTTACTGTGGAGGCAATTCTGCACACAACGTTGGTAAGTCGCCTGGGCACTCTTGAGCCCGAAGGGCATGGAGACATAGCAGAACGCGCCAAAAGGTGTAATGAATGTCGTATTCTCCTGATCCTTTATTGCCATCTTGATCTGATGATACCCTGAATAAGCGTCCAGGAAGCATAAACTTTCGCATCCGGCTGTTGCATCAATAATTTGATCGATACGAGGGAGCGCAAAAGGGTCAGTCGGGCAAGCCTTGTTAAGGTCCGTGTAATCTATGCACATGCGCCACGTGCGGTTCTTTTTTAGTACTAGCACCGGGTTAGCCAACCACTCCGGATGAAAAACTTCCACTATAAAGCCTGCGGCCAAAAGCCGAGAAACTTCTTCCCCAATAGCTGTATGTATCCCTTCGTTGAACCGCCGTAGATACTGTTTGAGCCTAACGGTGGGCGCCAACTATCGTGGTTTTATCACGGCAGATGTCCGGGTGAACGGACTTAGGTTCAAGGCCATCGCTAATGAACCCCGATGGAGACACGTTGATGGAGATCATGGTGTCATGCCGGTGACGATGGAGATCATGTCGGTGCTTTCAAGATAGAGATCAAAAGCACAAGTTCATGGCCATATCGTGTCACTTATGATTTGCATGTGATGTTAATCCTTTTATGCACCTTGTTTTTCTTAGGACGATGGTAGCATTATAAGGTGATCCCTCACTTAATTTCAAGATAAATTGTGTTCTCCCCGAGTGTGCACCGTTACGAAAGTTAGTCGTGTCGAGAGACCACGTGATGACCGGGTGTGATAGACTCTACGTTCACATACAACAGGTGCAAGCCAGTGTTGCACATGCAGAACACTCGGGTTAAACTTGACGAGCCTAGCATGTACATACATGGCCTCGGAACACAAGAGACTGAAAGGTCGAACATGAGTCATATAGTAGATATGATCAACATGATGATGTTCAGCATTGAAATCACCTCAACTCATGTGATGATCGGACTTCAGTTGGTGAATTTGGATCATGTATCACTCGAATGACCGGAGGGTTGTCAATTTGAGTGGAAGTTCTTAAGTAATATGATTAATTGAACTAATTCTCATGAACATAGTCAGTAGTGTCTTTGCAAAATTATGTTGTAGATTACTAGCTCACGCTATAGCTCCCTTGAATTTTTATATGTTCCTAGAGAAATAGAGGTGAAAGATGATGGTAGCAATATTGCGGACTGGCTCCGTGATCTGAGGATTGTCCTCATTGCTGCACAGAAGGTTTATGTCCTTAATGCACAACTCGGTGCGCCAACCCCTCTAGCGTCATCTGTTGATGTTGTGAAATATGACAGGCACGTTTTGATGACTACTTGATAGTTTAGTGCGTCATGCATTACGACGTACAATTGAGGCTCTGAAACGTTTTGAACGTCACGGAACATATGGGATGTTCTAAGAGGTGAAATTAGGATCTCAGGCTCGTGCTCGTGTTACGAGATATGAGATCTCCAACGAGATTCTTTTTCTGCAAGATGAAGGAGAATAGCTCAATCGTTGAGCATGTGCTCAGATTGTCTGGGTGCTACATTCGCTTGAATCGAGTGGGAGTTAATCTTCCAGATAAGATAGTGATTGATATAGTTCTCCAAGTCACTATCACTAAGCTACTAGAACTTGGTGATGAACTATAAAATGCCAGGGATAGAAATAATGATCCCTGAGCTATTCGCAATGTTTGACACCGCGAAGGTAGAAATCAAGAAGGAGCGTCAAGTGTTGATGGTTAGTAAAAACCACTAGTTTCGAGAAGGGCAAGGGCAAGGAGGGAAACTTCATGGATGGCAAGTTAGTTGCTGCTCCAGTGAAGCAACCCAAAGTTGAACCCTAACCCGAGACTAAGTGCTTCGATTATGAGGAGAGCGGTCGCTGAAGCGGAACAACCCTAGATACTTGGTAGATAAGACGGCTGGCAACGTCAACAGAAGTATATTTGATATACATGTTATTGATGTGTACCTTGCTAGTACTCCTAGTAGCACCTGGGTATTGGATACCGGTTCAGTTGCTAAATGTTAGTAACTCGAAATAAAAGCTACGGAATGAACAGAGAACTAGCTAAGGGTGAGGTGATGTGTGTGTTGGAAATGTTTCCAAGGTTGATGTAATCAACATCGCACGCTCTCTCTACCTTCGGGATTAGTGACGAACCTAAATAAATGTTATTTGGTGTTTTGCGTTGAGTGTGAACGTGATTAGATCGTGTTTATTGCAACACGGTTATTCATTTAAGTTAGAGAATAATGGTTATTCTGTTTACATGAATAATACCTTCAATGGTCATACACCAAGTGACAATGGTTTGTTGAATCTTGGACGTAGTAATACACATGTTCATAACATCGATTCCAAAAGATACAAAGTTAGTAATGATAGTACCACATACTTGTGGCACTGCCGCTAAATGTAATATTGGTATAAAACGCATGAAGAAACTCCATGCTGATGGATCTTTGGACTCATTCGATTTCTAATCGGTTGAGACATGCGAACCATGCCTCTTGGTCAAGATGACTAAGGACCCCATTTTCTGGTTTGATGGAGCGGGCAAGCGATTTATTGGAAATAATACATGTTGATGTATGCAATCCAATGAGTCTTGTAGCATGTGGTGGATATCGTTACTTTCGTACCTTCACTAATGATTTTAGTAGATATGGTGTATATTTACTCAATGAAACACAAGTCTAAACCGTTTGAAAGGTTCAAGCAAATTCCCAGTGAAGTTTAAAGATCATCGTGACAAGAAGATGTCTGCGATATGATCATGGAGGTGAATATCTGAGTTATGAGTTTGGCATACAACTTTAGACAATGTGGAAGTTGTTTCACAACTCACGCCACCTGGAACACCATAGCGTGATGGTGTGTCCAAATATCACAGTCGTGCTCTGTTGGATACGGTGCGTGCTATGATGTCTCTTATCGTTTTGCTATTATAATTTTGGGGTTATGCATTAGAGACAAATACATTCACTTTAAATAGGGCACCATCTAAATCCGTTGAGATGACACCGTGTGAATTAGGGTTTGATAGAAACCCAAGTTGTCATTTCTTAATGTTTGGGGCTGCAACGCTTGTGTGGAAAAATGTTTTCACCTAATGAGCTCGAACCTAAAGCGGACAAATGCATCTTCATAGATTACCCTAAGAACAGTTGGGTGAACCTTCTATCTCAGATCCAAGCATAAAGTGTTTATTGCTAAAACGTGTCCTTTCCTGAGAAAAGTTTCTCTCAAGAGAATTGAGTGGGAGGAAGATAGAACTTGATGAGGTTGTTGAAATTTTCTTCAACCAGAGAGTAGCGTAGTGCAGGAAGATGTTTCTGTGAAGCCTACGTTAGTTGAAGAGGAAGTTGATGATGATGATCACGAAGCTTCAGATCAAGTTACTATCGAACCTCGTTGGTCGACAAGGATGTGTACTGCTCCTGAGCGGTATGACAACCGTGTCTTGGAGGTCATGTTGTTGGACAACGATGTACCTACGAGCTGTGGAGAAGCGATGATGGGTCTGGATTCCGACAAATGGTTAGAGGCCATGAAATCCGAGAAAGGATCCATGTATGAAAACCAAGTATAGACTTTGGTAGACTTGCTCGTTGGACGGCAGGTCATCGAGTACAAATGGACCTTTAAGACGAAGACAGAAGCTGATGGTAAATGTCACCATTTATAAAGCTCGACTTATTGCAAAGAAGTTTACGACAAGTTCAAGGAGTTGACTACGATGAGACTTTCTCACTCGCAGTGATGCTAAAGTCTGTTGGAATTATGTTAGCAGTTGCTGCATTTTTCAATTATGAATCTGGAAGATGGATGTCAAAACATCGTTTCCTTAACGGTTTACTTGAGGAAAGGTTGTATGTGATACAACCAGAAGGTTTTATCAGTCCTAAGGATACTAAAAGGTGTGCAGGCTGCAGTGATCCTTCTAGGAACTGAAGCAAGCATCTCGGAGGTGGAATATACACTTTGATGAGGTGATCAAAGTTTTTGAGTCTATACAAAGTTTATGAGAAACTTGTATTTACAATAAAGTGAGTGGGAGCACTATAGAGTTTCTGGTAAGCATATGTGGTTGACATATTGTTGATCGGAAATGATGTAGAATTTCTGGAAAGCATAAACGGTTGTTTGAAAAGAGTTTTTTCAAAGGAAGACCTGGATTAAGCTACCTAATTGTTGAGCATCAGGATCTATAGAGATAGATCAAGATGCTTGATGACACTTTCAAGGAGTATATACCTTGACAAGATTTTGAAAGAGTTCAAAATGGATCAGTCAGAGAAAGAGCTCTCGCCTGATTTGTATGGTGTGAAGTTGAGTGAGACTCAAAGATTGACAACGGCAGAAGAAAGAGAAAGGACGAACGTCGTCCCCTATGCCTTAGCCATAGGCTCTATATTATGCCATGATGTGTACCGCACATGTGTGTGCCTTGCCATGAGTCTGTCAAGGGGTACAAGAGTGGTCCAGGAATGGATCACTGGACAGCGGTCACAATTATCCTTAGTAACCAGAGGACTAAGGAGATGTTTCTCGATTATGGAGGTGATAAAGGGTTCATCATGAAGAGTTACGTCGATGCAAGCTTTAACACTAATCCGGATGACTCTTAGTAACAATCCAGATACGTATAGTGGAGCAGCCATTTGGAATAGTACCAAGTGGAGTGTGGTAGCAGTGTTTACGGTTTTACATAGAGATTTGCAAAGTACACATGGATCTGAATGTCGTAGACCCGTTAACTATAAGACCTCTCTCACATGCAAAGCATGATCGAGCCCAGAACTCATTGGGTGTTAGGTTCATAACAATGTGAATCTCATGGTGATGTGAACTAGATTATTGACTCTAGTGAAAGTGGGAGACTGTTGGAAATATGCCCTAGAGGCAATAATAAATTAGTTATTATCATATTTCCTTGTTCATGATAATCGTTTATTATCCATGCTATAATTGTATTGATCGGAGACTTAGATGCATGTGTGGATACATAGACAAAAACCATGTCCCTAGTATGCCTCTAATAGACTAGCTCGTTGATCAAAGATGGTTAAGGTTTCCTAGCCATGGTCAAGATATGTCATTTTATAATGGGATCACATCATTAGGAGAATGTTGTGATGGACAAGACCCAAACTACAAACGTAGCATATGATCGTATCACATTAGGAGAATGTTGTGATGGACAAGACACAAACTACAAACGTAGCATATGATCGTATCAGTTTATTGCTACTGTTTTCTGCATGTCAAGTATACGTTTCTATGACAATGAGATCATGCAACTCACAGACACGGGAAGAGTGCCTTTTGTGTATCAAATGTCTCAACGTAACTGGGTGACTATAAAGGTGCTCTACAGGTATCTCCGACGGTGTTTGTTGGGTTGGCATGGATCAAGACTTGGATTTGTTACTCCGTGTGACGGAGAGGTATCTCAAGGCCCAATCGGTAATACAACATCACAATAAGCCTTGCAAGCAATATGACTAAGTGTTAGTCACGGGATCTTGTATTACGGAACAAGTAAAGAGACTTGCCGGTAATGAGGTTGAACTAGGTATGGAGATATCGACGATCGAATCTCGGGCAAGTGACATACCGAAGAACAAAGGGAACATTATACGGGATTAACTGAATCCTTGACAAAGAGGTTCGACCGATAAAGATCTTCGTAGAATATGTAGGAACCAATATGGGCATCCAGGTCCTGCTATTTGTTATTGACCGTAGAGGTGTCTCGGTCATGTCTACATAGTTCTCGAACCCGCAGGGTCTGCACACTTAAGGTTACGTGATGTTTCGGTAGTATAGAGTTATGCATGGTGGTGACTGAAGGTTGCTCAGAGTCCCTGATGAGATCCCGGACGTCATGAGGAGCTTCGGAATGGTCCGGAGGTAAATTTGGATATATACGAAGTCCTATTTTGGTCGCCGGAAAAGTTTCAGGCTCATCGGTAGTGTACCGGGAGTGCTGGTAGTGTACCGGGAGACCATCAGGAGGGGTATTTCGAACCAAGAGGCTACATTGGCTGTGGGAGAGTGAATACCAGCCCTTGGTGGGCTGCTATAAATCCCACACATGGCCCATGTTGCTAGGGGAGAAAACCCAAAGAGAAAAAGGTGGAAAAAGGTAAAATAGGGAGGAATCCTAGTCCTACTAGGATTGGAGGAGGAGTCCTCCTCTCCTCCTTGATTCGACCAAACCAACGGCTGGCCTCTTGAGCTCCAAGACTCCTCCTCTCTTCCTGTTATATATACTAGAGGTTTTAGGGTTCTTGCACTAGATTTTCAGCCACGTGCTACCCGTTCCTCTAGTGTATAGTTTCTCCTCTAGATCGGTTTTCTACAGTGCTTAGGCGAAGCCCTGTCGGAATTGGTCCACTACCATCGCCGCGGCGCCGTCACGCTGCTGGATAACTTATCTAACTCTCAGCTCCCTCTTGCTGGATCAAGCAGGCAGAGATCATCATCAAGCTGTACGTGTGCTCAACACAGAGGTGTCATCCGTTCAGCGCTAGATCGGAAGGACCGTGATCAATATCGCGGGACGGATCGTGATTAGTTCGCGGGATGGATTGTGATGAGTTCGCGGGACGTATCATGATTGGATTCCAGGACGGATCATGATGAGATCGCGGGACGCTCGGCGATTTGGATCGCGAAGACGTTCGACTACACCAACCGTGTTTCTTAACGCTTCCTGCTTAGCGATCTACAAGGGTATGTAGATCCACTCTCCCTCTCATAGATGCTCATCACCATGGATAGGTCTTGCATGAACGTAGGAATTTTTCCCCATGCGACATTCCCCAATAGGCGTTCTGGTGGTCTTGCCTCTGTTTTGTTATCTCTCTCTTTGTTTTTGTTGTCCGTCTCTACGGTGCACCCTAGCCTCTATTTATAGTGGCCCGGGTCCTCTTCCCTTATGACTATGGCGGGAAGGGATCCCACAATGGCCAAATTTGACGGGGGATAGGAGTACATCTTTACCCTGACAAAAAGGTGGTCTTCACATGCAAAGTAGCTGCCGATGATGTAGAGGTGGGTTCGGCGATGACATCTGTCTTGCAGGGCTCGTGGTTGTGGTCTTGTTGCACCGGAGTGGAAACCTTTGGGGGTGCTTCGGGAACCCGCGTACGTTCTTCCTCCCTTTGCACCAAAGGGGAAACTATACCGCCTGGCGCACCGGCGTACGCCTGTCCCACCTTACGTCATCCTTCCCTCCCGAGGCCAGGCGCTGCATAGAGATCTTCGCCGCTCCAAAGGGGGCCTGAGGAGGCCTATGCCTCGTAGGTCCTGGTGCCGCTTCCCTCGTGATCTCAGGGCCTCTCGCGAGGGACTTATCTTGAGTGGGGTCACGCTGACCATGCTTGGCTGATGAGGTGGGCCATGTTCTGGGCTCCAGGTAGGCAGGTCTGGGTACACCCATTCCCAGTGCGCCGACAGACTTATCTCACCCTATCCACTCCCAATATCTGCATGATAAGATTAAGTGGGAGAGGATGATCTACTATTTCATATTTAGGGGAGAGAGCTCTAAATGATCTTGGGGACTTATCAATCTTAAGGGATATTATCTTCTATATGTTCTTCACATCTTGGTATTGTTGAGTTCTATTGCATTTTGATTTGTAGAATACTATTGTGTTTCCTAACATTGCTTTCCCAAGTGTGCTTCTACTACTAGAATGCTCAAGAATTCAAGGTAAGTATATGCATCATATCTTTGATCAAGATGATCCCTTACTTCTTGCGCATATTGTTTGCAAGAGTGAAGTCTTGAACAAGGATACACATCATTCACACATATTTGATGCATATAGCCGAGATACACATGACTCAGTTTATCCTTCCTACTATATGTGTACCCATGCATTCTAAAGCAACTAACCTTTAAAGGGATTGCACACATTTAGGGGGAGCAAATTTTAGTCATGTGTCTCTTAAAGTCTTCATTATATCTTTGCATATCTTTATTTGAAGCACTGATTGTATGTTGTCATCAATTACCAAACAGGAGGAGATTGAAAGCACATATGCTCCCTTCGTAGTTTTCTTATTTCATGAAACATAGATTCTCTCTTGGACTAATATTTCTACCTAGTTTATTTCAAGTATAGTCCACAGAGAGTGTTGGCAAAAGGGTGTGACGATATTCCCCAAGAAGCAAGGAATATTATTGGCCAAGCTACAAGAATGAAGACTCTACATTCTACTTTGTGAGAAATCACTTTGAGTCCATACGAAAGCCAATACTATTAAAAGGGGGTAAGGTAATGTTGGTGAACAAATTGCTCCACGTGCACAAGTGCTAGCCACCAAAAACACCCACAAGCTCCCCCAAAAAATACTCTGTCAAAACCCTAGTCTACAAAATCGGTGCCACCAAGTTTTCATCTAGCTCTACCGATTTTCTACCCAAGATAGGACCCTAGAAAAAAGTCTCACTTCGGAACCGATTTTCGTTTCGGTACCACCCAGATTCCTATATCAGTCTCACTTCCAAAAGTTGACACATTTTGAACAGATCGATACAACCGAGTTTTGCTTCGGTTTCACCGAATTGGTCAATAATATTGTAACGGTTGGATTTTGGGAGATGTCTATATATACCACTCCACTATTGGAAATATGCCCTAGAGGCAATAATAAAATGGTTATTATTATATTTCCTTATTCATGATAATCGTTTATTATCCATGCTATAATTGTATTGATTGGAAACACATTGCATGTTTGGATATATAGACAACTCTATGTCCCTAGTATGCCTCTAGTAGACTAGCTCGTTGATCAAAGATGGTCAAGGTTTCCTATCCATTAACATGATATGTCATTTGATAACGGGATCACATCATTGGGAGAATGACGTGGTGGACAAGACCCAAACTATGAGAATAGCATATGATCGTGTCAGTTTATTGCTATAGTTTTTTGCATGTCAAGTATCTGTTCCTATGACCATGAGATCATGAAACTCACTGACACCAGAGGAGTACCTTGTGTTTATCAAATGTTGCAACATAACTGGGTGACTATAAAGGCGCTCTACATATATCTCCGAGGGTGTCTGTTGAGTGGGCACGGATCAAGACTGGGATTAGTTACTCCGGGTGACGTAGAGGTATCTCCATGCCCACTAGGTAATACAACATCATAACAAGCCTTGCAAGCAATGTGACTAAAATGTTAGTCATGGGATCTTGTATTACGGACAAGTAAAGAGATTTGCGGATAACGAGATTGAACTAGGTATACAGATACCGACGATCGAATCTCGGGCAAGTAACATACCAAAGAACAAAGGGAACATCATACAAGATTAACTGAATCTTTGACATAGAGCTTCAACCGATAAAGATCTTCATAGAATATGTTGGAACCAATATGCATCCAGGTCCCGCTATTTGTTATTGACCGTAGAGGTGTCTCGGTCATGTCTACATAGTTAAACAAGCAGGGTCTACACACTTAAGGTTCAGTGACGTTTTGGTAGTATAGAGTTATGTATGTTGGTGACCGAAGGTTGTTACGAGTCCCGGATGAGATCTCGGAAGTCACGAGGAGCTCTGGAATGGTCTGACGGTAAAGATTGATATATATTGGAAGTCCCGTTTTGGTCATCGGAAAAGTTTCGGGAACTTTTGTAGTGTACCGGCAGAGTCGGGAGGGTACCAGGGGACTATCGGAAGGGGCCTCTCGCCCCAAAGTGCCTCATGGGCTATGGGAGAAGGCAAACCAGTCCCTGGTGGGATGACCGAATCCGCCACTAAGGCCCATGTGGGAGTGGTGGAGAAACCCAATGGTGGAAGAGGTGGAAAAGGTTTCCAAGTGGGTAAGGAGTCCTACTCCTAGTAGGATTGGAGTAGGACTCCTCCCTCCTCCACTTTGGCCGCACCAAAGGGGCAGACCTAGGGCGCAGGCCTCCCTCCCCTACCTCCTATATATATTGGAGGTTGAGAGGGCAAAAGCACTTCAACCCCAAAAAGACCATAGTGCAGCCCTCTCTCCCCATAGATTAGTTCCTCTAGTTTTTCAGCGGCGTTTAGGCGAAGCCCTACTGGAATAGTTCGACCACCATCGCCGCCATGCCGTCACGCTACTGGAGAACCCATCTACTTTTCTGCTCCCTCTTGCTGGATCAAGAAGGTGGAGATCATCATCGAGCTGTACATATGCTGAATGTGGAGGTGCCGTCTGTTCGGCGCTAGATTGGGACGGATCGTGATTGGATCGCGGGACGCTCGGTGATTTGGATCGTGAAGATGTTCAACTACATCAACAACGTTTCTTAACGCTTCTTTCTTAGAGATATACAAGGGTATCTAGATCCACTCTCCCTCTCATAGATGCTCATCACCATGGATAGATCTTGCGTGTGCGTGGGAATTTTTTTGTTTCCCATCAAATGTTCCCCAATAGTGGCATAATGAGCTAGGTCTATGCGTAGATGAGTTCACGAGTAGAACAAAAAGGAGTTTGTGGGCGTTGATGCTCAGATCGCTTCCTCCCTTGGTCATGTTTTGATTCAGTGGTATTGTGGGATGAAGCGGCCTAGACCAACCGTACTCGTACGCTTATGAGAGACCGGTTCCATCCATAGACATGTGACTCTGTTGCGTAAAGATGGCTGGCGGGTGTCTTTCTGTCCTACTCTAGTTGGATCGGATTCAACTTAGGCGGTCCTTGAGAAGGTTGAATAGAAATTTGTGTATCACCTTCTGGTTTTGCGTAGGTGAGAATTGTTCTTGATAGATACCCATAGCAGCCACGTAAAACATGCAACAATAATTAGAGGACGTCTAACTTCTTTTTGCAGGGTATGTTGTGATGTGATATGGACAATTACATGATGAGATATATGTGATGTATGAGATGATCCTATTTTGTATAGAATATCATGACTTGCATGTCGATGAGTACGGCAACCGACAGGAGCCATAGGGTTTTCTTTAATTATTTTCGCCGTTTTTTCTTTACTTTATCGCGGTGAGTTAGCAATAGTCGTGGAAGCAACATTTGGTGCGGCAACCCCGAGGGCGACTCATTGAGGGAGATCAAGATGATGGAGATCAGGGTGTCATGCCGGTGACGATGGAGATCATGCTGGTGCTTTGAAGATGAAGATCACAAGCACAAGTTCATGGCCAGATCATGTCACTTATGATTTGCATGTGATGTTAATCCTTTTATGCATGTTATTTTTCTTAGGACGACGGTAGCATTATAAGGTGATCCCTCAATAAAATTTCAAGATAAATTGTGTTCTCCCCGAGAGTGCACCGTTGCAAAAGTTCGTCATGTCAAGACCCCACATGATGATCAGGTGTGATATACTCTGTGTTCACATACAACGGGTGCAAGCCATTGTTGCACATACAGAACACTTAGGTTAAACTTGACGAGCCTAGCATTTACAAACATGGCCTTAGAACACAAGAGACCGAAAGGTTGAACATGAGTCATATAGTAGATATGATCAACATGATGATGTTCACCATTTAAACCACCTTAACTCACATGATGATCGGACTTGAGTTGGTGAATTTGGATCATGTATCACACAGATGACCAGAGGGATGTCAATTTGAGTGGGAGCTTTAGTAATTTGATTAACTAAACTCATTATCTTGAACAATAGTCTTAGTAACCGTTGCATATTTATGTTGTAGATCAATGGCTCGCGTAGTAGTTCCCCCGAATTTTAATGTGTTCCTAGAGAAAGCCAAGTTGAAAGATGATGGAAGTAACTTGGTGGACTGGGCCTGTAATCTGAGGATTATCCTCATGACTTCCCAGAAGGCTTATGTCCTTGATGCACCACTTCGTGACCCACCCGCTCCCTATCGTCCGAAGACGTTAAGAACGCTTGGGACAAACGTCCTGGAGATCACTCAGTAGTTCAGTGTGCAATGTTGTATGGCTTAGAACCGGGACTTCAAAGACTTTTCGAATGTCATGGAGCATATGAGATGTTCCCAGGAGTTGAAGTTTATCTTTGAGGAGAATGCTCGGATCGAGAGGTATGAGACCTCTAATAAGTTCTATGCTTGCAAGATGGAGGAGAACGGGTCTAACACTGAACATATACTCAGAACGTCTGGGTATTCGAACCGTATGGCTGAGTTAGAGATGCCCCTTCCGCCAGAGGCGATCACTATAAGAGTTCTTTAATCATTGCCAACTATCTACAAGAGCTTCATGATGAACTATAACATGCACGGGATGAACAAGTCATTCGCCGGGCTATTTGCGATGCTGAAAATCCCTGAGTCTGAAATCAAGAAAGAGCATCAAGTGTTGATGGTCATTAAAACCACTAGTTTCAAGAAGAATGGCAAGGGAAAGAAGGGTAACTCCAAGAAGAGTGGCAAAGCAGTTTCCTCTCCCATGAAGAAACCCAAGACTGGACTCAAGCCAGAAACTGGGTGCTTTCATTACAAGGGAACTGGTCGCTAGAAGCGGAACTGCCCCAAGTACCTGGCAGATAACAAGGCGCCCAACACCAAACAAGGTATATAGGTTATACATGCTATTGATGTGTACCTTACCAATTCTCATTGTAGTGCTTGGGTATTTGATACCGGTTTGGTTGCGCACATTTGCAAGTCAAAACAGGAGCTACGGAACAGACGAAGGCTGGCTAAGGACGAAGTGATGATGCGCGTGGGAAAGGGTTCCAAGGTTGATGTGATCACCATCGGCATGCTCGCTCTTCGATTACCATCGAGATTAGTTATAAACTTAAATAATTGTTATTTGGTGCCTATGTTAAGCATGAACATTATACCTGGACCTTGTTTATTGCGAGATAGTTACTCATTGAAATCAGAGAATAATGGTTGTTCTATTTATATGAGTAATATCTTTTATGGTCAAGCACCCAACGTGACCGGTTTATTCCTATTGAATCTCGATAGTAACGATACACATGTTCATAACATTGATGCCAAAAGATGTATAGTTGATGATGATAGTACCACTTTCTTGTGGCATTGCCATTTAGGTCATATTTTTGTAAAACGCATGAAGAAGCTCCATGCTGATGGACCTTTGGAGTCACTTGATTTTGGATCACCTTACAGCTGTGAACCAATGCTCATGGGAAAAAGGACTAAAACCCCATTATATGGAATAATGGAACTGGCAAGTGACTTGTTGGAAATCATACATACTGATATGTGCGCTCCAATGAGCATTGAGGCACGTAGTGGATATCATTATTTTCTCGCCTTCACTAATGACTTAAGTAGGTGGGTATATTTTCATGATGAAGCACAAGTCTGAAACATTTGAAAATTTCAAGCAATTTCAGAGTGAAGTTGAGAATCATCATAACAAGAAGAATAAATTCTTATGATCTGCGCGAGGAGGAGAATATCTGAGTTATGAGTTTGGCGGTCACTTAAGACAGTGTGGAATTTTTCACAATTGACACCGCCTGGAACTTCACAACGTAATGGTGTATCTGAACGCCATAATCGAACCTTATTAGATATGGTGCGTTCTATGATGTCTCTTGATGATTTGCCACTATCATTTTGTGGTTATGCATTAGAGATAGCTGCATTCACTTTAATTAGGGCACCACCAAAAACCGTTGAGACGATTCCATATGAACTGTGGTTTGGCAAGAAGGCAAAGTTATCGTTTCTTAAAGTTTGGAGATGTGATGCTTATGTCAAAAAGCTTCAGCCTGTAAAGCTGGAATGCAAAGCAAAGAAACGTGTCTTCATAGGATACCCAAAAGAGACAGTTGGGTATACCTTCTATCTCAGATCCGAAGGAAAATTGTTTATCGCTAAAAACGGAACATATCTTGAGAAAGAGTTTCTCTCGAAAGAATTGAGTGGGAGGGAAATAGAACTTGATGAGGTCATTGAACCTTTACTTCAACGAGAGAGTAGCGTAACGCAAAAACATGTTACCGTAGAGCCTGCAATGGTTGAAGAGGAATTAATGATGATCATCATGAACCTTCGGATCAAGTTACTGTCGAACCTCATAGGTCGACAAGGGTGCGTACTACTCCTAAGTGGTACAGCAATCCTGTCTTACAGGTCATGTTGTTAGACAACAATGAACCTACGAGCTGTGGAGAAGCCATGATAGGCCCGAATTCCGAGAAATTGTTAGAGTCCATGAAATCCGAGATGGGATCTATGTATGAAAACAAATTATGGACTTTGGAAGTATTATCTGAAGGGAGAAAGGCCATTCCGAACAAATGGATATTTAAGAGGAAGACGGACCCGGACGGTAATGTCACCGTCTATAAAGCTCGACTTGTGGCAAATGGTTTTTTCACAAGTTCAAGGAGTTGACTATGATGAGACCTTCTCAACCGTAGCGATGCTTAAGTCTGCCAGAATCATGTTAGCAATAGTTGCATATTTCGACTATGAAATTTGGTAGATGGATGTCAAAACAACGTTCCTTAAAGGTTTCCTTAAGGAAGAGTTGTATATGATACAACCAGAGTGTTTTTTCGATCTAGAGAATGCTAAAAAAGTTTGCAAACTCCAGTGATCCATTTATGGACTGGTGCAAGCATCTCAGAGTGTGAACCTGCATTTTGATGAGGTGATCAAAGCGCTCTAGTTTATACAAGTTTACGGAGAATCTTGTTTTACAAGAAAGCGAGTGGGAGCTCTATAGCGTTTCTAATATTATATTTGGATGACATATTGCTGATTGGAAACAATATAGCAATGCTGGAAACTATGAAGGAATATTTGAACAAGAGTTTTTCAATGAATGACCTAGGAGAAGCTACTTTCATATTAGGCATTAAGATCTATAGAGATATATCAAGACGCTTAATAGGACTTTCACGGAGCACATACCTTGAAAAAGTTTTGAAGAAGTTCAAAATGGATCAGTCCAAGAAGGGGTTCTTGCATGTGTTACAAGGTGCACTACTAGGAAAAGGCATTCTAGTGGCGCACCACTTTTGCCTACTAATGGCGCACCAGTGGTGCGCCACTAGTACCACGCCATTAGAATTAAATTCTAATGGCGCACCCCTGGTGCGCCATTAGAATCTGGTGTACTAGTGGCGCACCAGGCCGTGCGCCATTAGTATAGCCAACAGTGCGCCATTAGTATGCCTCCCAGGGGGCCATATGTATCCGTGTGCTTTGGCATACTAATGGCGCACTAGTGGCTGATGCGCCATTAGAGTCTTTTTTACAGTGCGCCATTAGAGTCTTGTGTGGTGCGCCACTAGTATGAATATTAGGAATTATTTTTTTTTCTTTTCTCATATTTTCACAGGTTACAAAATATATTATTGGACAGAATTTATACAACACCACACAGAAACAGCAGATTCATCGAATACAATAGAAGATTAGTCTCCGAATACAAATCATCATATTAGTCTCCGAATTCAAAAGACCGAACAAAGATAGAACATTACAAGTCTCGAGACCGCAAGTAGCGAGTTTGTCTTCACATTACAAGTCGATATCGATCATCTAAACTAGCATCACATAGAAGAGAGCTGCGGTCATCACGATGAGCATAATCCCGATGAAACTGGTCTTCATCCGGTTCCTCCAACGCTCCCTCCTCTCTCCCGCTAGATAGCGCGCGTATCTAGATTCCGCCTCCGCCCTAGTGGTGTACCCTTTGTAACTGTTACCGTTGAAACGGTGAACCTGTCTCCGACACTCCTCCCAGTCGTCGTAGACTCCGAGAAGCTTACCCTTGTACACGACATAAGACGGCATCTCTATGCACTAGCCAAACAAAACGTTAGTAGCAATTCACGGACAATACATAAGCAATATATAAGTATGCAACAAAAGGATTGGAAGAGAAAAGCAAGACATCAATAGCATCAATTACATCTAAGTTGAACGACTGTCCAAACCAAAGAGACATACAAGTTCATTAAAGTTTAATTACAACATGAGCCAATCAATGTTTCAGAACTACACATAGCATCACTACTTTGGACTCGACTCAAGGGACCGGAGCGTGGATCAAGCCCCCGTCTCTCGTGATGGTCATGAAATCGCGGTCGTTGTCAGCCTGCATTTGTAGCGTTGTGTCTATCTCACTGTTGGATGGTTGATTTCTGAGGTTGAAGTGCCCCGAGGTACGAAGGACATCTTGATGGATGATTTCCGCAAAATCCGACTGGATGCGAAAGAATTCTTGTCTGATGTCCGCGTCCTGGATTGCCAACAAGTTCTCAGCCCAATCTTTGAGATTACTTGGTAGCAGAAGGTGATGAAGGTCCCGTACGATCGCCCGCATGTGATGGATGGCGTAGTAGGCATCCTTCTGACCGCCAGGCGGCTGCTTGACGCAGCAGAACGTCGTATTGTGGGTGAACACGTGCTTGCCGTACTTACGAACTGCCCTGGTGAAGGTGCCTCCAGATTTGGCGTAGCTGGGGAGAACATCATCAAGAACTTTCTTGACATTTGTGTAGTCTTTCTTCGACTGACGGTCCGAGTCGAAATACGTGGCCATGGAATATTTCGGGCTTAAGAGGATGAGTGTGCAATGTGTGTCACTGCACAAAACACGGAATGTTAAAAAAATGATCGAAATCTAAGAAATCATATGTTACGGGGCGGTTGAGGGGACGACTTACTCGGGAAAGTAAGGCACGAGGAAGTTATCCTTATCTGGGTTTGCCAGAATGACGCCTTCGAGGTAAGAACTCGCGACTTGCCGGTCCCCAGCGCTGCCCAAGATCTTGGCACGCATGTAGAAGGGGTCGACTATCACGATGTCCGGGGTCTTGTCTCTAATGATCCGCATCTCCATACTCAGCGAAAATAGCCGAACGAAGGTGTAGTGCAGCGGATGAAGGTTAAACATAGCGAAGATGTCATCAAACCGCAGGATGATCGTACCCCCGACGGAGTTATCCACAAAGCCCTTGCCATCTGGCACCTTGGCCACGAAAACTGGGTATGCCACGTCATTCTCTCTGAGACGCCGCTTCTCCAAAGAAAGAACACTGTCATGGGGACTCCGCATAGCACCGGTTGCAGCATTGAGCATATTCGGTGGTAGCATCGGCCTACCCGCCACATGCACCCTCCTCGAGATATCCTTAGGTGAAGGTGGCCCGTCCTGAGCACGGATCATACTCGGTGCCAGCTGGCTCACACCCTTGTTGCTCTTTCTTTTCCGTCCCTTCTTCTTGATCTGCTGTAATGGGACCGAGTTCTGCTCACAGACCGCCTTCTTGAGTGTGTTGGGGCTGATAATATTTCGCACCTCGGCTATCTGAGGCTCGGTGAAGTCGGCAGCTGGAGGCGTCTCCTGAGAACTGAACGCCAGACGACGCGTGTTGCAATTGGGTTTCTCCGCGGTACCAGCTATATCGCGATCGTCTTTTGTAGGGTTGGGTTCTTGAGAAGGAGGCCCCAAGAATTCTTCATCGTACCCATGTTTGGCAAAGTACTTATCGACGTTGGTAAATGTACCGTCGTCGTTGTCGTCGTCGTCCGGATCCTGTGCCATATGCATGTTCGGATCCTGTGCCATAGGGATGTCCGGCATGTCCGGTAGCGTTGCGGCGGTCTTGCCATGGCTTGGCGCCGGCACGACTGGCGGTGTTGTCTTTGGGGTGGTGTCCCCCGCCCCCAAACGAATCTGGCTCTTCGGCCAAAGCAGGGGACAGCTTAGGCAGGCGCTGAGGGTCATCAGATCATCTTCGTCGGCCCCGGCGGGTCGAATCGGAGGTAACAACTCGTCGTAGCCTAGCAGCACCCGAACCAGTTGAACCCTATACACGGTGGGTGGCATCGGATTACCGTGGAACACGGGGTTGCCCGGTTGAACGATTTTGCCCTTGGTGACATCGACCAACTCGTCATTCACGAAGTGCAGGAGAGTGCACGGAACGTCGGCGGCGCCCTGCAAAAACATGTAGGGCGTCAGGGATGCCCAGTCAAAGGCAAGGAGATGAAGTCCTCGGCCGAGAGGCTTAATTAGTTACCGTGATGATGGCGACGAGCTCGGCTAATGTCGAGGCACTGCCAACGGCGGGTGTGCAATTGACGGAGGGGCCGCTTGCCGCCGAGGTGCCGGCCGGCGTACACCCAGGTGCATTAAGCTCCAATGCTCGTGCCGGCGTCAGAGACACCAATACCGCCGCCGCCGGAGACACGAATACCGCCACTGCCGGAGACACCAATGGCGCCGCCGCCGGAGACACCAATGGCACCGCCTGCGCGTTGTGCGAGTTGCTGGCCGTGAAGCTGGGAATCGGGGGCGGCCCCTGTTGGCCGCCTGCAATCCACCCCCGCAGCCCCTCAACCAAGGTAGGCATAATGGAGGTGATCGTCGCTCCCAGTTGGTCTCGCACTTGCTCTGAGACTATCTCCGGAATCCGCGCCACTTGTGCCTTGAGTTCTTGAAGCTCGCGCGACTGGCTTTCCGAGCTGGTCTTTCTCTCCTTTCGCCCACCAGAGTTATGGTATGACGACCATTTTGTGGACAAGCCTTTGCCGGCCACACGACCAGCTGACGACGGCTTAGTGAGCTTATCCTTGTTTTTCATTACGTTCAACGCCCTATTTAGAGTGTTGTCCCTAGGGGTTCTCTGAGACAACCCCGCGCTACTGCTTTTAGTCTCCTTTGCTAGAACAAGCTCAAGCGCCCTGGTCTTCGGATCCGTGGTAAGCTCCTTTGTTACCGGGTCCTCCTTGTACCGGGCCCTGACATACTTCCTGGTCTGCTTGTCACTGTATTTCTCGAAGCGGGGCGGTAGGCCTTGCTCGGCACGCTCCGCGTCCTCCTTGTCCCATATAGGCTCCACCACTCTGTAACCGCCGGGACCGAGTTTATGTTCCCCTAAGTTCAACTCCCGCATTTCTTTCCCCCACTGACTTGATTCGGAGGTTGCGCTGCTCTCGCACTTGATCTTGAACTCCTTGTAGTCATCTTCGCTGATCGAAGGATTTTTCGCCTTGATCTTCTCATAACTATCACCTTTGTCAATCATTCTCTTCACCGCTCTTCTCCAAGTAGACAGGGCATTGCTCATCCTCGTGAGGGCGGCACTGTTCACTTTATTCCCTGAGAGCCGTGTGTTTTCAAATTCAGCGGGGAACTTGTATTGTTCGTGCAGCTTCGTGAAGAGGAGATTGCGCAAATTCCCTCGGTCCTTATGCCTTAGGTTCTCGGTGTTGATCGAGACGGTGCTCCGGAGAATGCACCCGAGCTGAACCGAGTACCCCTTGACTATATGTTTGGGCTCCGTTGGATGCCCGTCGGAGTCCACTTGAGTCAATTCCTCCTTGACGGTGCGGAGCGCGTTCGGGCGCCGGTCCTTCCGTTGCCTCTTCGGTTGGCTGCCATCTGTGCATGCGCTGCCATCATCAGTGGTGGCATCCTCAGCGGCACCATCAGTGGTGGCATCCTCGGCGGCACCATCAGTGGTGTCATCCCCGACGCCACTATGGGTTGTGTAGTGAGGATCGGTGTCTTCCGTGGCGTCCTCATAGAGGTGAGGTTGTTCCTCCATCTCCTGGGATAGCTCCCAGAATTGCTTGCCGCCCGAACCGCCGACCTCATCGTTGTGGGCCATGTTTCGCTCTAAATAGGAAAAAAATTGGTCAAAAAGTTGGTTATTGTCAAGGAACAAGATCATGGTCTCATCATTTAGGGTTTGTCAACACCGAGGCATCCTAAAAGCTAAGCTTTTACCATTTAGGGTTTGTCGACGCCGAGGCACCCTAAAAGCCTAAGCTTTCATCATTTAGGTTTTTATCGACACTGAGGCACCCTAAAAGCCAAGGTTTTATAATTTAGGGTTTGTCAATGCTGAGGCACCCTAAATGCTAAGTTAAGTTTTCATCATTTAGGGTTTATCGATGCCGAGGCACCCTAGGTTGACTGATATATATGGGTATCTTCTAATAATATACCCTATCAAGAAAAGGGAAGGAGAATTCTAAGTTGGGCCTAATCACTTGGCTCTATTGCCACCTATGGTTTAATGTAGCAAGAATAAAGGGGCAGTTGATCCTACTTAATTAAGTACTAAGATACCTTGGCCCATGCATTAGTCGCAAGTACCCTATATGACCTATTTTTAGCAAAGTCATGCTAAACTTCACGGAAAATATCAGCATGACCTTTGCTGAAAATAGGACATATGGAGTACCCGAATTTGCCAGAACGGAACTTAATTGACATTCTGGCAAACTCAAGGGCCTCTTGGGGTACCTGCAAAATCATCACGACACGATGGTCGGAGACAAAACCCAGCAAGTCTGTACCCTCAAGAATGAACATATAGCAATATCTGTTGTCTCCCCATAACATACGGAAATCAAACTCAATTCCAGATGAATTACAAGCAAATCAAACTTTGACCCTTAGAGTAACATATATTTAGGTCTTCAGGGTGAAAACATGCCACGAAGGAGCGTGCATTCTTATCAGATTACCATATACTAATCTATAAGACTGAATTACACAATAACAATTTCTTATAGATTTTACCAAAATGTTATGACCGTAAGTAATGATCAAGTTTCTCAAGAGATTAATTCTCAAAGATTTATGGCGGATGTTTGCTAAAAAGAATCACCACGGAGACCATTCTAGTGGCTACAACAGTGTATATTTGTGAACATAGGGAGTGGAGTGTGGGACCTTCCATGCATAACAAAGTTCAAAACCATTGCATATTTGTCAATGTAGGGAGAGCAGGGATCATGATCTTCAGTCTGGCTAACTAACTCTTCCACTAAAGTTCAAAACTACAGACTGATAACCTCAGATAAGAAAAACTGCCCACTGAAAATTAGAATTGATGAGTGATGACATCTTCACCATGTGCAGGCATGGCTGCTTTGAGGAAGGTGATGCAAAGCTAGACGAAGTGGAGATGGTGGAAGGTTTCGAGATTGCTCTCAAGAAACTAACCGAGTGGGTGGGAGCGAACGTCAACAACAAGACTAAAATCTATTTCGCATGCTCGTCACCTACCCATACCTGGTGAGACCAAAAACTGAAACCTATCCATCAACCGTTAAACCTGACAACCAACAGATTGAATTTACAAGTAGTATATCACATCAAATTACTCTCAACTTTTTTGTTTTACGAAAGAGAAACTATCCATTCTACCGATATTGTTACAAGAATTAATCGGAATAATGGTATTGATATGTGCTAAGGTTTCTTGAGCGAATGTGAATGGTGAAGGAACAATTGTGTGCTGCTCTGAAGCTTTTCGCTTTCCGAAAGACAAACTTCCCCATTTCATTGACATACAATATTTAGTCGTGTGCTGATATCTCCTAAGGTTTCTTCAGCTACTGAGTGGTGAGAGTAACAGGTGTGTGCTGCTCTGAACCCTTTTTTGCTTTATGGAACAATCAATCAAAAGAGAAGCACAAGACCATGTGAGAAGCACAAAACCGAATTTGGAGGAAAGAAACTTAAGATTCCACTATCATGCATTAACTCTACTTAACAGTGAATACATTTTTCAGATAAGAATATCACACATGCCTGCTGGGCTACTGGCTAATAGAAGGAAGGATGAGGGAGGGCAAGGGGAGGGGAGGGAGGGAGGGGAGTAGGAGGGAGGGTGGGGAGGAGTGAGGGGGGGGTGGGAGGGGGGGGTGAGGAGAAGATGGGGGTGCGGGTTGTTATGGGATTTTGCTTTGTCTGTGTCGTTTTACGTTTTAGTGTATCGCTTTTTCTTGTAGGGGATGTTCTTTTTGCGGTGGACCTCTTGGTATGGCTTCTTCTCTCGAGGGAGGGAGGGAAGGAGGCTGGACCTTGGAGAACAGGGTGGTGTCTGGGAGGTGTAGACAGGGAGGAGGAGGCGACAGGGTTGGCGCGGATGGCGACCATGGTGGCGGCAATTGCGACCATGGTGTGGGCGATGGGCGAACTGGTGGCGCAATGGCGCCATGGGTGGCGCATGGCGACACTGGCGGCGATGGCGACCGGAGACGGGAGGGAGGGAAGGTGGATCTGGGCGAGAGGGAGGGACGAAGGGGTACGGTCAGGGGAGGTTAGTGTAAAGATTTCTAATGGCGCACCCCCGAGCAGTGCGCCATTAGAATGTTTTTTTTCACATTCTAATGGCGCACTGCTCGGGGGTGCGCCATTAGAATGTTTTTTTTCACATTCTAATGGCGCATCCCCGAGTGGTGCGCCATTAGAATGCTATTTTATGAATATGAAAACAGTGATAATTTTTTTTATAAATATGAATATGAAAAAACATTAATTTTTTCATAAAAATAGTAATATGAATAATTTTTTTATAAATATGAATATGAATATGAATAAGTTTTTTATAAATATGAATATGAATATGAATATGAATAATTTTTTTATAAATATGAATATGAAAAATATGAATGGGTCGTCGGCGGAGGTGGAGCGGGGGAGGGTGCGGGTGGTGCTCGGCGACGGTGGAGCGGGCCGGGGAGGGTGCGGTGGGTCGTCTCGGCGGCGGTGGAGCCAGCGGGGGAGGGTTAAAATATTCATGAATTCAAAAAGTGCCCATGAAATTTAAAAATATTCATGATCGAGTTCAAAAAGTGCCCATGTAATACAATCGAGAAATGAAGACTACGATTTAAATACAATCGATCTTAGCTAGCTATCTGTTCACAATCTCTTCTTGCCCTTCTTTTTCGCAAACGGAGTTCTTCTGTGGAACGGACGTCCTTTAGGTAGGGTGGTCTTGCTTCTTCTTGTGGTGTATGCTGCTACTTCATCGTCGTCGTCATGTTCCATCTTCGGGTCGCCGTACTTGTCGAAGTCTTGCTCATTGGCGACTCCATCCATTCCGATGATCTTCCTTTTGCCTCTCCTCACGACAACACGACTAGGCTTTGACGGGTCGGTAATGAAGAAGCATTTGTCCACTTGGGAAGCCAGTACCCATGGCTCATTTTTCGCGGTGACGTTTGCGCCCGCGGTCTTGGATTTGGCTTCGGGTATAACCATGGTGGTGAAATACCGGTCTTCTTTTAGGACGCTCTTGGCCCATCTGACACGGAACATCGGGACCTTCTCTCCAGCGTAGCTCAGCTCCCAGATCTCCTCGATCCTTCCGTAGTATCTGTCCTTGTCGTTACCGGTGTAGGATTCCATCGTTACCCCGGAGTTCTGATAACCATCGCTCTTCATGTCCTTGTCCTCGGTGTAGAATGTGTAGCCGTTGATATCGTACGCCTCATAGGTCATCAGGTTGTGCTCGGCGCCCTGTGACAAGGCGAATATGAGTTGTTCTTCCGCGGAAGAATCCTCATGTAAAGGGCACGGCAGAAGCTTCTGCTTGAACCAACGCGTGAAACATGAGTTGTGCTCTTTGATTATATCTCCGTCCGTCCTCTGTTGGCCTCGGTCATTGTACGTCTTCTCAATAAAGGTTCTGTGCTCTACCACCCAAGGATCGACCACGTCTATGTGTTGTAGCGCGACTAGGTTTGCTCTTTCAAAGTCGGCGAGTCGACCCTCGAAGTCGACATGCATTTCGCGGCGCCCCTCACGGTGACCCCATCCAGCAAGCCTGCCGAGGTGCCTATTGACGGGCAGACCAACGGGGTTCTCGATGCCTAGATAATTTGTGCAGTAGGAGATGCACTCTTCGGTCAAAAAGCCCCTGGCTATGCTTCCGTCTGGACGTGACATGTTGCGAACGTATCCTTTGATGACACCATTCATCCTTTCGAACGGCATCATGCTGTGCAGGAACGTCGGCCCGAGTTGGATGATATCCTCCACGATATGGACCAGCAGATGCACCATAACGTCAAAGAATGCGGGCGGGAAGTACATCTCAAGCTCGCATGGTATCACCACGATCTCTTCCTGTAGCCTTCTGAGTTGCCTCACGCCAACTGACTTCCGAGAGATGACGTCGAAAACGTTGCATAGGCCAAATAGCATTTCACGGACGTGCGCTTCCATGATCCCACGGATTGCAACTGGAAGTATCTGCATCATCAGCACGTGACAGTCGTGAGACTTCATCCCGCTGAACTTCTGCTTCGTTGGGTCTAGGTATCTGCTTATCTTCCCCGCGTAACCGTAAGGAAGTTTTACTCCTACGAGGCAGGTGAAAAACTGCTCGATCTCCTCCTGACTTAGAGTGAAGCACGCGGGAGGGTAGTCATTTCCGGTCTTCTTGGCCTTTTTGCCTTTGCGACGACTTTCTGATTCCTGCTTCGCCTCATCATCATCACCATTAGCGTGAAGCTCCTCCCAGATGCCCATTCATTTCAAGTCTGCCCTTGCTTTCGGCCCATCTTTGGTCCTCTCTGGCATGTTGAGCAGGGTACCAAGCAGACTCTCGCACACGTTCTTCGTGATATGCATGACATCAAGGCTGTGAGGCACACGGTGGATCTTCCAGTACGACAAGTCCCAGAAAACAGACCTCGTTTTCCATACCTTCAGCAGCAGCTCTGGCGCCTTTCGCTTCTTTCCTGGCTCTGGCGCCTTTTGCTTCTTTCCCAGCAGTGGGCAATCTTTCCAATTTTTCAACAGCTCATCTATTTCCTCGCCGCTCCTCGTACGCGGGTGTCTTCGGGGTTCGGTTTCACCATCGAACAGATCCTTGCGTTTTCTCCATGAGTCATCGTCGCGAAGCCACCTTCGATGTCCCATGAACACGGTTTTCGAAGACCCGAGATCTCTATCTAGCTGGCGATACGTTGTGGCATCCATGCACCTGACGCATCCAGAAAATCCGTGCACCACCTGCCCCGCGACATATCCGTAACCGACATAGTCGTGCACCGTCGTGAGCAGTGCGGCTCTCATAGGGAAATATTCTTTCTCTGCGGCGTCCCACGTATTGGCTGGCGTTTTCCACTGCGTGTCTAGCTCCTCTTTCAGCAGCCCCAGATACAGATTGATGTCGTTCCCTGGTTGTTTCGGCCCTTCAATTAGCATACTCATGTGAATGTACTTCCTCTTCATGCACAACCAGGGGGGAAGGTTGTACATCCACACAAACACAGGTTAGGTGCTATGTGTGCTTCTCTGGCTGCCAAACGGATTGACTCCATCGGTGCTCGCGCCCAGCACGATGTTCCTTGGATCGTTCCCAAATTCTGGGTGTTCAAAGTTCAACGCTTGCCACTGGCTCGCATCCTTAGGGTGACTCAGCATCTTGTCTTTTTATTTATCTCCGGATCATTTGCGTCATCTTCCCGCTTCTTCTCCTCCCTACCCGCGTGCCAACGCATAAGCTTTGCTACCTTAGGGTCTGCGAAATACCGCTGCAGACGAGGAGTGATCGGAAAGTACCACACCACTTTTCGAGGAGCTTTCCTCCTCTTCTTGTATCGAGTGACGCCGCACACCGGACATATGGTAGACTCCGCGTGCTCGTCCCGATAAATGATGCAATTGTTCATGCACACATGGTATTTCACGTGCGGTAAATCCAGAGGACACACGATTTCTTCGCCTCCTCGAAATTGGTCGGGCACTTGTTCCCCTTGGGAAGACGTTCGTGCCAGAATGACATGATCTCGTCGAAGCATGCGTCGGTCATTTTGTGGTTTACCTTCATCTCCAGAGCCATGAGCGTTACTTTCAGGCAGGTATCCTCGGGCCTGCATCCTTCATACAATGGAGTAACAGCGTCTATCTCCAGTTGATCCAGCTTGGCTTTCTCTCGGGCGGCAGCTCTTGCACTATCCGTCTGCTTGAGAAGCAGCTCTTGAATATGAGGGTCCTACACCCAGCCTCCATCGTCATCTGCTCCGGCATCTTCATCTTCATGATCATGCCCTTCATCTTGATCTTCCTCATCATGTCCGGCATCTTCTACATGATGACTGCGTACAACATCACCGTCGTGATCATGTCCTGGAGATTCTTCGTCTTCTCGCCCGCCCTCGCCGTGGTGGTTGTCTTGCTGCCCTTCCTCATTTCTTGCCCGGCCCCCATGGACGACTTCATAGTCATCTTCATCACCTTGCCACCGATAGCCATCCATGAAACCACGCAAGAGCAGGTGGTCCCGCACCTGCCCAGAATCCGGGTCCGCAATAAGGCTCTTCAGCTTGCATCTTCGACACGGACATCTTATCTCCGTATCGTTCTTTTGAAGCATCTCGGCCTTCGTGGAGCTCAAAAACCTATTCACGATGCCTTCGGTCATCGTGCGGACCATGGTCGCCTGCGGGGTAGAGCAAAACGATATTTTAGAACCAAGAAAAAAATTGGCATGACTTTCCCTAAAAATAGGACCAAAAATAATGCATAGTGCCAAAATTCTCGCCGAAACGGAAATGAATCAACATTCTGGCAAAATATTGGCAACTATCGCATTTCAAATACCGGTACCTGCAAACACAAACATATATGCAACACCACAAACATATGCAACACCACAAACATATATAGATCTAGCAAGGCCATAAAAAGTGCATGTGCACGTTGTTGGAGCGAGCTAGGGAGAGAAAAAGTAGATCTACAACATAAAGATAGCTTTCCCCTTACTTACCTATCAAAAAAGGTAATTTAACCACTTAATTTTGATGAATCTATGGTGCAAATGAGGTGAGGAGGAGGAGGCAGCCGACACAAGCTTGGAGGAGGAGGTGGAGAGAATGAAGTGGGGAAAGTGAGTGTGTAGGTGTGGTTGTCCAAAATATCTAGCTGGCCCCAGGTTACTAATGGCGCACCACAGACAGATGCGCCATTAGTAACCAGGGTTACTAATGGCGCACCAGCTAGAGGTGCGCCATTAGAAGTTTGCAAAAAAAAATTTGTTACTAATGGCGCACCAGCTACGAATGCGCCATTAGTAACCCTGGTTACTAATGGCGCACCAGATGGAGGTGCGCCATTAGAATTTTTGCAAAAAAAATTTGTTACTAATGGCGCACCAGCTACGAATGCGCCATTAGTAACCCTGCTTACTAATGGCGCACCAGATGGAGGTGCGCCATTAGAATTTTTGCACAAAAAAAATTGTTAGTAATGGCGCACCGTGTGTCTCGTGCGCCATTAGTGTCTACCACACTAATGGCGCACCAACTCGCGATGCGCCATTACTATATATTAGTGGCGCACCACTTGTCTGGTGCGCCATTAGTGGCCATATCATCTATAGCCCTTTTCCTAGTAGTGGTGTGAAGTTGAGTAAGACTCAATGCCCAGTAACTGCAGAAGATAGAGAAAATATGAGTGCCATCCCCTATGCTTCAGCCATAGGCTCTATCATGTATGCAATGTCGTGCACAAGACCCGATGTCAGCCTTGCCATAAGTATGGCCGAAAGGTTTGAAAGTGATCCAGGAATGGAGCACAACACAGCGGTCAAGAATATCCTTAAGTACCTAAAAAGGACTAAGGAAATGTTTCTCGTTTGTGGAGGAGATCAAGAGCTCGTGGTAAAGGGTTACATAGATGCAAGCTTTAACACTGATCCGGATGACTCAAAGTCGCAAACCGGATACATATTTATTCTCAATGGGGGAGCGGTAAACTGGTGTTGTTCCTAGCAAAGCGTGGTAGCCGATTCTACATTCGAAGTGGAGTACATCGCAGCCTCGGAGGCGGCGAAGGAAGGTGTCAGGATGAAGGAGTTCATTATAGATCTTGGGGTAGTGCCTAGTGCACTGAATCCAATGGATCTGTTATGTGACAACACTGGTGTCATTGCTTTGGTCAAGGAACCAAGGTTTCACAAGAGGACCGGGCACATAAAGCGACGGTTCAATTTCATCCGGGAGTACATCAAGGAGGAGAACATAAATATTTGAAAAGTGCGCCCGGATCTGAATGTCACAGACCCATTGACTAAACCTATTCCAAGGGCTAAACATGATCAACAACAGAACTGTATGGGTGTTAGATTCATTACAATGTAAATCACATAGTGATGTGAATTAGATTATTGACTCTAGTGCAAGTGGAAGACTGTTGGAAATATGCCCTAGAGGCAATAATAAAATGGTTATTATTATATTTCATTGTTCATGATAATCGTTTGTTATCCGTGCTATAATTGTATTGATTGGAAACACATTGCATGTGTGGATATATAGAGAACACTAGGTCCCTTGTATGCCTCTAGTAGACTGGCTCGTTGATCAAAGATGGTCAAGGTTTCCAAGTCATTGACATGAGATGTCATTTGATAATGGGATCACATCATTGGGAGAATTATGTGATGGACAAGACCCAAACTATAAACATAGCATATGATCGTGTCAGTTTATTGCTATAGTTTTTTGCATGTCAAGTATTTGTTCCTATGAAAATGAGATCATGCAACTCACTAACACCGTAGGAGTACCTTGTGTGTATCAAATGCCGCAACATAACTGGGTGACTATAAAGGTGCTCTACAGGTATCTCCGAGGCTGTCTATTGAGTGGGCATGGAGCATGACTGGGATTTGTTACTCCGTGTGACGGATAAGTATCTCACGGCCCACTCAGTAATACAACATCACAAGAAGCCTTGCAAGCAATGTGACTAAAATGTTAGTCACGGGATGTTGTATTAAAGAACAAGTAAAGAGACTTGCCTATAACGACATTGAACTAAGTATACAGATACCGAAGATCGAATCTCGAGCAAGTAACATACCGAAGAACAAAGGGAACAACATACGGGATTAACTGAATCCTTGACATAGAGGTTCAACCGATAAAGATCTTCGTAGAATATGTAGTAACCAATATGGACATCTAGGTACCGCTATTGGTTATTGACCATAGAGGTGTCTCAGTCATGTCTACGAAGTACTCGAACCCGCAGGGTCTTCACACTTAAGGTTTAGTGACGTTTCAGTAGTATAGAGTTATGTATGGTGGTGAACGAAGGTTGTTCGTAGTCCCGAATGAGATCCTGGATGTTATGAGGAGCTCCGTAATGGTCCGGAGGTAAAGATTGATATATCGTAAATCCCGTTTTGGTCACCAAAAAATTTCAGGTAATTCAGTAGTGTACCGGGAGTGTCGGGTGGGTACCGGGGACCATCGGGAGGGGCCTCTCGCCCCAAAGTGCCTCATGGGCTGTGGGAGGAGGCAAACCAGCCCTCGGTGTGCTGGACTAAGCCCCCACTAAGTCCCATGTGGCAGCAGTGGCGAAACACAAAGGTGGAAGAGGTGGAAAAGGTTCCCAAGTGGGGGAAGGAATCCTACTCCTAGAAGGATTCGAGTAGGATTCATCCCTCCTGCACTTCAGCCACACCAAAGGGACAGCCCTAGGGCGCAGGTGTAGGACCGAAAGTATGTCTAGAGGGGGGGGTGATTAGACTACTTGACCCAATAAATTTTTTGCCTATACCAAGTTTTAGGGTTGATAGTTTTTAGCATTTCAAGGCAAGTCAAGTACACCCTACACATGCAAGTCTAAGAGTATATAGCAGCGGAAAGTAACAACGAGCATGTATAGAAGGGATAGGGTAGGAAGATCAAACGCAGTTGTAGACACGATGATTTTTCCCGTGGTTCTGATAGGTGGCGCTATCGTACACCCACCTTTATGGAGTCTTCAACCCACGGAGGGTAACGGTCGCGAGAGTCCACGGAGGGCTCCACCCAAAAGGGTCCACGAAGTAGCAACCTTGACTATTCCATAACGGCTTCTGTCCACGAAGGACTAGCCTCACTATGGGTAGATCTTCACGAAGTAGGCGATCTCCTTTCCCTTACAAACTTCTTGGTTCACTCCACAACACGAAGTAGGAGGCTCCCAAGCGACACCTAACCAATCTAGGAGGCACCACCCTCCAAAAGGTAATAGGCTCGGTAATGACGATGAACTCCTTGCTCTTGTGCTTTAGGATGATAGACTCCTCAGCACCCAATCACTCTCTCACAGATTTGGCATGGTGGAAGATATGGGATTGGTGGAAAGCGACTTGGGGAGGCTAGAGATCAAGATCCATATTATTGGAGTGGAAGATCTTGACCTCAACACAAGGGTAGGTGGTTCTCTCTCAGAAGATTTGATAGGATAGATATGGAATAGTTCTGAGTGCTTCTCTTTCGAGTTGGTGGTGGTGAAGGGGTATATATAGGCATCCCCAAAAATCCAACCGTTACAAACAAAATGACCAACTCGGTGACACCGATGTGTTAAACTCGGTGGTACCGAAGTGACCAAAAGGTGGCAACTTTTGAATCTAAGAGACCGATATAAGAAACTTGGTTGCACCGATAAGGTGACCAATGGTTAGATTTCCAATCTCTGCGACGCTGATCCAACATTCTCGGTAGGACCGAAAATGTGAATTTGCGTAACAGAAAGTTGGCAACTTAAACTCGGTGGCACCGGTATGAAATCGATTGCACCGAAGTGTCTAGGGTTTGTCTTGAGTCTGTCTAGGTTCTGGAATCAGTGGCACCAGTATGGGAAAGTTGGTTGCACCGATTTTTGAGTGTTAGGTATATAATAGACTTTGGTGGGAGAGTTTGCGGATGTTTTTGGCGACTATCACTTAGGCACGTCTGAGCATATTGACCACCAACAAAACCTTACCCCCTTTTAATAGTATTGGCTTTCCTATGGACTCAAAGTGATTTCTCACAAATATAAAATGTAGAGTGCTCTTGCTTGAAGCTTGGCCAACCTATTTCCTTGCATCTTGGGGCATGTCCACCATCTCCTTTTGCCAATCCTATCATTGAACATTTCCCAAAATATACTTGGTGGAAACAATATTTCAATAACTTATATGTTGTTATTAATTACCAAAACCACCAAGGGAGCAAATGTGCTTTCAGCAAGCCTCCCTCCCCTCCCTCCTATATATATTGGAGGGAGAGAGAGGGAAAAAGCACTTCAACCCAAAAAGGCCATAGTGAAGCACTCTCTCCTGATAGATTAGTTCCTCTAATTTTGTCAGCGGTGCTTAGGCAAAGCCCTGCTGGAATAGCTCCACCACCACCACCGCCATGTCGTCGCACTGCCGGAGAACTTATCTACTTCTCTGCTCCCTCTTGCTGGCTCAAGAAGGCGAAGATCATCATCGATCTGTACGTATGCTGAACATGGAGGTGTCATCCGTTCGGCGCTACGTCAGGACGGATCGTGATTGGATCGCAAGACGCTCGGCGATTTGGATCGCGAAGATGTTCGATTACATCAACCTCGTTTCTTAATGCTTCCCGCTTAGTGATCTACAAGGGTATGTAGATTCACTCTCCCTCTATTAGATGCTCATCACCATGGATAGATCTTGCGTGTGCATAGGAATTTTTTGTTTCCCATGCAAGGTTACCCAACATCCACCACATCCCACTCGCAATAGAAGCACTCAGACAGTTCCCCACTTCCTTCCCATATCCAAATTTCTGAGAGAGAACCACCTATCCTTGTGTTGAGATCAAGATCATCCACTCCAACCATATGGATCTTGATTTCTAACCTCCTCAAGCTGCTTTCCACCCAATCAACCTCTTCTACCAAGACAAATCTGTGAGAGAGTGATTGAGTGTTGAGGAGTCTATCATCTTGAAGCACAAGAGCAAGGAGTTCATCATCACTATCAAGCCTATTACCTTTTTGAGGGTAGTACCTCCTAGATTGGTTCGGTGTTGCTTGGGAGCCTCCTACTTCATGTCGTGGAGTTGAACCAAGAAGTTTGTACGGGCAAGGAGATCGCCTACTTCGTGAAGATCTACCCATAGTGAGGCTAGACCTTCGCGAATGGAAGACGTTGGGGAATAGTCAGGTTGCTACTTCGTGGACCCTTATGGGCGGAGCCCTCCATGGACTCTCGTGACCATTACCCTTCGTGGGTTGAAGACTCCATCAACGTGGATGTACGATAGTGCCACCTATCAAAAGCAAGGGAGAAATATTCGTGTCTACAATTGCATTTGATCTTCTAACCCTAGCTCTATTACATGTGCTCGTCTTACTTTCCGCTGCCATATTTGTTGACTAGCATGTGTAGGGTGCATTAGACTTGTCATAATTGCAAAAATCTGCCAACCAATTAACTTGGGAAAAGGTTAGGTTTTAATTTCTGCAAGTAGTCTAGTCATCCCCCTCTAGATGTCTCTTCTATCGATCCCCTCATGTCCTTCAAAGGCACCACTAGTGGAATCACGACATCTTGCATTGTGTGAGGGAGTGAGGAGAAAACAGTGACCTCGATGGCTTCTTGGGGAGCATTGTGCCTCCACACTGCTCCAACAAATACGTACTTCCTCTCAAAGGGAGGAACTTCGGTAACACATCCTCGTATCCACTAGATACACTTGTGGTTATTTCTTGCCTTTACTTTGTGCAAGCTTTACTTATGTGTTATCCTTTGCTTGCTTGTATTGTTATTGTTGTTAGCATCATATAGGTTGTTCACCTAGTTGCATATCTAGACGACCTATTTGTTTCTATTCTTAATTTCTTATGAAAATCTAAACATTGGTAGTTGCACATTACCCTCCCCCCTCTAGTCAACCATATTGATCCTTTCACCTACACCCAGATATCTTGCTCCCACAGGAAGATCTGCTCCTCCACACCTTAGCACGGGCCTCTGCCTCTTCGCACCTCAGGACGATTGCGTCCACCTCCCAGATGGTGTCGTCCCAGAGATCCTTGGCATCATGGGTGGCCTTGTACCTCTTCGATCTAGCAGCGTCCTCTTGTTGGCGGCCCAACTTGATGGACGCTTGAAGCTTGCGGCACCAAACAGCCAGGCCCTGGCGCTCGGCTGCAAGGCGTTCCTCCTCCGCCTAGGGCTTAGCCTCAAGCATGTCCAGTGCGTTCCTGGTGCTTTGGAAGGCTCCCTGCCATACCAGGGCACTGCTATTGACCACCTACATGGTTCAGCATAGGCGCTTGTCAGCGCCGCTGCCGCCCGTGGGTAACGTTCGTGAAGTTCCCGCGGGGCCTCCTCCTCCACAGGCCTCTTGCCCTTAATGAGGTGTGCCTTGTTAACTGCATGTTGGGAGTTTGGCACGACCTCCTCCTCGTCCTATCGCGGCAGTGTGTGCAGGGGCTCGCCGCCTTCTCTTGGTGCGCATCATTCCCCAAGTAGGCACGGAGCTCGCCCGAGGATCCGCCTCGTTCTCCACCTCCACGTTCGTGGCGCCCCCAGCATCGGGCACCTTCAGAGGCATATTCTCCTCCACCGAGGGCCCTCCCCCACACTGTGCCTCCTCGGGAAGGGGAGGTAGATCTTCTCGTGGGGTAGGAGGCACCTCGTATTACTCCGTCACCACCTTGCGCAATGAAACCTGTGGTTTGCGTTAGGTTTTCCATGAAGAGGAACGGGTAATTGGAGCACAATAAGGATAAGTATTTTCCTAAGTTAATAAACCAAGGTTTATTTAACCAATAGGAATATCAATCCACAACCATCTTCAGTGGCTACAAAGAAAAGAGCAAACAACTTGCACCCAACGCGGGCAAGAGGGTTGTCAATCCCCTTGATCTCGTTTTTTGCAAGCAAGTGAGTTGTGTAGATAATAGTGCATAATTGTAAATTGCTAAATGAAATAAAATAAAAATAATGGCAGCAATGTAAATACAAGTTTTTAAATATGTAAGTGAATAGACTTGGGGGTCATCGTTTTCTCTAACGACATCTCTCATGAAAGTAAGCATACGGTGTGTAAAAAAATTACTGTTGGTCAATTGATAGAAAAGCGCATAGTTATGTGATATTTATGGCAATGATCATGGCATAACGTCCATAAGCAAATAGACCGACTCCTGCCTGCACCTATTACTATTACTCCACTTCAAGAGCGCTTCTATGCTTGCCTCCTACGTATTAAGTTCATGACAAATAGAGTAATGCTTGGAGAACGATGACATTATGTAGACAAAGTAAACTCAATCAATACAAATAAACCCCATCGTTTTATGATTAATGGCAACAACAAAAGACGTATATTTTACCCTACTTTGTTATTGGGATATAGAAACTCGTCAGGTTGAACCCACTACAACTCACCCCTCTCACTGAAGAAATATCAGTCTAGTTGGGCAAACTATTTCGATAGATTAGAGAGATTTACGAAGCTATAATAATCATGCAAATAAGAATCATAATATTCAGAGGTGACTCAAATACTTTTCATGATTAATCTGAAACATGAACCCACAATTCATTCGATGCCAACAAACACGTCGTAAAAAAGAATTACATCGGATATATCAAAGCAAAGATGTGATTATCATTGTATTGAAGATCAAAATAGAGAGAGAAAGAGATAGAGAGAGAGATAGCCATCTAGGTACAAACTATGGACCCGTAGGTCTGTGGGGACCAACTCACACATCATAATGAGGGCAGCAAGGTTGATGAAGAGGCCCTCCGTGATTGATCCCCCCTTCGAAAGTGTGTCAGAACGTAGCTCCAAATGGCATCATGACAAAACAGAGACTTGCGGCGGCGAAAGAAGTCTTTCGCGATGCCCTCTAGGTTTTTTGTAATATATGTGAATTTATAGGCTAGAGAACGGGGGTAGGAGGGCCATGCGGACTCTTGCCTATGGTCTTCTCCCCATGCTTCCAGGTCTTCTTTTGGTTCAGAAAAAAATATAAAAAGTTTCGGGCCAATTGGTCTTCGTTTGGTACTGTAAAGATGAAAAGTAAAAAACATGCAGAAAACAACAACTACCACTGGGCACTACGTCAATAGGTTAGTTCTTCAAAATAATATAAATTGGCAAATTATTACTCAAAAAGTATCCTAAAATGATAATATAACTAGCGTTGTGACCCGCACATTTGCACTGCTAGATTTAAAATACAATGTTATGTTTGGTGTCTTGCTCAACACACCCTTTTTCTCAATTCCTTATCCGATTTGATTTGTCAAGGTATTAGCTTTTGTGTTTATCACACTATAGAAAAACTATAGGTAAAGTTTAGCCTTGGTATAAAATATGTATATACCCTCACGGAAGTGTTTGAGAGTTGAAGATCAATGGTATTGATGTTCGAGCCCGATTTGGAAAACCATATTCAAAATAATTCCTAATATTAAACTTTTACTCACCATCTCTCCATGTATGTATTCCTCCTAAACAAACTTTTCATGGGAATTGATCTACCAAAAATTAAATCGAAACATAATAAAAAAACAACTCTGGTTGGAAGCAATGTTCTCATATGAAGGCTCCTACCATATTGATTGAATTTGTATTCTTGATGCATCTTTTGATGACCTTTCACCAAGATGTCCTCTCTTCTATGCATCATATCAACAAAAAGGAGACCATGGTTGGATTATTGCCTTAATGATGTAGTTGATGTTTTTAACAAGAATTAAGTATAACAATAATTACTCGTTGAACCTTTTCCTTTATATTCATTCGTCTGGTTAGTGGTTGTATATACTCATCAAATATACACATCTTTTTAACACTTCTTGCAAAGTTTTTACAGCAAGATGACCTTTTTGAATTCCAATCCTTTTTGTATTAATATAATTCTATTTTTCTATTGGCCCATATACTACTTTGTATCTGTTTTCATCTTCTATTTTTCTAGTGCATATCATGGTGTGCTTGTATAAACTTATACGTGTAGCTACTCAACCTCCAATATATTTAAGTGCATGAATCTACCGGTTCCTCTATTCAAAGTTAGATGACATGTATGATTTGCATAATCAAACTCGGCTCAAGCATGGTGAATGTCTCGAGTAATTAATAACGATGAAACTTTGTTACTTTAACTAAGCTTCTCCTTTAAAATTTTTGATTCAACCTTTCTTAACATTGAAGATGCAAAACAATTATTATATTTCCTTTATAGATGGAAAACTACCATTTTCCAGAGCTTATAGCAACTCCAATGGGAGGACACATTTCGTCCGTCCATGTCCATTGGGACCATGTACAAAAAAACGATGACCCAACGCAGAGACCCATTTTTATTTCACGTTCACTTTGTGTCCGCGCGGACCCATTTTTGGCTCAAAATTGGGTCACATTTGGATTGCAGGGGGACACAAAGCAGATGTTTTCTGCATCTACGTCGTCCGACTATGTCCGGGCAGACCCACTTGTCACCCACCCACCTCTCCCTTCTTATTTAATTCGTTGGCCCACCCCACTGATAATCCCCAAGTGCAAGGAATCATCGTAGCAATTTCCAAAGGTGGAAGTGATAAGTATGGAGTGTCAAACCCACAAGGAGCTAAGGGTAATATCAATATTCTCTCAATTCCTGTCTGCCACCGAAACGACTCTACGTACACCGAACGTTTGCTTCCACTAGAAATGAGAAATAAAACTACGTTGTGGGTATGAAGAGGAAAGATTTGCATGATATGGAGAGCTAATAATATTAAAATAGGTGTTGTTAACATAATATTACAATATATTACAAATAGCAAGTGTGGAATAATGATGGGTCGGTGTGCGGAATTATCCTAGGCAATTGTTAACAAGATCGGAAGTCATCATTGCAATTTTATATGAGGGAGAGGCATAAGCTAACATACTTTCTCTACTTGGATCATATGCACTTATGATTGGAACTCTAGAAAGCATCCGCAACTACTAAAGATCATTAAGGTAAAACCCAACCATAGCATTAAAGCATCAAGTCCCCTTGATCCCATACGCAACAACCCCCTTACGCGGGTTTATGCTTCTACCACTCAAGCAACGCACTATTAGCGAATCATGAACATATTGCAACATCGTACATCGGGAATCCTTCACGTGTGCGTGGCACGGAAGGCACCATAGGAAAGCACCAAAATAAACATATAACTCAAACCAATCTAGATCATCAATCAACCCAAAGGACAAAAGTAATCTACTCAAAACATCATAGGATGGCAACACATCATTGGATCATAATATGTAGCATAAAGAACCATGTTCAAGTAGGTGATTACAATGGGGTGCGGGTGAGTGGACCGCTAAAAGGAAATGAGGATGGTGATGAAGAAGGTGATGTTGATGAAGACGATCACCGCGGCAATGGTTCCCTCGATGGCACTCTGGCACCATCGGGAGAGAGGGAGAGATGGTCTCCCCATTGTGCTTCCTCCTCCATGGACTCTACCCTCTATGGGGAGAGGTTCTCCCTCTAGTCCTTGGCCTCCATGGTGTTGATGGCCTCTCTGGGACAACAAAGATGGGCTCCGATGATGGTGACCCCCTTCGGCAGGGTGCCAGAGAGGGACAAGATTGGCTTTTCGTGGATTTGGAGGTCTACGGTGACGGAGCTCCCGATCTAGGGTTTTTTCTGGAGTCTTTGGTGTTTATAGAAATTTTTGGCGTCGGTTTCACGTCAACGGGGGCCACGAGGAGTTCACAAGCCACGAGCGCCCTCCCGGGGGGTAGGGCATGCCCTGCTGGCTTGTGGCGGCCTCGTGGCTATTCTGGCCCAACTCCAATGCTTCGGTGGTTTATTTTGGTGCATAAAAAATCACCGTAAATTTTCAGCCCATTCCGAGAACTTTTATTTCTGCACAAACAATGACAGCATGGTAGTTCTGCTAAAAAAAGCGTCAGTCTGGGTTAGTTCTAATAAAATCATACCAAAATCATATAGAATTATTGTAAACATGGCATGAATACTTGATAAATTATAGATACCTTGGAGACGTATCAGCATCCCCAAGCTTAATTCCTGCTCGTCCTCGAGTAGGTAAATGATAAAAGGAATAATTTATGAAGTGTGAATGCTAGCAAGTGCACAAATTTGATCAATGATAATTCCAATCACATTTTCTAGCATCAATATAAATCATAAACAGTGGTTCATCACATAAAACTTCTCATGATCAAGTAACAAGCTATTCACAAGTTAAAGTATAGACTAGAAAGTTTCTTGAAAACTAACAAACCATATTCCTAGTCATCGAACAATTGCAATTCATCTTATCTTCAGGAAGGGTCTATGTAATAGCTTCGATTTAGCAAATTCCACATACTCCACTATCATATAGTCTTCCATGGTTGTTGCTACTCAAATCATATTTTAGGAACAAATATCATCCATCGAACACAGACAAAGATAGGGGCTTAATGTGTTGCCTCCCAACTTATTTATCATATAGATAACTGTCAACAATAATAATTAATGATCAAATAAATTTATGTGGATATATATGTCCAGATCTTTCCCCAACACATGAAGCTTTCCAAGCGAAAAAGGCAAAATATAGGAAGTGGTGAAGATGACCATGACTCTTGCATAAAGGTAAGTACTAGAAAGTAAAAGATAGGCCCTTCGCAGAGGGAAGCATAGGTTGTCATGTGCTTTTTTTGGATGTGCAAACCCTTAATGCAAAGGAACGTCACGTTGTATTGCCCTTTGTGATAGCAACCCTTATTATGCAGTCCGTCGCTTTTATTTCTTTACCATCACAAATTCGTGCAATGCTTATTTTCCCTCACAATAAAGGATCATACTTACTTAGGAGCAATTTTTATTGCTTTTTGCACCGATGACAACTTATTTGAAGGATCTTAAGCAATCCATAGGTAGGTATAGTGGACTCTCATGGCAAAACTGGTTTAAGGGTGTTTGGACGCACAAGTAGTACTTCTACTTGGTGCGAAAGTTTTGGCTAGTATGAGGTGGAAGCAATAACCACATGTTGGAGGATCCATAACTAATATACTTTTATACAAATATACTCAAACATAACTCATTACGTTGTCTTGCTTGTCCAACTTCAACTAATTTTCTCAAGTTTGAAAATAGTTAATGGGTATTCGCAATCATAGAAGATGTCCAATATAGCATATTTATATGTGGAATCTCTCTTCCTTCAATATTCTTTCATGAATTGTTCAAGTGACCAATGCGGTGTTGGCTAACTTTCAATAAATTTCACCACCTATACTTATTATTTGTGAAGTCATTACTCCCCATGGGATAAGTATATGAAGCATATTTAAATTCATATTTATGATATTCAATTCATTCAACCATTTACTCATAGGATAAAAGTGAAGCACGAGAGTGCATGACAAACTACTCCAAAAAGATATGAGTGAAGAGCAATGAGTAGTGAAGAATTAAATAACTATGTGAGGACTCTCTCATCTAAGAATTTTAGATCCAATGATTTTATTGAAATAGGAAGCTAAATAAAAATAGCACTCCAAGAATAGCACGCATCATGTGAACGAATAAGAATTTAGGCTCAACATAGGTTAACCGATAATTGTTCATGAAGAGAGGTGGGATGCGTAGCATACCCAAGCTTAGATACTTGAGACTTCTTGAAATATTTACTTGGGGTGACTTGGGCATCCCCAAGCTTGAGCTTTTGTATCTCGTTCAATCCTCTCATATCATGGTTTTATCTATTCTCAAAAATTTCATCCACACAAAACTCGAAAAGAACTAGTGAGATATGTTAGTACTCATAAGAATAAATCAACACTTCATGTACAGCCAAGACAAGTTTAACAAGAATTTTCAAACATCATCTACTGTTTACTATCATTTCCTCAATTGATATCTACCAATATATGCTACGGAAACTAGAGGATAAGTAGATAACAAAACTATGACAGCAATTTGTCCAAATAAAATAGTCTTTAAAATTTATAACAACACTGTACTTACATAACTCAACAAATTATGAAAAATTAGTAAATGCTAAGGAATTTCTATGAAAATACTGTGTAAAAATTTCAGAAACTTTCCATGTTCCAGTAAAATATGAAAATTCAAACACTACAGCCAAAGTTTGTGTTTTTACACAGCACTCATCAAGACATGCAATACAATCATCCTAAGGCAATTCTTGGAACTTTTTATTGAATAACAAGATTATTAATAACACCTAAAATAAAATAACAAAATATAATAATGATCCAAGCAAAGCACATATTATGTGACAAAAAATTTTTAGCTCCATGTGAGGTTATCGATAATGTTGAAGACGAAAGATGGGATGCCTTCCAGGGCATCCCCAAGCTTAGGCGCTTGAGTATTCCTTGGATATTACCTTGGGGGTGCCTTGGGAATCCCCAATCTTAGGTTATTTTCACTCCTTATTCTCCTCATATCGGTGTCTCACCTAAAACTAGAAAACTTCAATCACACAAAACTTAACGAAACTTTGTGAGAAGGGTTAGTGTCATAAAGATAAATCATTCACTTAGGTATTGTCGAGACAAGATTCATAATTGTTCCCACATGATACCTACTGTATTATATCATTCCCATAATTTGTATTACTCAATATAAGCTATAGGAACACTTAAAACAAGCAAACTATGCATGCAAAACAGAATCTATCAAAACCAAAACAGTTTGTAAAGATCTGAATGATCACCAAACTTCCAAAACTCTAAAAATTCTGAAAAATGCATAAAAATCATAGAATTTGCATAGAAATGTTGTTTAAAAATTGCAGATTTTTTTGACTCTCTAGTAAGAATCAGATAATTCATATACTGGATGCCAAACTTTCTATTTTTGCACAGAATCAAACAAGCAAGTATACACACTATCCCAAATGCTTTACTTGGCACTTTATTGAAATAAAAGACACAAACCATGATTAATACGGTATATTAATCATGTTAACACATAAAAACAGAAATTAAAAATGTTGGGTTGTCTCCCAACGAGCGCTTTTCTTTAATGACTTTTTAGTTAGGCCTGATATTTCAATGATACTCTTCCAAGCCAAATTTCGACGATCCTTATATTCATACTCTAAAATATATAAGTGAAGATCATAGATAATTCTACAATTAATAAATATTAGTCAATATCCAAGATCAAAATATATAAGTGAAGCACACGAAGCATTCTATAAAGCCACACTCAAAAGATTTAAGTGAGACGCATGAAGCATTCTACAAAGCCGTACTCAAAAGATTTATGTGAAGCACCAATAGCATTCTATAAAGCTATCAAGGACTATCTCATACTAGAAGTTAGAATAAAGGAAAATAAAAACACTAAAGAAGCATATCATGTGAACAAAAACCAAGTTATTCCGATAATTGTTGAAGAATAAAGATGGGATGCCTTTCAGGGCATCCCCAAGCTTAGATGCTTGAGTATCCTAGAAATATTTACTTGAGGTGACTTGAGATTCCCCAAGCTCTAACTCTTGTCTCTCTATATTCTTCTTATATCGATACCTCCTCGATCTTCGAACACTTCATTCACACAAAACTTAACAAAACCCTCGTGAGATCCATTAGTCTAATAAAGCAAACTACTACTTTAGGTACTGTTGTGAACTCATTACAAATTCATATTAGCATTATATATACTTTATTCCAACTTCACCAAGGTTCATACACCCCGATACAAGCCATAGATTCATCAAAATAAGAGAACAATGCATAGAAAATAGAATCTGTCAAAAATAGGACAGTCTGTAGTAATCTAGAAACTTCGTATACTTGTGTAACTCAAACAATTCTAAAACTTAAGAAAAAATAAAAAACTTGCGTAGCAGTAATGTGTAAAAATTTCAGAAACTTTTGATGTTCCAGTAAAAAAATGTAAATTCATGCACTACAGCCAAAGTTTCTATTTTTGCACTACACACACCAAACAAGCAATCTAATCATCCTAAGAGCAAATTTTGGCACATTATTTTTATAATACAATGGATATATACAAGGGGATAATTATTTTTCAGAAGCTTCCATGAAAAATTCTACATTGTTTCCATGAGCATGAACACAAGTGTTCAAGGTCGACCCTCACTTCTCCAATGCACAACCTTCGAATCACTTCTCTTTTCAAAAAACTTCTTAGGCATAAGAGGCAAGTAACTCTTTTTGTATTTTTCATTTTTTTCATTTTTTTTTGTTTGTTTCACCCACAACTAATGAAAGAAAAAATGGGAAACAAAATCTACTTAGTGAAGAAAGCAAACAAGCACACACGAGAATATCAACCCCACGCTATACCTCCCCGGCAACAGCGCCAGAAAAGAGCTTAATAATCCCCAAGTGCAAGGAATCATCGTAGCAATTTCGAAAGGTGGAAGTGATAAGTATGGAGTGTCGAACCCACAAGGAGATAAAGGTAAGATCAATATTCTCTCAAGTCGTATCTGCCACCGATACGACCCTTCGTACACTGAAAGTTTGCTTCCATCTAGAAAAGAGAAATAAAACTACATTGTGGGTATGAAGAGGATAGCTTTGCATGATATCGTAGAGCTAAAAATATTAAAATAGGTGTTGTTAACATAATAATACAATAAATTACAAATAGCCAGTGTGGAATAATGATGGGTCAGTGTGCGGTATTATCCTAGGCAATTGTGAACAAGATTAGAAGTCAACATTGCAATTTTATATGAGGGAGAGGCATAAGCTAACATACTTTCTCTACTTGGATCATATACACTTATGTTTGGAAACTCTAGAAAGCATCCACAACTACTAAATATCATTAAGGTAAAACCCAACCATACTATTAAAGCATCAAGTCCCCTTTATCCCATACGCAACAATCCCCTTACTCAGGTTTATGCTTCTGTCACTCAAGCAACCAACTATAAGCGAATCATGAACGTATTGCAACACCATACAGCGGGAATCCTTCATGTGTGTGCAACACAGAAGACACCATAGGACAGCACCAAAATAAACATACAACTCAAACTAATCTAGATCATCAATAAACACAAAGGACAAAAGTAATCTACTCAAAACATCATAGGATGGCAACACATCATTGGATCATAATATGTAGCATAAAGCACTATGTTCAAGTAGGTGATTACAGCGGGGTGCGGGAGAGTGGACTGCTAAAAGGAGATGATGATGGTGATGAAGAAGGTGATGTTGATGAAGATGATCACCGCGGCGATGGTTCCTCCGGTGGCACTCCGGCACCACCGGGAGAGAGGGAGAGATGGTATCCCCCTTGTGCTTCCTCCTTTATGGCATCTCCCCTCTGTGGGGAGAGGTTCTCCCTCTGGTCCTTGGCCTCCATGGTGTTGATGGCCCCTCCGGGACGATGAAGATGGCCTCCGGTGATGGTGACCCCTTTCGGCAGGGTGCCGGAGAGGGCCAAGATTGGTTTTTCGTGGCTTAGGCCGTGTGCGGAGGTGGAACTCCCGATCTAGGTTTGGTTCTGGATTTTTTGGTATTTATAAGAATTTTTGGGGTCGCTCTCACGTCAAGGGGGCCACAAGGAGTCCACAAGCCATGAGCGCCCTCCCGGGGGGGTAGGGCGCACCCTGCTGGCTGGTGGCGGCCTCGTGGCTCTTCTGGCCCAGCTCCAATGCTTTGGGGGTCTCTTTTTGTCCATAAAAAATCACCATAAATTTTCATCCCATTCCGAAAACTTTTATTTCTGCACAAAAAACGACACCATGGTAGTTCTGCTGCAAACAGCGTCAGTAAGGGATAGTTCTAATCAAATCATACCAAAATCATATAGGATTATTGTAAACATGGCATGAATACTTCATAAATTATAGATACATTGAAGACGTATCCCCCACCCACCTCTCTCCTATTATTCTATTGCGACAATGCTCCCATCCACCTACTTCCCGTTGGGTGCCCCGGCTGACCCATTTAAAAAAGCGAACACAGACAAGCGGAAGGACGACCAAAACGGACGAAAAGTGGACAAATCACGCGTCCATTCAGGTCTCCCCATTAGAGTTGTCCTTATCATCTTTCCTTATAACACAAAAATTGACCTGAGATCATGGAAATTCATATCGCATGTGTGGTGCCAGCCTGCCACTCATGGAGGTCAAAACTGGCTGGTGTTCCAAAGACCTTTTCGAAGCCTAGGTCCACCAGCTAAAACTCGTAAAATTTCAAATGAGGTATTCTCATGTGTTAAGTCAGCACTTCTCGTGCTCGGCTTCTTTATGCAACACGGAAGCCTCCTACCGCATTCGAGGAGTTGGGCCATCCCCATCAAGGCATTATTCAAACGCCCTTAGTAGAAGCCCAGCTGATGTGTGCATGTATGTACATACATGCTAGTACGAACGTGTTATTCTCACCATTTTATACCCACATTATAATGTTAGAACAGGGAAAAAAGGCTTCTGACATTCTATTTTAACAATGTTTAGTGAAAGCCTGGAAACCACGCTCGTTTATGCATGCACCAAAAATTCTACTCCAGTTCCTCTACCTCCGATCCCATGGTCTGGTAAAATTCATTTCCATGTACCTGTCTCAGATCATGTAAGGCCATAGAAGAGGCTGAAAAAGTAACGGTGACCAATATATATTCACTGGTTGATTTCATCAATTGCATCATCCGTCTATTAAGCCATTACTTTTGTGTTAATAATAATACAATAGATAGATAAGTATTAATAGATCATATGATGGTAATTTGTTTGTATTCATATTATTTGTCTTTGATGTGTATATTTTTATCAAATTAAAAGGATATTCATAAATTTTTTACAGTATAGATTGTTCTTGTTACTGATTTTCATTTTTTTACCGACTTATTGTTTGGGAGTATTAATATTGTTATAGTTCTCCCTACTTTTATATATTTCAGTTTTGTATTAAATTTTGTCTTAAAACTCGTTATTAGATTTCCTTTATATATAAACACATTGTGTTACTATATGACACGTGATAGATTCAAGGACACAAATAGTGTGTGAGAGCCTAGATTAAATAGGAATGATGGACTACTCATATCAACATAGAATTCCTTCTTTTCCGAGAGCTCATTCGAACAGAATTTCAAAGTTAAGCGTGCTTGTCCTGGAACAATTCTAGGATGGGTGACCGACCAGGAAGTTGGTCCCGGGTGTGTACGAGTGAGGACAAAGTGCGCAGGAAAGACTTGTGTTGGTCTAATCGTGAGGACAAAGTGCATAGGAAAGTCTTGTGTTGGTTCGTGAGGCCAGTCTAGATCCTGCCAGGCGTAACAGGGTGTTATAATTGATATCATAGCCGACCCTTGCGATTACGCAGGCATGCGAGGGTCAGGTGTGCGGGCATGTGGCGCATGGTGCATGTGGCCCGTTGTGGCACACTGCATGGCACATGTGTCGGACTGGATGTACATACGTGTGTCAAGAGGGAACGTTCCTGATGGCTCGACGAGGACGTCGTTTCCTTTGAGTGGAGGTGTATGTCAGAGTCTGGCTTAATAGGAATGATAGACTACTCATATCAACAAGTAATTACTTCTTTTCCAGGAGCTCATTCAAAAAGAACTCCCAAGTTAAGCGTGCTTGGGTTGAAGAAATTCTAGGATGGATGTCCGACCGGAAAGTTGGTCCCGGGTGCGCACGAGTGACGATGAAGTGCACAGAAAAACTTGTGTTGGTCAATGAGACCAGTCTAGATCTTACAAGGCATAACAGGGTGTTACATAGTGGTCCTTCTTGGCGAAAAATAATAAGTGTGCATCTTAGCACATCACGATTTGCATTAGTACGTGATGGCATATGAATAAGTGTCCTTGTACATCACCATTTGTATTAGAATGTGATGGCGTATAGTGATGTAGAACATGTGTCACAAACAAGATACTTTAATGTATGCAACTGTTATAATGTGTGGATCAATACAATATTAACAAGAAAGACAATATAAGCTTTTGGCTTTGGATACAAATACCACATGCAAGGATTTGTGATGCAAAAGAATTTTATATTGCAATCTATGACATCATCAGCATGTGTTTAATCAGCCCAAACTTTTTCTTCAACGCATGCATCCTAGGTGGTGATTTTGTTTGATGTGTGCAACCCGGACTGGTATGTGCTTTTTTGTAACGTGTGAAACCCGGTCATTCTATGCAGCCGCACTTTAATTCTTTTTTGTTTGTACTATTATAACTCTTGTGGGCCAGAAATTCCAAGTACACATGTCCCTTCCGAATATATTGTTGCACATTCCAATGAACCCTATCTATCTATGTGTTCACCGTCAATGAAACATATGCACCTACATATTCTTGTACATAACTCTTAAAATATTTTAATCGTAGCCCTTGTAATTTAGATAAATACATCAAATATTTTTAACCTATGTGGATTAACACGATGGCTTGGTTGCCTCTAGTCCTAATTATATAACAGATAGCATGGAACAATAAAAAATTATAGATACGTTGGAGACGTATCAGCATCCCTAAACTTAATTCCTGCTAATCCTCGAGTAGTTAAATGATAAAAACGGAATTTTTGATGTGACATGCTACCCAATATGTAATTTTTTGCATGTATGCTCATTGAGAAACGATGAATCAACAAAGATTATTATTGTAATATTTATAGACACAAGCAACAAAATCTTCAATCTCTCAAATGCTACGATCCTAAAGGAATGTTTAGCCCCATTCAACTTATCATATTAGCAAGGCATGACTCCATCTTCAACACATTAATGCAAATGTCAAGCACCAAGGTGTCCAAATCAGGCAATTGAATCGCAATTTTTCAATGTGCATCAACTTTTTTATTCTTCATGCAATACATGAGGGTGCACCATGGACATAGCATAAAGGTGGAATAGAATATGGTGGTAGATATAAAAGGGGTAAAAAGTGGAGAATATAGTTTCACATGAACTAGATGTATCGATGGGCTATGGAGATGCCCATCAATAGTGCAAGGAGTACAGATTCCCATGCAAATAATGCACTAGAGCTATAAGTGTATCAAAAGCTCAACTGAAGCTATGTGGGTTGTGCATCCAACTTGATTGCTCATGAAGACCTCGGGCATTTGAGGAAGCTCGTCATCGGAATATAAAAGAAAAGTTTATAATAGTGAAAACATAATTCCCACTAGCATATGAAAATGACATAACATGAGACTCTCTATATGAAGAACAAAGTGCCACTTTGAGGCACAAGTGTGGTAAAGGATAGTAGCAAAGTTCCTTCTCTCTTTTTCTCTCATTTTAGTTATTTCTTTAGGGTGGGCTCATTTGGCCTCCCCCATTTTTCTTTCCTCACTAGGACAATGCTCTAAAAATGATCATCATCACACTTTTATTTACTTAGAACTCAATATGAAAACTCGATATGAAGAACTATGAAACAATATGACTTCTATGAATGCCTCCCGAAGTGTACCAGGCTGTGCAATGATCTAGCATGACATGTATCAAAACTATGATGAACAGTGGCTTTGCGAAGCAATATGATGAAGAATGAACTAGTCATATGACGTAACTATGGAATTTGCGTGGCAATATATATTAGTATGGCTATGGAAATGCCATAATAGGTAGGTATGTTGGCTGTTTTGAGGAAGATATAAGAAGGGTTATGTGTGATAGAGTATTGATACTCGTGATCTGCGTTGGGTTTTCTGTGAAGCGGAACGGGTAATCGCAACACATAGTGGGTAAGTATTTTCCTCAGTTATGAAACCAAGGTTTATCAAACCAATAGGAATACCAATCCACAACCATCTTCAGTGGCTGCACACAAAAGAACAAACAACTTGCACCCAACGCTCGCAAGAGGGTTGTCAATCCCCTTGATCTCGTTATTTGCAAGCAAGTGAGTTTTGTAGATAATAGTAAAGTGGGAACTAAAATAAAAGGAGTAAATAACAACAAGGTAATGATAGCGTTTGTGAATTTACAAGTGAATAGACCCGAGGGGCGTAGAGTTTTGTAGTGGCATCTCTCATAAGCAAAGCATATAGTGGGTAAACAAATTACTGTTGGGCAGTTGATAGAAAAGCGAATAATTATGGGATGTCACGACAATGATAATGTGTATATAGGCATTACGTCCATGAGAAAATAGGCTGACTCCTACCTGCACCTACTATTATTACTCCAATTCACAAGCGCTTCTATGCTTGCCTCTCTACGTATTAAGTTCATGACAAACGGAGTAATGCTTTGAGAACAATGACATGATGTAGACAAAGTAAACTCAACTAATATGAATAAACCCCATCGTTTTATCCTTAGTAGCAAAAACCCAAAGATGCAACTTGTCTCCTTCTGTCACTGGGATATAGAAACTCGTCAGGTTGAACCTACTACAATGCACCACTCCCACCGAAGAAATATCAATCTAGATGGCCAAACTATCTTAATAGATCAGAGAGCATTATGAAGCTATGATGATCATGCAAATAATAATCATAGGAATAAGGTTTTATTCAAATAGTTTTTATGAATAATCTGAACATAAACTCACAATTCATCGGATCCCAACAAACACACCATACAAAAGGATTACATCGGATAGATCAAGGCAAAGATGTGATGAATGTTGTATTGAAGATCAAGAGAGAGAGAGAGAGAGAAGAGATTGACATCTAGGTACTAGCTACGGACCCGTAGGTCTGTGGTGAACTACTCACACATCATGGTGAGGGAAGCTAGGTTGATGAAGAGGCCCTCCATGATCGATCTCCCCTCCGGCAAGGTTCTGGAACGGAGGTGTAGACGGCCTCCCGTCGGAACAGAGACTTGCGACGATGAAAATTTTGTGAGCGCTTCTAATGCTTTTAGGGTAGATGTGAATTTATAGGCCAAATAAATACGTCGGGGGACGCTCTAGGGGCCCACCACATATCTGGTCGCCCCTCCCTAGGGGTGACGGCTGGATATGTGGCGGCCCCCTGGTGCATCTCCTGGCCCTCCTTCGAGGCTTCTAGGTCTTGTATTGGTTGATACGTCTTTGTTGTATCTATAATTTTTGATTGTTTCATGCCAATATCCTCCAACTTTCATATGCTTTTGGCAACTTTTTGTACTATTTTCGGGACTAACATATTGATCCAGTGCCCAGTGCCAGTTCCTGTTTGTTGCATGTTTTTTCTTTCGCAGAATATGCATACCAAACAAAGTCCAAACGTGATAAAAACTGACAAAGATTTTTTTGAATATATTTGATTTTTGGGAAAAAGAATCAATGCGAGATGATGCCCGAGGTGACCACAAGCCAGGGAGCACAGCCTACCCCCTTGCTGCAGCGGGGTGGCTTGTGGTCACCCTTTAAGGCGGTTGGTGCCCTTCTTTCGCCGCAAGAAATCTAATATCTGGATAAAAGTCGTGTTAAAATTTCATCCCATCGGAGTTACGGATCTCCGGGAATTTAAGAAACGATGAAAGGCCAGAATCTGGGAATGCAAAAACAGATGGAATCGGAGAGAGAGATCCAATCTTGGAGGGGCTCCCGCCCCTCCACCGCCATGTAGGCCAAGGACTAGAGGGGAAATCCTCCTCCCATCTGGAGGAGAGTTCAAGGAATAAGAATAAGGAGGGGGGCTCTCTCCCCCTCTCTCCTGGTGGATGCAAAACGCTGCTAGGGCCATCATCGTGAACACGATCTACACCAACAACTTCGCCGCCGTCATCACCAACTCTCTCCCCCTCTATGCAGCAGTTCAACACCTCTTCTCCCTGCTGTAATATTTACTTAAACATGGTAATCAAAGCTATATATTATTTCCCAATAGTGTGTGACTATCCTATGATGTTTGAGTAGATCCATTTTGTCCTATGGGTTGATTGATGATCATGATTGGTTTGAGTTGCATGTTTTATTATTGGTGTTGTCCTATGGTGCTCCCCGTGTTGCACAAGCGTGAGGGATCCCCACTGTAGGGTTTGCAATATGTTTTTGATTCTCTTATGGTGGGTGGCGTGAGTGACATAAGAACAGACCCGAGTAAGTAGGTTGTTTGTGTAGGGGAATAAAGAGGACTTCATACCTTATAATGCTATGGTTGGGTTTTACCTTAATGCTCTTTAGTAGTTCAGATGCTTGCTAGAGTTCCAGTCATAAGTACATATTATGCAAGTAAAGAAACTATGTTAGCTTATCCCTCTCCCTCATATAAAATTGCAGTAGTGATTATCAATCTAGTTATCGATTGTCTAGGGACAAATAACTTTCTTGTGACAAACAGCTCTCTACTAAGACTAAGTTAGTTGTTTCTTTATCTAAGCAGCCCCTAGTTTTTATTTATGTGCTCTTTATTATCTTGCAAACCTATCCTATCACACCTACAAAGTACTTCTAGTTTCATACTTGTTCTAGGTAAAGAGAACGTTAAGCGTGCGTAGAGTTGTATCGGTGGTCGATAGAATTCGAGGGAATATTTGTTCTACATTTAGCTCCTCGTTCGGTTTGACACTCTTACTTATCGAGAAAGGCTAGAATTGATCCCCTATACTTGTGGGTTATAAACACCTTTTTCTGGCGCCATTGTCGGGGAGCAATAGCACGGGGTGAATATTCTCGTGTGTGCTTGTTTGCTTTATCACCAAGTTTATATTATTTGCTATTCTAAGTTGTTATGTATATTTAGCTATGGATATGGAACACGAAATACCAAAAAATTAGGTGTACTTGCTACTCATGGAGATGGGGAACCTCCTAAGACCCTCGATGCTCGTTATGTGAAAGATATTATGCACTACTTTAATAATCCTGAGAAAACGCCATTCAAATATATAAATGGACACACGTTGGACTAACATGAATACTTTAGGGATTATCGCTTGACTCAAAAAGGGAAACTATTATGGGATCAAATTCATATGTTACATTTGTATGCTCGTAATTTATTGTTGAGATAGGATTATACTTGTTGCTCGAGGATGAAGGCTCCACACCTTCCCTTTCATGTAAATTTAATGATAATGAACCCTTGGCTTCTTATGCTAATGGTATATATGATTACTATGATATGGAACGAATAGAAGAATTCGTTGCTTTTATGGGTGCTTGTGAAATTAAATATTTGTTTGAGGAGTTTGAAAATTATGATGATGCTAATTATAGATATGAAAGTCATGCTATACTTTGATATTGCTATGAGAAATATAAATACAATGCCGGTATTAACGCTTTTATTGAGAAAGTCTTCGCTCTCCAAGAAGAGACTAATATTTTGCAGGAATCTATGGAAGAAGAAATTCCTGTCACTGTGAGCTCATTAGATGAAAAAGATGATGAGGAGAGCAAAGAACAATAGGAGGAAGAGTTGATTAGCTACCCGTGCCCACCTTCTAATTAGAGTAACTCTTCAACTCATACATTGTTTAATTTCTGTTCGTGCTTAATGAAGGATGAATGCTATGATGATTGCTATGATCCCTTGGATTCATTTGAAATATCCCTTTTTGATGAAATCGATGCTTGCTATACTTGTGGGCATTATGCCAATATGAATTATTCTTATGGAGACGAACTTTCTATAGTTCCTTATGTTAAACGTGAAATTTTTGCTATTGCACCCACACATGATAGTCCTATTATCTTTTTGAATTATCCCAACTACACTATATCGGAGAAGTTTGCACTTATTAAGAATTATATAGATAGGTTGACTTTTACTATTACACATGATGATTTTGATGGATATAATATGCATGTGCTTGCTTCTCCTACTTGCAATTATTATGAGATAGGAACAACATCTCCACCTCTCTATGTGTCCAAGATGATAAAATTGCAAGAAACTGTTTATACTATGCATTGGCCTTTACTTTCTGTGCATGAATTATTCTTTTATGACATAATGATGCATAGGAAGAGAGTTAGACTTATTCATCAAATTATATATATATAGATATATATATTACGTTGTCCTCAATACTAAATTAAAAATCATTGTTAATTAAAATTGGCTTTGATATACCTTGGGATCCAGGTGGATCCGTTACTTGAGCACTTTATGCCTAGCTTAATGGCTTTAAAGAAAGGGCTGCCTGGGAGACAACCCAGAAGTTTTATAGTGTAATTTTATTCTATTGTGTTATTTTATATAGTTTGAAAACAAAAAAAATAAAGAGCGAAACCTAAAACTTTTTCAAAAAGAGAAGTGAAAGTATGAAGGACGAACACTGTTGAAGTGGGGGAGCTCCTTGAACTTTGTTCATGCCCATGGAAACGTTGTGAATCTTTATTATAAAAAAATTTCAACAAAAATAATTATCCCCTTGTATAAATCCCTTGTATTATAAAAATAATGTGCCAAGATTTTCTTGTAGGATGATTAGATTGCTTGTTTGGTGTGTGTAGTGCAAAAACAGAAACTTTGGCTGTAGTACGTGAATTTACATTTTTGACTAGAATGTAAAACGTTTCTGAAATTTTTATACAGTACTGATATGAAATTTTTTTATTTTTTTTATTTTTTCAGAATTTTAAGAGTTACATAAATATAGTAAATGTTCAAATTGCTACAGATTGTCCTGCTTAAGACATATTCTGTTTTTGATGCATTGTTTTGCTAGTTTTGATGAAAGTGTCGATGTTATCGATTGTATAAGACATAAATAAGTTATAATACAGTAGCTAAAATGAAAAAATAAAATGTGAATGGGTTTGAAACATTACTTAAAGTGGTAATTTGCTTTATTATACTAACGGATCTCACGAGGGTTTTGGTAAGTTTTGTGTGATTGAAGTTTTCAAGTTTTGGTTAAGATCACGATGGATGAAGGTATAAGGAGCGGAAAGAGACTAAGATTGGGAATTCGTGACGCACCCCAAGGTAATATTCAAGGACTCCCAAGAAACAAAGCTTAGGGATGCCCCTAAAGGCATTCCCTCTTTCTTCTAACCACCATCGGTAATTTTACTTGGAGCAATATTGTTATTCATCACATGATATGCGTAAATCTCGGAGTGTCATGCGCTTTTTATTTTTATTTTAATAATGCACCATGCTGGTATGAGAAAGTCCTTAGTTGATTTATAGAAGTCTCTTTGCACCTCACTAATATCTTTTGAGTATGGCTTTATAGAATGCTTCATGTGCTTCACTTATATCATTTGAAGTTTGGATTGCCTGTTTCTCACACATAGAAAACCGCCATTTGTAGAATGCTCTTTTACTTCACTTAAATTTTTAGAGCATGGGCATATTTTCTGTAGAAAGAATTAAACTCTCATACTTCACTTATATCTATTTAGAGAGTTAACAGGAGTTTGTCATTCACATGGTTAGTCATAAAATCCTACATAAAACTTGTAGATCTCTAAATATGATGTGTTTGATTCCTTTAAATAGTTTTGGGATATAAAGATGATGATATTAGAGTCATGGTAGTGAGTAATTGTGTATTGGTAGAAATATTTGTGTTAAAGTTTGTGATTCTCGTAGCATGCACGTATGGTGAACCGTTATGTGAAGAAGTCAGAGCATAATTTATTCATTGCTTGTCATCCTTTGTGTGGAGGTCAGGAGCGCGCGATGGTTAACTCCTACCAACCTCTCCCCTACGATCATGCATCCAATACTTTGCTTCGATAACTAATAGACTTTTGCAATAAGTATGTGAGTTCTTTATGACTAATGTGACTCCATGGATTATACACACTCTCACCCTTCCACCATTGCTAGCCTCTCTAGTACCGCGCAACTTAGGCTGGTGCATTAAACCCACAATATTCTCTTACTCAAAACAGACACCATTCCTACCTATTACGACATTTCCATAGCCATTTCGAGATATATTGCCATGTAACTTCCTCAATTCTGTTTATTGTGACACGTGTCGTCATTGTCATATTGCTTCGCATGATCGTAAGATACCTAGCATGATGTTTTCATGGCTTGTCTGTTTTTTTATGTCATTGCTATGCTAGATCATTGCACATCCTAGCACATCATCGGAGGCATTCATATAGAGTCATATTTTGTTCTAAGTACCGAGTTGTAATTCTTGAGTTGTAAGTAAATAAAATTGTGATGATCATCATTATTAGAGTATTGTCCCATGTGAGGAAAGGATGATGGAAGCTATGATTCCCTCACAAGTTGGGATGAGACTCCGGACTTCATGAATAATAAAAGAGGCCAATGAAGCCCAAATAAAAAAAAGAGGCCAAAGATGCCCACCAAAAAATAATTAAAAAATGAGAGAAAAGAGAGAAGGGACAATGCTACTATCTTTTTTTCCACACTTGTGCTTCAAAGTAGCACCATGATCTTCATGCTAGAGAGTCTCCTATATTGTCACTTTCATATACTAGTGGGAATTTTTCATTCTAGAACTTAGATTGTATATTCCAATGATGGGCTTCCTCAAAATTGCCCTAGGTCTTTGTGAGCAAGCGAGTTGGATGCACATCCACTTAGTTTCAATTTGAGCTTTCATAAACTTATAGCTCTAGTGCATTCGTTGCATTGCAATCCCTACACACTCATATTGATATCTATTGATGGGTATCTCCATAGCCCGTTGATACACCTAGTTGATGTGAGACTATCTCCTTCTTTTTTGTCTTCTCCACAATCACCATATTCTATTCCACCTATAGTGTTATATCTCTGGCTCACACTCATGTATTGCATGAAAGTTGAAAAGGTTTGAGAATACTAAAGTATGAAACAATTACTTGGCTAAAGACGGGGTTGTGCATGATTTAGTACTTTGTGTGATGAAGATGGAGTATAGCTAGACTATATAATTTTGTAGGGATAAATTTCTTTTAGCCATGATATTTTGAGAAGACATGATTGCTTTATTAGTGTGCTTGAAGTATTATTGTCTTAATATTCATGCCATGATTAGATTATATGAACAAGATTATGCTAGGTAGCATTCCACATCAAAAATTATCTTTTTTATCATCTACCTGCTCGAGGTCGAGTAGGAATTAAGCTTGGGGATACTGATACGTATCCATCGTATCTATAATTTTTGATTTTTTCATGCCAATATTCTACCAATTACATATACTTTTGGCAACTTTTGATACTATTTTTGGGACTAACATATTGATCTAGTGCCTAGTGACAGTTCCTGTTTGTTGCATGTTTTTTGTTTTGTAGAATATCCATACCAAACGAATTCCAAATGCGATAAAAACTTATGGATATTATTTTGGAATATATTTGATTTTGGGAAAAATAATCAACGCGAGACGATGCCCGAGGTGACCACAAGCCAGGGTCGCAACCTACCCCCTGGCCATGCCAGGGTGGCTTGTGGACACCCCTTAAGGCGGTTGGTGCCCTTCTTTCTCTACAACAAAGCTAATATCCGGATAAAAATCATGTTAAAATTTTCGCCCAATCGGAGTTAGGATCTCCAGGAATTTAAGAAACAGTGAAAGGCCAGAATCTGGGAACACAGAAACAGAAGCAACAGAGAGAGAGAGAGAGATCCAATCTCAAAGGCGATCCCTCCCCTCCGTCGCCATGGAGGCCTAGGAACATAGGGGAAACCCTCCTCCATCTAGGGGGGTCAAGGAAGAAGAAGAAGGAGGGGGGCTCTCTCCCATCTCTCCTGGTGGCTTCGGAACGCCGCCTGGGCCATCATCGTGACGACGATCTACACCAACAACTTCGCCGCCGTCATCACCAACTCTCTCCCCCTCTATGCAGTTGTTCAACACCTCTTCTCCCTGTTGTAATCTCTACTTAAACATGGTGCTCAATGCTATATATTATATCCCAATGATGTATGGATTTCCTATGATGTTTGAGTAGATCCATTTTTGTCCTATGTGTTAATTGATGATCATGATTGGTTTGAGTTGCATGTTTTATGATTGGTGCTGTCCTATGGTGCTCTCTGTGTCGCGCAAGCGTGAGGGATCCCCATTGTAGGGTTTGCAATATGTTTATGATTCGCTTATGGTGGGTAGCGTGAGTGACAGAAGCACAAACCCGAGTAATTAGGTTGTTTGCGTATGGGAATAAAGAGGATTTGATACCTTATAATGTTACGGTTGGGTTTTACCTTAATGATCTTAAGTAGTTGAGGATGCTTTCTAGAGTTACAATCATAAGTTCATATGATCCAAGTAGAGAAAGCATGTTATCTTATGCCTCTCCCTCATATAAAATTGCAATAGTGATTATCGGTCTAGTTATCGATTGCCTAGGGACAAATAACTTTCTTGTGACAAAAAAGATCTCTACTAAGACTAACTTAGTTGTTTATTTATCTAAGCAGCCCCTAGTTTTTATTTACATGCTCTTTATTATCTTGCAAACCTATCCTATCACACCTACAAAGTAGTTCTAGTTTCATACTTGTTCTAGGTAAAGAGAACGTTAAGCGTGCGTAGAGTTGTATTAGTGGTCAATAGAACTTGAGGGACTATTTGTTCTACCTTTAGCTGCTCATTGGGTTTGACGCTCTTACTTATCGAGAATGTCTAAAATTGATCCCCTATACTTGTGGGTTATCATTGGTCTAGAAAAAATCACCAAAAAGTTTCGTAGCAATTAGACTCCGTTTGGTATTGTAACACTGAAAGGAAAAAACACGCAGAAAACAGGAACTCGCACTAGGCACTGGGTGAATAGGTTAGTGCTCAAATCTATGATAGATTGGTAAATAAATACCCAAAAATATCATAGAATGATAATATATAACATGGAACAATAAAAAATTATAGATACGTTGGAGACGTATCAGCATCCCCAAGATTAATTCCTGCTCGTCCTCGAGTAGGTAAATGATAAAAGTAGAATTTTTGATTTGACACGCTACCCATTATGTAATCATTGGTATGTATATTCATTGAGAAATGATGAATTAATAAACAAAAAAATTACTCCTATTTATCGGGGCACAATGCACTCGATCACCTATGGGGCCACGGGCCCCTTTGCGGTTCGGCAGGGGGAAGCTCGCATGCACAAAGAGCGGAGGTAGCGAGGCAGCACAATGATGAAGACGCTGGTGTTTTACCCAGGTGCAGGCCGCTGAGAAGTGTAAAACCCTACTCCTGCTTTTGGTGCATTGATCAAAGGAACACGAAGCACATGCATCGCTCAACTAGGCAAGGATTGCCTTCGCGGGAGCTGTTACGTGAGTACAAGTATCCAAAGGCCCGAATCTTTAGCTTGGTTGCCTTGTGCCTCCTTTTATAGCTCAAGGGGCAACCACAGCGGCAAAACAGACATTACATAATGATTAGATAGCCAACAGTGCTATCATACCTAACTTTGGCACTTAGGACAGAATGCCATAAATGCTAGTCTAGGTGGCGTGTGGGGATGCATTCCGCAGGCTTCTACCACCGCTTTAGCTAACTATTGCACCACATCTTGACACTTCTCTGGAAGGGTGTCAAGGGGGCATAATTCTTCTTCGAGAGCGTCGCCACGTGCTTAGAGAGAGTCACTTAGACCATGGGGGCTCGACACCGCATCGACAAGTGACTGGCATTGCGATGTGGTGGATCAGTGGCCGATCAGCTCGAGCCTTCCAGGGGATGGCTTGCCGGGTCTTCCTAAAGATTTATGCGCCCCTGTCCCCGGCAGGCACCGGGGACGTGCTTGGCGTGGTATGGGCCCGTCCTGGTTTGTTGTATTGACCTTGCTGGCGTAGGTTAGCGAGCGTAGGTTGCTTCTACCAGAGTCTTGGTCTTTGATGCTGGTTCGGCGTGGTAGTAGCTTTCCCCGACAATCTTAGGCCATTGGGTTGGAGGATCATCATCCGTGAACAAGTCAGGGGAAATAAACACCCCTATTTGTATACCTTGACAGAAGCCCCCGGGCCTGAGCCATATGTGTCGCTTGGCATCGTTGGGTTAGCCGCAAACAGTGCATAGACACGTGTCAAAGAAATATTGCCCTCCCGTACCACATCCACTACACGTAATTACTGTTGGAATTATTCCCTAGAGGCAATAATAAATTAGTTATTATCATATTTCCTTGTTCATGATAATCGTTTATTATCCATGCTATAATTGTATTGATCGAAGACTTAAATGCATGTGTGGATACATAGACAAAACCATGTCCCTAGTATGCCTCTAATGGACTAGCTCGTTGATCAAAGGATGGTTAAGGTTTCCTAGCCATGGACATGAGATGTCATTTGATAACGGGATCACATCATTAGGAGAATGATGTGATGGATAAGACCCAAACTACAAACATAGCATATGATCGTGTCAGTTTATTGCTACTGTTTTCTGCATGTCAAGTATATGTTCCTATGACCATGAGATCATGCAAATCACGGATATCGGAGGAGTGCCTTGTGTGTATCAAACTTCGCAACGTAACTGGGTGACTATAAAGGTGCTCTACAGGTATCTCCGATGGTGTCTGTTGAGTTGGCATGGATCGAGACTGGGATTTGTTACTCCGCGTGACGGAGAGGTATCTCGGGGCCCACTCGGTAATGCAACATCACAATAAGCCTTGCAAGCAATGTGACTAATTGTTAGTTGCGGGATCTTGTATTACGGAACGAGTAAAGAGACTTGCCTGTAACGAGGTTGAACTAGGTATGGAGATACCGACGATCGAATCTCGGGCAAGTAACATACCGAAGAACAAAGGGAACGTTATACCGGATTAACTGAATCCTTGACATAGAGGTTCGACCGATAAAGATATTCGTAGAATATGTAGGAACCAATGTGGACGTCCAGGTCCCGCCATTGTTTATTGACCGTAGAGGTGTCTCGGTCATGTCTACATAGTTCTCGAACCCGCAGGGTCTGCACACTTAAGGTTCGGTGACGTTTTGGTAGTGTAGAGTTATGTATGGTGGTGACCGAAGTTTGTTCCGAGTCCCGGATGATATCCCGGACGTCACGAGGAGCTCCAGAATGATCCGTAGGTAAAGATTCATATATAGGAAGTCCCAGTTTGGTTTCCGGAAAAGTTTCGGGCTCATCGGTAGTGTACCGGGAGTGCCGGTAGTGTATCGGGAGACCTCCGGGAGGGGTACTTCGACCCCAAGAGGTCCATGGGATGTGGGAGAGTATTAACCAGCCCTTAGTGGGCTGGGAAAACAGCCACAAAGGGCCATGGAGCAGGAGAGAAAGTCCTAAAGCAAAAGGTGGAAAATCAGCCAATAGGAGGCAATCCTACTCCAACTAGGATTGGAGGTGAAGTAGGATTTCTTCCCACCTCCTCTTTCGGCCGAACCAAAGGCCTTGGCTGCCTCTCCTCTCCTCTCCTCCTATATATACTAGTGGATTGGGTGGTTTTTGGACAGAATTTCCGGCCACGTGCTACCCGTTACACCGGTGCATAGTTTCTCCTCTAGATCGGTTTTCTGCAGCGCTTAGGTGAAGCCTTGCCGGAATTGCTCCACCACCATCACCGGAGCGCCGTCACGCTGCCGGTGAACTCTCTCTCCTCTCCACCTCCTCTCGCTGGATCGAGACGGTGGAGATCGTCATCAAGCTGCACGTGTGCTGAACGCGGAGGTGCCGTCCGTTCGGCGCTAGATCGGAAGGACCGTGATCGAGATCGCGAGACGGTTCGTGATGTGATCACGGAACGGCTCGTGATGAGTTCGCGGGACAGATCGTGATCAAGATCATGAGAAGGATCATGATGAGTTCGCGGGACGGATCATGATGTGTTCGTGGGACGGTTCGTGATTGGATCGCGGGACGCTCGGCGATTTGGATCGCGAAGAAGTTCGACTACACCAACCGCGTTTCTTAACGTTTCCCGCTTAGCAATCTACAAGGGTACGTAGATCCACTCTCCCTCTCGTAGATGCTCATCACCATGGATAGGTTTGCGTGTGCATAGGAAAATTTTGTTTCCCATGTGACGTTCCCCAACAGTGGCATCATGAGCTAGGTTGATGGTTCGATGAGATCTCGAGTAGAACACAAAAGGTTTGTGGGCGTTGATGCTTAGATTGCTTCCTCCCTTGGTCGTATTTTGGTTCAGCGGGATTGTGAGATGAAGCGGCCCGGACCAACATTACTCGTACGCTTACGAGAGACCGGTTCCCTCGTTGCAACTTGTTGCTTAGATGGCTTGCGGGTGACAGTTTCTCTCACTTTAGTTGGATCGGATCCGACAAAGGCGGTCCTTGAGAAGGTTGAAAAGAAATCTATGTATCACCGTTGTGGTTTATGCGTAGGTGAGAATCGTTCTTGCTAGATACCCGTAGCAGCCACGTAAAACATGCAACAACAATTAGAGGACGTCTAACTTGTTTTTGCAGGGTATGTTGTGATGTGATATGGCCAATTACATGATGAGATATATGTGATGTATGAGATGATCATGTGATGTATAGAATTTCACGACTTTCATGTCATTGAGTACGGCAACCGGCAGGAGCCATAGGGTTGTCTTTAATTATTGTATGACCTGCGTGTCAATCATTAAGCGCTATGTAATGCTTTACTTTATCGCTAAGTGGTAGCAATAGAAGTAGAAGCAGGGCTGGCGCCACAACCCCAATGGCAACACATTGATGGAGATCATGATGTTGTGCCGGTGACGATGGAGATCATCCCGGTGTTTCGAAGATGGAGATCTTAAACACAAGTTCATGGCCATATCATGTCACTTAGGAATTGCATGAGATGTTAATCCTTTTTGTGCACCTTGTTTTGCTTAGGTCGACGGTAGCATTATAAGGTGATCCCTCACTTGAATTTCAAGATGAACTGTGTTCTCCCCGAGTGTGCACCGTTGCGAAAGTTCGTCGTGTTGAGCCACCACGTGATGATTGGGTGTGATAGACTCTACGTTCACATACAACGGGTGCAAGCCAGATTTGCACGCGCAGAACACTCGGGTTAAACTTGACGAGCCTAGCATGTACAGACATGGCCTCGGAACACAAGAGACCGAAAGGTCGAACATGAGTCATATAGTAGATATGATCAACATAATGATGTTCACCATTGCATCCACCTCAACCCACGTGATGATCGGACATGAGTTGGTGAATTTGTATCATGTATCACTCGAATGATCGGAGGGATGTCAATTTGAGTGGGAGTTCTTAGGTAATATGATTAATTGAACTCATTATCATGAACATAGTCAAAGTGTCTTCGCAAATTATGTTGTAGATTACTAGCTCACGTTGTAGCTCCCTTGTAGTTTTATATGTTCCTAGAGAAATAGTATTGAAAGATGATGGTAGCAATATTGCGGACTGGGTCTGTGATCTGAGGATTGTCCTCTTTGCTGCACAGAAGGCTTATGTCCTTAATGCACCGCTCGGTGCGCCACCCCCTCTAGCGTCGTCTATAGATGTTGTGAATATCTAACAGGAACGTTTCGATGACTACTTGATAGTTTAGTGCGTCATGCATTACAGCTTAGAATTGAGGCTCCTAAACGTTTTGAACGTCATGGAACATATGAGATGTTCTAGGAGCTGAGATTGTGATCTCAGGCTCGTACCCGTGTTGCGAGATATGAGATCTCCAACAAGATTCTTTGCCTATAAGATGAAGGAGAATAGATCAATCGTTGAGCATGTATTCAGATTGTCTGGGTACTACAATCGCTTGAATCAAGTGGGAGTTGATCTTCCAGATAAGATAGTGATTGATAAAGTTCTCCAAGTCACTGTCACTAATCTACTAGAACTTGGTGATGAACTATAAGTTCCCAGGGATAGAAATAATGATTCCTGAGCTGTTCGCGATGTTTGACACCGCGGAGGTAGAAATCAAGAAGGAGCGTCAAGTGTTGATGGTTAATCAAACCACTAGTTTTGAGAAGGGCAAGAGCAAGGAGGGAAACTTCATGGATAGCAAGTCAGTTGCTGCTCCAATGAAGCAAGCCAAAGTTGAACTTAAACCCGAGACTAAGTGCTTCTATTATGAGGTGAGAGGTCGCTGAAGTGGAACAACCCTAGATACTTGGTAGATAAGAAGGCTGGCAACATCGACAGAAGTATATTTGATATACGAGTTATTGATGTGTACCTTGCTAGTACTCCTAGTAGCACCTGGGTATTGGATACCGGTTCGGTTGCTAAATGTTAGTAACTCGAAATAAAAGCTACGGAATAAACGGAGAACTAGCTAAGGGTGAGGTGACGATGTGTGTTGGAAATGTTTCCAAGGTTTATGTGATCAACATCTCACGCTCTCTCTACCTTCAGGATTAGTGACGAACCTAAATAAATGTTATTTGGTGTTTTGCGTTGAGCATGAACATGATTAGATCATGTTTGTTGCAATACGGTTATTCATTTAAGTCACAGAATAATAGTTATTCTGTTTACATGAATAATACCTTCAATGGTCATGCACCCAGTGAGAATGGTTTGTTGAAATCTTGATCGTAGTAATACACATGTTCATAACATTAATGTCAAAAGATACAAAGTTAAATAATGATAGTACCACATACTTGTGGCACTGCCGCAAAATGTCATATTGGTATAAAGTGCATGAAGAAACTCCATGGTGATGGATATTTGGACTCATTCGATTTCGAATCGGTTGAGACATGCGAACCATGCCTCTTGGGCAAGATGACTAAAGGACCCCGTTGAATGGAGCGGGCAAGTGATTCATTGGAAATGATACATGTTGATGTATGCAATCTAGTGAGTCTTGTAGCGTGCAGTGGATATCGTTATTTTCTTACCTTCACTGATGATTTGAGTAGATATAGTGTATATTTACTTAATGAAACACAAGTCTGAATCATTTGAAAGGTTCAAGCAAATTCAGAGTGAAGTTTAAAGATCATCGTGACAAGGAGATAAAAATGACTGCGATATGATCGTGGAGGTGAATATCTGAGTCACGAGTTGGCATACAACTTAAGACAATGTGAAAGTTGTTTCACAACTAAACGCCACCTGGAACACCATAGTGTGATGGTGTGTCCGAACATCATAGTTATGCTCTATTGGATATGGTGCGTTCTATGATGTCTCTTGTCGTTTTACTACTATAATTTTGGGGTTATGCATTAGAGACAACTACATTCACTTTAAATAGGGCACCATCTAAATCCGTTGAGATGACACCATGTGAATTATGGTTTGATAGAAACCTAAGCTGTCATTTCTTAATACTTGGGGCTGCGACACTTGTGTGGAAAATGTTTTCACCTAATCAGGTCGAACCCAAGGCGGACAAATGCATCTTCATAGAATACCCTAAGATCAGTTGGGTGAACCTTCTATCTCAGATCCAAGTGCAAAGTGTTTGTTACTAAAACTGATCCTTTCTCGAGGAAAAGTTTCTCTCGAAAGAATTGAGTGGGAGGAAGATAGAACTTGATGAGGTTGTTAAACCTTTGTTCAACCAGAGAATAGCGCAGCGCAGAAAGATGTTTCTGTGAAGCCTACGTTAGTTGAAGAGGAAGTTAATGATGATGCTCATGAAACTTCAGGATCAAGTTACTATCGAACTTCATAGGTCGACAAGGATGTGTATTGCTCCTAAGCGGTATGACAACTCTTTCTTGGAAGTCATGCTGTTGGACAACGATGAACCTACGAGCTATGGAGAAGCGATGATGGGCCCGGATTCCAACAAATGGTTGGAGGCCATGAAATCCGAGATAGGATCCATGTATGAAAACCAAGTATAGACTTTGGTAGACTTGCTCGTTGGATAGCAGGTCGTTGAGTACAAATGGATCTTTAAAATGAAGACAGACGCTAATGGTAATTGTCACCATTTGTAAATCTCGACTTGTTGCAAAGATGTTTGTGACAAGTTCAAGGGGTTGACTGCGATGAGACTTTCTCACTCGTAGCGATGCTAGAGTCTGTTGGAATTATGTTAGCAGTTGCTACATTTTCAATTATGAAATCTGGCAGATGGATGTCAAAACATCGTTTCCTTAACAGTTTACTTGAGGAAAGGTTGTATGTGATACAACCAGAAGGTTTTGTCAGTCCTAAGGATGCTAAAAGGTGTGCAAGCTTCGGTGATCCTTCCATGGACTGAAGCAAGCATCTCGGGGTTGGAATATACGCTTTGATGAGTTGATCAAAGTTTTTGAGTTTATACAAAGTTTACGAGAAACTTGTATTTGCAACAAAGTGAGTGGGAGCACTATAGAATTTCTGATAAGTATATGTGGATGACATATTGTTGATCGGAAATAATGTAGGATTTCTAGAAAGCATAAAACTGTCATTTGGAAAGTGATTTTCAAAGGAAGACCTGGATGAAGCTACCTAATTGTTGGGCATCAAAATCTATGGAGATAGATCAATATGCTCGATGAGACTTTCAATGAGTGCATACCTTGACAAGATTTCGAAAGAGTTCAAAATGGATCAGTCACAGAAAGAGTTCTCGCCTGATTTGGAAGGTGTGAAAGTTGAGTGAGACTCAAAGATCGACAACGGCAGAAGAAAGAGAAAGGACGAACGTCGTCCCCTATGCCTTAGCCATAGGCTCTATATTATGCCATGCTGTGTACCGCACCTGTGTGTGCCTTGCCATGAGTCCGTCAGGGGGTACAAGAGTGAACCAGGAGTGGACCACTGGACAACGGTCAAGATTATCCTCAGTAACTAAGAGACTGAGGAGATGTTTCTCGATTATGGAGGTGATAAAGAGTTCGTCGTAAGGAGTTACGTCGATACAAGCCTTAACACTAATCCGGATGACTCGTAGTAGCAATCTGGATACGTATAGTGGAGCAGCCATTTGGAATGGTACCGAGAGGAGTGTGGTAGCACTGTTTATAGTTTGACATAGGTATTTGCAAAGTGCACACGGATCTGAATGTCACAGACCCGTTGACTATAAGACCTCTCTCACATGCAAAGCATGATCGAGCCCAGAACTCATTGGGTGTTAGATTCATAACAATGTGAATCACATGGTGATGTGAACTAGATTATTGACTCTAGTGAAAGTGGGAGACTGTTGGAAATATGCCCTAGAAGCAATAATAAATTAGTTATTATCATATTTCCTTGTTCATGATAATCGTTTATTATCCATGCTATAATTGTATTGATCGGAGACTCAGATGCATGTGTGGATACATAGACAAAAACCATGTCCCTAGTATGCCTCTAATAGACTAGCTCGTTGATCAAAGATGGTTAAGGTTTCCTAGCCATGGACATGAGATGTCATTTGATAACGGGATCACATCATTAGGAGAATGATGTGATGGATAAGACCCAAACTACAAACATAGCATATGATCGTGTCAGTTTATTGCTACTGTTTTCTGCATGTCAAGTATATGTTCCTATGACCATGAGATCATGCAACTCACGGATATCGGAGGAGTGCCTTGTGTGTATCAAACATCGCAACGTAACTGGGTGATTATAAAGGTGCTCTACAGGTATCTCCGATGGTGTCTGTTGAGTTGGCATGGATCGAGACTGGGATTTGTTACTCCGTGTGACGGAGAGGTATCTCGGGGCCCAATCGGTAATGCAACATCACAATAAGCCTTGCAAGCAATGTGACTAATTGTTAGTTGCAGGATCTTGTATTACGGAACGAGTAAAGAGACTTGCCGGTAACGAGGTTGAACTAGGTATGGAGATACCGACGATCGAATCTCGGGCAAGTAACATACCGAAGAACAAAGGGAACGTTATACAGGATTAACTGAATCCTTGACATAGAGGTTCGACCGATACAGATATTCATACAATATGTAGGAACCAATGTGGACGTCCAGGTCCCGCCATTGGTTATTGACCGTAGAGGTGTCTCGGTCATGTCTACATAGTTCTCGAACCCGCAGGGTCTGCACACTTAAGGTTCGGTGACGTTTCGGTAGTGTAGAGTTATGTATGGTGGTGACCGAAGTTTGTTCGGAGTCCCATATGAGATCCCGGACGTCACGAGGAGCTCCGGAATGGTCTGGAGGTAAAGATTCATATATAGGAAGTCCCAGTTTGGTTTCCGGAAAAGTTTCGGGCTCATCGGTAGTGTACCGGGAGTGCCGGTAGTGTACCGGGAGACCTCCGGGAGGGGTACTTCGACCCCAAGAGGTCCATGGTCTGTGGGATAGTATTAACCAGCCCTTAGTTGGCTGGTAAAACAGCCAAAAAGGCCCATGGCGCAGGAGAGAAAGTCGTACAACAAAAGGTGGAAAATCAGCCAATAGGAGGCAATCCTACTCCAACTAGGATTGGAGGTGAAGTAGGATTGCTTCCTGCCTCCTATTTCGGCCGACCCAAAGGCCTTGGCTGCCTCTCCTCTCCTCTGCTCCTATATATACTAGTTGATTGGGTGGTTTTTGGACAGAATTTCCGGCCACGTGCTACCGTTACACTGGTGCATAGTTTCTCCTCTAGATCGGTTTTCTGCAGCGCTTAGGCGAAGCCCTGTCGGAATTGCTGCACCACCATCACCAGAGCGCTGTCACGCTGCCGGTGAACTCTCTCTCCTCTCCACCTCCTCTTGCTGGATCAAGACGGTGGAGATCGTCATCAAGCTGCACCTGTGCTGAACGCGGAGGTGCCGTCCGTTTGGCGCTAGATCGGAAGGACCGTGATCGAGATCGCGAGACGGTTCGTGATGTGATCACGGAACGGATCGTGATGAGTTCGTGGGACAGATCGTGATCAAGATCGTGAGACGGATCGTGATGAGTTCGCGGGACGGATCATGATGTGTTTGCGGGACGGTTCGTGATTGGATCGCGGGACGCTCGGCGATTTGGATCGCGAAGAAGTTCGACTACACCAATCGCGTTTCTTAATGCTTCCCGCTTAGCGATCTACAAGGGTACGTAGATCCACTCTCCCTCTCGTAGATTCTCATCACCATGGATAGGTTTGTGTGTGCATAGGAAAATTTTTGTTTCCCATGCGACGTTCCCTAACAATTACTGTAGGTCGTGGGGTCGTGGAACAGTAGACGTTGGAGAGTAAAAACTACCACTAAAAGAAATGGCATTTTTCCGAAAAGATAGCGAAGAGCCAACCTCCACGCGGACCCCCAAATAAAAGGGTCAAGCATAGGGGTGTTGCTCATTCACGCCTGTTTCTTCGTCCTTCATCTTCCTCCTCAAGCCGAGAAACCGCTTCTGTCGCCGCCATCCGCCCACCGAGTGCTACTAGATCATCTACCGCCCTTGAGAACCCAAGAGATGGGACGGAAGACGGGCACTGTGAAAGGAAGGCAGACGGCTGCACCGACAGACCTAGTGGCTGAAGAGAGGAAGAGGAAAGCAAAAGAGCTGGAGAGGCGGCGACATAGAGATGTAGTTATCTCTCCGTCGAACCTATATGGCGATGCCTTGATTGAATGGTATGCCTATATGTGGGGGAGGGGAACGAAGCAGCATGGAGCACGTGTGGTTCTGCCGAACAGCCCCAAAGAGAAGACACCATCAGATTCGTGTCGCTTCTTCGTGTACTTTCTGTGTGCCCTCTCCTCCCCCTTCTCTGATTTGTTTTGCACCATGATGGAGGTATATGGATTCACATTTTGGACTTCACACCCAATGCAATGGCGTGCATGGCGATCTTCACCCATCTATGCAAGAATTTTGTTGGAGTTTCCCCCAATGTGGATTTGTTCAGACACTTCTTCCTCCCTCAGATAGAAGTCAAATCCCACCACTCGGGGAACATAAGCTACATTCCTCGGGACAAGAGGAAAGAGTGAGATTATATCCTTGGCCACCATCATGGAAAGTGGGAAGAGGGGAGGGGTGATTGGTGCTAGATCAAGGATGAAAAAGCCCCCGAGTTCTACTCGGTGCAGACTGAGTGCATCACATGTGGAAGTGACTAGAGCAAGTTGGGTCTCACCAACGACAAGCTCCACCCGATGCTGAACAGGATTGCCCATCTTAAAGTTGTCGGGCTGACCGTCGAACATGTGGGGACTGACTTCCTCCGGCGCCGCATTGCGCCGCTACAGAAGAGGGACAAGTTTGCATGGGAGTACAATGGTCCTGCTGACTAGATGCGGTTACACCCAGGCCCCACCAATAACCTGGCCGTTTAGGGCTATTCCATTGCCAGCAGTTGTTCGTCTGCCTTGGGCTATTCCATTTTCCGGTAGGAGTTGTTCCCCTGCACCTCAATTCCTCCCGGAAACAAATTATGCAATGGATGCCGGACTGCAATGCTTCCGGGATCAAGCCCGATTTTGGGCTGCCTGTCAGGGATGATGAGATGGATTGGGTCTCTTGCTTGGAAGAAAAAGCTTCCAACGCGGAGGACAATCTGACTTCACCAACCACCTAAGCGGAGAAGGCATTCATTGTCGCTCGCATTGCATAGGACAAGGAGGTCAGAACCACCCAAATAATGGTCCCCGGGGAAGAGGAAGAGGAGGAGCTAGAGGATGATGATTCATCTGAAGAGGGGAGCAAAAGTCGCGCTCTGGAGGAGGCTGCCAGGTACAAATCTGCCGGGGCCCGAGCTTCCCAAGCCAGGTAGATAGGAACCAAAGAGGGGGTTGAAGTGGAGGTGACGAAAGAGCCGGAGGTGGAGGAAGAAGGGCTCCAAATGTCCCCTCAAGCTCCAGAACCAGGGCGCCGCCTCCGCGAATGCGTCAACCGAGAGTCAGCGGGCCCTCCGCCTTCCCGGGGCACCGAGAAGGTGAAGACGACCACTAGCGGGAGGAGGACATGAAGCAGTGTGCCGACGTCCCTCCGCATCTCTCAGGCTAAGACTCCTCCTGCCAAGCGATGGAGGGCTATAGGGGTGGACACCAGCCCCTCGTCGAACCCAAATTCTCTGCTAAGCTCGCCCTTGTCTGAGGTCCCGGTTCCTCCGCCAAGCCCTACTCCTCCAACGTTGAAAAGGGACAAGATCAACTCTGTCGCTTGTGTCGTCCGAGCTGGGCTTCATCCTCATCGCCTTAGAGTGAGTTACTCAATCAAGGTTCTTGCCAAAGTTTTTGGTCCTTGATTTCCTTGACTTATCTTGTATAACTGAATCTGAGAGGGATAAGGAGACCCTTGCGCATCAAGCCAAACGGGTCAAATCCACAGCAGGGCCAGGTTCCACGGCAGGCATGAGCCCGGCAGGAGACATGGAGGAGAATCCTGTGCCTAGCCCCTGGTCCAGCCCTCTTCAAGAAACTCAAGTGCACACATTGTTCATTGGCGTGGATGAGGAAGGGCATCTTCCTACACCTGACGGGGAGATGGGGGAGAGCTAGCAAGGAGAGACTCACCAAGAGGAGCCTTCCCTCCAAGATCTCTCGTCGACCATTTCCCACGGGAAGGAATCACCGGCAAGGGCCTCCACCGAGCAGTTCACCCATACTGAGGTCACCACCGAAGAGGCGGTGATAGACTGCACGCTGGCAATCAATGTTGCCTAGGGAGAGGATGCCCCTCCTTAGCGACCTCCATCAGATACCCCACTTGCCCGCGTTTTCACTTCTCCTTTTCTCTTGCCTTGCGTGCCTTGTTTATTCCTGACTTCCATTTTTCTGTTTATTGCTCCTGTCCGCACCTCCGCTACTTGAAGAGCTTGAGTTGCTGGAAGAGGTGACTGGCATCGGGAAAGATGTTGTTGAGGAAGCGACAAAGATTGCTATCGCGGAGGGCCATGAGTAGGTTGCCGGGGGAGTTCAGGAATCCTTAGAAAGAACAGAACCAGCCCCCGACTGCGCATCTGGCCCAAGCACAGTCATTGAGGAGAATACTCCTTTTCAGTCCATGGGGCCCTCCCCTTCGAGCTATCCTCTGGCCTCTTCCCTGCAATCTCCCCTGATCAAACTAGCGTTGGTCACTTCTCGACTGGGTCCCACAACTCCTGGCTCATCCTTCTCAATGGGTGGATATATTGATGAGGAAATCAGACAAGTACTGGCACCACTGTGTCAGAGGGTCGAGGAAGCTAACGGTTCTACTGATAGCACCAAGGATCTGGCTTTCTTGGAATCCATGGCGGTAGGGCTCAAGGATATGCAGAGCAGGTACAACCTCAAACGGTAGGTGGCTAAGGAACAACATGTTGGAAGTATGCCCTAGAGGCAATAATAAAATGGTTATTATTATATTTCCTTGTCCATGACAATTTTTTATTATCCATGCTATAATTGTATTCATTGGAAACTAAATACATGTATGCATATATAGACAACACTATGCCCCTAGTATGCCTCTAGTAGAATAGCTCGTTGATCAAACATGGTCAAGGTTTCCTAGCCATGGACATAAGATGTCATTTGATAACGGGATCACATCATTAGGAGAATGATGTGATGGAAAATACCCAAAGTATAAATGCAGCATTTGATCATGTCAGTTTATTGCTACATTTTTCTCCATGTCAGTGTATCCGTTCCTATGACCATGAGATCATGCAACTCCCTGATACCGGATGAATGCCTTGTATGTATCAAACATCACAACATAACTAGGTGACTATAAAGGTGCTCTATAGGTATCGCCGAGGGTGTTTGTTTGGTTGGGATGGATCAAGACTGGGATTTGTTACTCCGTGTGATGGAGAGGTATCTCGGGGCCCACTCGGTAATACAACATCACAACAATCCTTGCAAGCAAAGTGAATAATGTGTTAGCCACATGATCTTGTATTACGGAACGAGTAAACAGACTTGCCAGTAACGAGATCGAACTAGGTATAGAGATACCAACGATCGAATCTCAGGCAAGTAATATAACGAAGAACAAAAGTAACATAACAACATACGGGGTTGTCTGAATCCTTTACATAGAGGTTCGACCGATAAAGATCTTTGTAGAATATGTAGGAACCAATATGGGCACCCAGGTCCCGCTATTGGTTATTGACTGTAGAGGTGTCTCGGTCATGTCTACATAGTTCTCGAACCCGTAGGGTCTACACTCTTAACATTCAATGACGTAGACTCGTGTTGGTGACCGAAGGTTGTTCAGAGTCCCGAATGAGATCTCGGACATGGTGAGGAGCTATGGAATGGTCCGAGGTAAAGATTCATATATAGGAAGTTTCGTGTTGATCACCGGAAAAAGTTTGGGCGTCACCGGTAGCGTACCGGGTGTTGGAAGGGTTCCGGGGGTCTACTAGAATGGGGCACCAGCCCCGGATGGGCCACATGGGTTGTGAGGGGTGCGCACCAGCCCCTGGTGGTCTCGGAGCACCTCCCCTTCTAGGCCCATGCGGCTAGGGGTGCTGGGAGGGCTAACCCTAGAGGTGGCGCCACCTTTCCTTGGGTGGCAAGCCACCCTAGGGTCCCTCCACCCTTGGCCGCCACCCCAAGGGAGAAACCCTAGGGGTTGGGCACCCAACCCCTCCCCTATATATACGAGAGAGGGAGGAGGGCATCTGCACCACAAGCCATGGCACATCCCTTCCTCCCTTTTAGATTGCTTGTCCTCTAGATTGTTTCAGTGTTGCTTAGCGAAGCTCTGCTAGATCAGTTCCACCACCACCACCGCCACGTCGTCGTGTTGTCGGAGAACCCATCTACCTCTCCACCCTCACTTGCTGGATCAAGGAGGCGGAGATCGTCATCGAGATGTACATGTGCTGAACACGGAGGTGCCGTGCATTCGACACTAGATTGGAAGGAACACGATGGGATCGCGGGACAGCTCGTGATGAGATCGCGGGATGGCTCATGATAGGATCACTGAAAGGACGCGGATGTCACCTAGAGGGGCGGTGAATAGACGCTTTAAAATAATTACGGTTTAGGCTTGAACAAATGCGGAATAAAACTATCGTTTAATTAGTCAAGCACAAAACGTAAAACAACTAGGCTCACCTATGTGCACCAACAACTTATGCTAAGCAAGATAGACAACTAAGTGATAGCAAGACATATAACAAGAAACAATATGGCTGTCACAAAGTAAAGTGCATAAGTAAAGGGGCTCGGGTAAGAGATAACCGAGGCATGCAGAGACGACGATGTATCCCGAAGTTCACACCCTTGCTGATGCTAATGTCCGTTCGGAGCTGTCTGGAGGCACAATGCTCCCCAAGAAGACACTAGGGCCACCATAATCTCCTCACGCCCTCGCACAATGCAAGATGTCGTGATTCCACTAAGGTACCCTTGAGGGTGGTCACCGAACCCTTACAAATAAGGTTGGGGCAATCTCCACAACTTAATTGGAGGCTCCCAACGACACCACGAAGCTTCACCACAATGGTTTGTGGCTTCGAGGTGACCTCAAATGCTCGAGGCAATCTCCACAACCTAATTGGAGACCCCGAAGCTTGACCGGAGCTTTGCACCACAATGATTGAGCTCCGAGGCACCACCAACCGTCTAGGGCGCCAATGAAACCAAGAGGAACAAGCTCTAGGATGCTCAAACACCCAAGAGTAATAAGCTTGTCAAGTTCTCACTTCCACGTATCACGTGGAGAACTCAAACCTATGCACCAAATGCAATGGCAAGGACACACGGAGTGCCCAAGTCCTTCTATCCCAAATCCCACCAAAGCAACTAATGCTAGGGAGGAAAATGAGAGGAAGAACGAAGAAGAACACAAAGAACTCCAAGATCTAGATCCAAGGGGTTCCCCTCACTTAGAGGAGAAAGTGATTGGTGGAAATGTGGATCTCAATCTCCTCTCTCTTTTCCCTCAAGAACTAGCAAGAATCATTGGAGGGATTGAGGGTTAGCAAGCTCGAAGAAGGTAAACAATGGGGGAAGAACACGAGCTTAAGAGATAATGTCCATTGGGGAAGAAGACCCCCTTTTACTAGGGCGGTAGTAGCCATATGAAACACTACTACAATGAGGCAACATGGCGGTAGTACTACCGGAGCGATACTACCGCCTGCCCTTGCGGTACTACCACGGGGTAGTATTCAACCGCCACTCAGGTGCAGCACACAGCAGAAGACACCGTGAGGCAGCGATACTACCAGTCGAGGTAGCGGTACTACCGCGTGTCCACGGATGTAAAAAATTACTTCGAGAAAATATCCGGCACGGTAGTACCAGAAGTAATTTGCGGTACTACCGCCCGAGGGGCAGAAGTAAAAAATACTTCCTAGCAACTTGCGGTACTACCTCCCGAGGGGCAGAAGTAAAAAATTACTTCCGTGCAACTTGCGGTACTACCGCTCTTAGGGGCGGTACTACCGCCAGGCACTGTACTGCCCTGCCTTCAACTACTCAGCTAGGAAAATGGAAGGATACAGTAAAACCAGAACTGCCAAAACTTCTGCAAATGAGCTCCGAATTGAGCAAACTCAAGCTTGTTGGATTCAGGTCGACAAGAGATATCCAACAGCAACAATATAAAAATGATGAAGGTATAGAGATGATAAACCTCTTTCATTGAAGAATCGGCAATAACTCCAACATCGAAAACATCATAGAAGATGCATATGGACTCCGTTTTCAATGAACTTGAGCTTGTCATGAAGTTGACCATAAGCTCAAGAAACCTCAAAGAGGAAAACCAACGAAGAACCAAGAAAGATGATGATGCCAAGAATGCAATGGTTTGAGCTCTCAACGAATGATACGATCAAGCTACTCACTTGAGAGCCCCCTTGATAGCACCGCTACCTATCCTATAACCCAGTCTCCCAACTAACACTATGAGACCGGTAAAATAGAAAACCCTATCAAGGTCAAACCTTAGCCTTGCGCATAGTCCACTTGAGCTAGATGATGACAATCTTGACTTCCTCAAGATGGAACACCTTTCTTGATTGTGTTGGCTTGATGAAGACTAGATGATTTCTCCCCCATAATCCACTATGAGTGATACATTCGTCAACACATCTTCACAAGTCCATTGTCACCACAATGTACGGCAAGCTTCAAGCATGATCTCTCCGTGATGCTTCACTTGAACTTACACACCACAACCTTGATAACGATCACCACTTGATGTCATCTTCCATGGGTTGTATGGGATTTTCCTCTTGGTGCAATCCCATGGAAATATGCCTAACCCCACAAAGAACTCTCACAAGGAACATGGGTTAGTACACAAACCATAATGGACAATGCTTACCATACCATGGGATCACTTGATCCCACTCGCTACATCTTGTACGCTTTGTGTGTTGATCACTTGATTCACTCTTTGAGTTAGTCTTGATCAACCTTGTATATTATCTTCTCTCTTCATAAAGATGATGTCTTGAAGGTAATCATGAATTCTCACACAATCTTCTTGTTCAAGACATGCTTGCAATAAGGTCAACTCTCACATCACCAATCTTTGGATAAACCTTGAATACCACCTTGGTCATCATATAACCTCCTTGAAACCCAACAGATGGACTTCAAGAAGTGCCTATGGACAAATCCTTGGAATATAACTCAAGGAAACCATTAGTCCATAGGGATTTCATCAATTACCAAAACCACACATGGAGAAATGTGCTCTTACAATCGCAAAGATGTTTGACTACACCAACTGTGTTTCTTAACGCCTCCCGCTTAGCGATCTACAAAGGTATGTAGATCCACCCTCCCTCTCATAGATGCTCATCACCATGGATAGATCTTGCATGTGCGTAGGAATTTTTTGTTTCCCATGGAATATTCCCCAACAGTGGTATCAGAGCTAGGTCTATGCGTAGATGAGATCTTGGGTAGAACACAAAAGTGTTGGTGGGCGTTGGTATTCAGATTGCTTCCTCCCTTAGTCTTTTCTTGATTCAACGGTATTGTGGGATGAAGTAACTCGGACCAACCTTACTCGTACGCTTACGAGAGACCGGTTGCATTGACTAACATGTGACTTTGTTACATAAAGATGGCTGGCAAGTGTATGTCTCTCTGATGTCTACTATGCAACCTTCTTGTAGACTCGTGTTGGGCCTCCAAATGCAGAGTTTTGTAGGACAGTACCAATTTTCCCTCAAGTGGATGACCTAAGGTTTATCAATCTGTGGGAGGCGTAGGATGAATATGGTCTCTGTTGAACAACCCTGTAACCAAATAACAAAGAGTCTCTTGTGTCCCCAACACACCCAATACAATGGTAAATTGTATAGGTGCACTAGTTCAGCGAAGAGATGGTGATACATGTGTAATATGGATGGTGGATATAGGTTTTTGTAATCTGAAAATATAAAAGTAGCAAGGTAACTAATTATAAAAGTGAGCACAATGGTATTGTAATGCTTAGAAACAAGGCCTAGGGTTCATACTTTCACTAGTGCAATTTCTCTCAACAATACTAACATAGTTGAATCATATGTAAATCTATCACACACGACAAAGAGTTCACTCCAAACTCACAAATAGTGGAGAAAAAATGAAGGAATTATTATAGGGTACGAAACCATCTCAAACTTATCTTTTCCGATCAATCTTATGAGCTATCCCTATAAGTGTCACAGACAGCCCTAGAGTTCGTACTAAAATAACACCTTAAGATACACATCAACCAAAACCCTAATGTCACATAGATACTCCAATGTCACCACGAGCACCCATGGGCTTGATTCACACAATTTTAGATTCATCATATTCAATCCAACACAAAGAACTTCAAAGAGTGACCCAAAGTTTCTACCGGAGAGTCAAAAAAACGTGTGCCAACCCCTATGCATAGATTCCCATGGTCACGGAACCCGCAAGTTGATCAGCAAAACATACATCAAGTGGATCAATAGTACATCCCATTGTCACCATGGATATCCCATCGCAAGACATACATCAAGTGTTCTCAAATCCTTTAAAGACTCAATCCAATAAGAAAACTTCAAAGGGAAATCTAAATTAATCACAAGAAGATAGAGAGGGGAAACTACATATGATTCATCTATTTTAATAAAGCTCGCGGTACATCAAGATTGTCTCATCTCAAGAACACGAGAGAGAGAGAGAGAGAGAGAGGTCAAACACATAGCTACCAGTACATACCCTCAACACCGAGGGTGAAATACTCCCTCCTCGTCATGGAGCCGTCCGGGATGATGAAGATGGCCTCAGGGGATGGTTTCCCCCTCCGGCAGGGTGCCGGAACGCGCTCCCGATTGGTTTTTTGTGGCTACGGAGGCTTGTGACGCCATAATTCCCGATCTAGGTTTCTTTTCAGAGGTTTCTATATTTATAGGAATTTCTTGCATCGATCTCATGTCAAGGGGGTTCTCGAGGAGTCCACAAGCCGTAGGGGCACGGCCTAGGCGGGTGGTCGCGCCCAACAGGCTTGTGGCCTCCTCGTCCACTTCCTGGCCTAGCTCTTATGCTTCGGGGGTCTCTTTTGGTCCATAAAAATCACCGTAAATTTTCAGCCCATTCCGAGAACTTCTATTTCTGCACAAAAAACGACACCATGGTAATTTTGCTAAACACAACATCAGTCCGGGTTAGTTCTAACAAAATCATACCAAAATCATATATAATTATTGTAAACATGGCATGAATGCTTCATAAATTATAGATACATTGGAGACGTATCAGCATCCCCAACTTAATTCCTGCTTGTCCTTGAGTAGGTAAATGATAAAAGAAATAATTTAAGAAGTGTGAATGCTAGCATAGTGCATAATTTTCATCAATGATAATTCCAAACACTTTTTATAGCATTGATACGTCTCCAACATATCTATAATTTTTTATGATGGCATGCTATCATATTATCTATTTTCGATGTTTTATATGCATTGATATGTTATTTTATATTATTTTTGGGACTAACCAATTAATCTAGAGCCTAGTGCCAGTTTCTGTTCTTTCCTTGTTTTTGAGTTTTGCAGATATGGAATATTAAATGGAGTCCAAATGGAATAAAACCTTTGGAAAGAATTTTTTTGGAAGGAAACAAATCAACTAGGCTTGGAGTACACGGGAGGAAACTTTCTAGGGAGTCACAAGTTTGCTAGGCGCAGCCCCCCTGGCCGCGCCTAGCAGGCTTGCCGTCTCCTGACAGGTCTCCTAACACTAATGTTTGGCCTATAAATTCCCAAATATTCCACCAACATCAGAACGAGCCACGCAAATACTTTTCCGCCGCTAGAAGCTTCTGTTCCTGAGAGATCCAATCTTAGAGCCATTTCCGGTCATCTATCGGAGGGGGTTTCGATCATGGAGGGCATATACATCAACTCCATTGCCCCTCCTATGATGTGTGAGTAGTCCACCATAGACCTACAGGTCAATAGCTAGTAGCTAGATGGGTTCTTCTCTCTCTTTGATCTTCAATACCATGTTCTTCATGATCTTCATGGGGATCTATCCAATGTAATCTTCTTTCATGGTGTGTTTGTCAAGATCCGATGAATTGTGAGTTTATGTTCAAATTATCCATATATCTTATTTGAATCTTCTCTAAATTCTTATATGCTTGATTTTGTATCCTTGTAAGTCTCTTCGACTTCTTGGTTTGGTTTGGCCAACTAGATTGGTAATTCCTACAATGGGAGAAATACTTGGTTTTGGGTTCAATCTTGCGGTGCCCTCACCCAGTGACATAATATGGGTAGCAAGGCACGTATTGTATTGCTGCCATCCAGGGTAACAAGATGGGGTTTTCATCATATTTCTTGACTTTATCCGTCTACATAATGTCATATTTCTTAATGCGTTACTCTGTTCTTCATGAACTTAATACTCTAGATGCACGCGGGAGTCGGTCAATCTGTGGAGTAATAGAAATAGATGCAGAATCGTTTCGGTCTACTTGACACGAACGTGATGCCTATATGCATGATCACTACCTTTGATAAATACATGATTATTCGCTTTTCTGTCAATTTCTTGACGGTAATTTGTTTACCCACCATGCTATTTTCCTTGGAGAGAGAAGCCTCTAGTGAAACCTATGGTCCCCGGGTCTACTTTCTATAATATATTTTCAGATCTATCAGCCAAAAATACCAAAAATACTTTGCTGCAATGTATTTACCTTTTAATTTCCATTCTCGTTTATATCTATCTCTATCGGATCTAATCCTTGCAAATAATCTTGAAGGGATTGGCAACCCCCTTATAGTGTTGGGTGCAAGAGTTTGATTATTTGTGTAGGTGCATCCATTGGTGACGTCCTTGTTCCTCCTACTGCATTGATACCTTGGTTCTCAACAACCGAGGAAAATACTTATCTACTTTGCTGCATCACCCTTTCCTCTTCAAGTGAAAAAAACGCAAGCTCAAGAGATAGCAAGAAGGATTTCTCGCGCCGTTGCCGGGGAGGATACATAGCAAGTCAAGACAAGATCTCTCCCGTCAACTTGCCAATTTCTGGCACCGTTTCCGGGGATGATACACATCAAGCCTACTAAGTACCCATCACAAACTCATCTCTTGCATTTACATTATTTGCCATTTGCCTCTCGTTTTCCTCTCCCCCACTTCTAAAACGATTTTCAGAAAACACCAAAAAGATTTGCCTTCTTCGGTTCGCCCTATCGTTTGTCTTTCATTCGCTTGTGTGCTTGACTGCTTTATTTCTACCATGTCGGGATCTCAGGAGACTTTCAATGAAAATTATAGTAATAATCTTGAGGTTAATTTTGATGACTTTGCTAATAACAACCCTCAAGAAGAACCTAATATCATTCATACAAAAAAATCCGCATAGGTAGTGGTAATATAATTGGAAAAGGTGTTATTCAAGATTTTTTTACTTGTGCGGGAACGCAACCTACCTTAGGAGGTTCCACTCTGAATAAAACTAATAGTCTTGCGGATGCTATAACTTTGTTAATAATTGAACTTGAGAGGCAATTCGTTCATCTCCACCCTTGCATACAAACGATTTTTCTTGAGTTCTCTAATATTCAGCATTCTTCCGTTAAGCGTGCCGCCACTATATTCCTAGCCCACGAGTTTAGATTTATCATGAAAGAGGCTAGTGAATTTTTTTCTCATTATAAAATTAATGGTGGACGTACCCCCATTGAGGAGATCCTTTTTAATCAAGAATAGATAATGAGATTACAATCTCCGAGTTATGTTGCTTATAATGAAGATTTGAGAAAAAGGGTCCCTAGCGAGGTTTTGGTCGATAAGATTTCAGAGCTCAATGATGATTTTGCTATACAAAACAATGGATTATAGTTCATTCTAAGAAAAATACTTATGACTTTCACCGAAAGGAAAGCTTATAATGGTGAATTGATTATACACTATAAGGTGCCAAAGGAGGAACCTATCCCTCCCACACTTGATCTTAAAGATCCTTATCCTATTAAATTCAGCCCATTTGATTATTTATGCTTTCCACAAAGGAAACTTGCTTCTGAAAGAAGGGAGTATGAGATGAGCATGGATGATCTCCCTTATTATTATGACAATACCTAGATCTATTGTGTTTTTCCTAGCTAGGGGCGTTAAACAATAGCGCTTCTTGGGAGGCAACCCAGTTTTATTTTTGTGTTCTATTTTTGCTTCTATTTTTGAGTGTTTCCCCAAATTTTACTTCTCTAATAATTCTGTTTTGGTGTTTTAATTAGTGTTTGAGCAAAGTAAAACATTTAGGGTGATCTATGGTAGTTGTGGATTTGATCTTGCTGAAAAACAGAAACATTTGTGCTCGGTCCAGGAATTTTCGAAATTTTTCAGAGAGTCAAATGAGCCTGATATTTTTACAAATATTGATATATATATTTCCCAGGTTTTCCTAATTTTTCAGAATTTTTTGAGTTACACAAGTATACGAAATTTTCAGATTGCTTCAGAGTGTTCTGTTTTTGATAGATTCTGTTTTCTTTGAGTTGTTTGCCTATTTTGATGAATCTATAGGTTGTATCATGGGGTATGAACCATGGAGAAGTTAGAATACAGTAGGTATAACACAAATATAAATAAATAATGAGTTCACAACAGTACCTAAAGTAGTGATTTATTTTCTTATATTAACGGATCTCACTTCTGTTAAGTTTTGTGTTCTGAAGTTTTCAAGTTTTGGGTAAAGATTTGATGGACTGTGGAATAAGGAGTGGCAAGATCCTAAGATTGGGAATTCCCAAGGAACCCCAAGTAATATTTAAGGATACCAAATATCCTAAGCTTGGGGATGCCTCGAAAGGCATCCCCTCTTTTGTCTTCAGTCCATCGGTAAATTTACTTGAGGCTATATTTTTATTCACCACATGATATGTGTTTTGCTTGGAGCGTCGTGTATGATATGAGTGTTTACTTGTTAGTTTGACACAATCATCCTTTCTGCAAACGTCTTTTGAGAGAGACACGCTGAATCGTGAATTTTTTAGAATACTCTATGTGCTTCACTTATATCTTTTGAGCTAGGCAATGTTGCTCTAGTACTTCACTTATATCTTTATAGAGCAAGGTGGTGTTATATTTTATAGAAATTATTGAACTCTCATTCCTCACTTATATTATTTTGAGAGTTTCTTAAAATAGCCTGGTAATTTGTTTAGGTTAAGAATTTAGTCCTAATATAATGGTGTACAAGAGGGATATAATAAAAACTTTCATATTAAGTGCATTGAGTATTTATGAGAACTTTGATTCCTTGCATAAAGTTTTGAGATATAAAGATGGTAATGTTAAGAGTCATGTTAGTAAGTAACTATGATTTGGTACAAATACGTGTGTAAAGCTTTGTCATTCCCGTAACATGCACGTATGGTGAACCGTTATGTCAGGAAGTCGGAGGATGACTTGTTTATAGATTGTCGACCTTTGTGTGAGGGTCGGGAGCGCGCGATGGTTAACTCCTACCAACCTCTCCCCTAGGAGCATGCGTTTAATACTTTGCTTCAATGACTAATAGACTTTTAAAATAAGTATGTGAATTCTTTATGACTAATGTTGATTCCATGGATTATCCGCACTCTCACCCTTCCACCTTTGCTAGCCTCTCTAGTACCACGCAACTTTCGCCGGTGCAACAAACACCTTCCTCAAAACAGCCACCATATACCTTCCTCAAAACAGCCACCATATATCTTTCCTCAAAACAGCCACCATACCTACCTATTATGGCATTTCCATAGCCATTCCGAGATATATTGCCATGCAACTTCCACTGTTTCCTTTTATGACTTGCACCATCACTTCCATATTGCATATAGAGTCATATTTTATCATAGTTATCGAGTTGGAATTTTCTTTTGAGTTGTAAGTAAATAAAAGTGTGATGATATCATTATTAGAGCATTTCCCATGTTAGGAAAGGATGATGGAAGCTATGATTCCCTCACAAGTGAGGATGAGATTCCGGACTTTATGAAAAAATAAAAGAGGCGGGCGAAGCCCAAATAAAAAATATAATAATAGAGGCCTTAGAAGCCCACCAAAAAAGAGAGAAAAGCGAGAAGGGACATTACTACTACCTTTTTCCACACTTCATGATAGAGAGTCTCCTATTTTGTCACTTTCATATAACTAGTGGAATTTTTCTTCATGATGCACGTCCACTTAGTTCCTTTTTGAGCTTTCATACACTTATAGCTCTAGTGCATCCATTGCACGGTAATCCCTACTCACTCACATTGATATCTATTAATGGGCATCTCCATAGCCCGTTAATACGCCTAGTTGATGTGAGACTATCTTCTCCCTTTCCATGACAACCTGCACCATATTCTATTCCACCTATAGTGATATATCCATGGCTCACACTCATGTATTGCGTGAGAGTTCAAAAAGTTTGAGAAATAAAGGTTTGAAAATAATTGCTTGACTTTTCATCGGGGTTGTGCATGATATAAATACTTTGTGTGGGGAAGATGGAGCATAGCCAGACCATATGATAGTGTAGGGATAACTTTCTTTCGCCATTATATTTTTAAGAGATACAATTACTTTACTAGTATGCTTGAAACGTTATTGTTTTTGTATCAATATTAAGATTTTGTTTTGAGTCTTATAGATCTGAATATTCATGCCACAATAAATAATATTATATGGATAAATATGTTAGGTAGCACTCCACATCAAAAATTCTGTTTTTATCATTTAGCTAGTCGAGGACGAGCAGGAATTAAGCTTGTGGATGCTGATACGTCTCCAACGTATCTCTTATTTTTTATGATGGCATGCTATTATATTATCTGTTTTGGATGTTTTAGATGCATGTATATTCCATTTTATATTATTTTTGGGACTAACCTATTAATCAAGAGCCTAGTACCAGTTTTTGTTTTTTCCTTCTTTTTGAGTTTTGCAGATTCGGAATATTAAATGGAATCCAAATAGAACAAAACCTTCAGAAAGAATTTTTCTTGAAGGAAACAAATCAACCAGGCTTGGAGTGCAAGGCAGGAAACCAGCAAGGGAGTCAGAAGCCTCCTAGGCGCGAGCCCCCTTGGCCACACCTAGCAGGCTTGCCGTCTCCCGACAGGTCTCCTAACCCTAATGTTTGGTCTATAAATTCCCAAATATTCCCCCAACATCTCAATGAGCCACGCAAATACTTTTCGCCACCAGAACCATCCGTCCCCGAGAGATCCAGTCTTGGAGCCTTTTTCGGTAATCTGCCTGAGGGTGTTTCGATCACGGAGGGCATCTACATCAACTCCATTGCCCCTCCAATGATGTGTGAGTAGTCCTCAAAATACCTATGGATCCATAGCTAGTAGCTAGATTGCTTTTTCTCTCTCTTTGATCTTCAATACCATGTTCTTCATGATCTTCATGGGGATCTATCCGATGTAATCTTCTTTTGTTCTGTGTTTGTCAAGATCCGATGAATTGTGAGTTTATGTTCAGATTATCCATGAATCTTATTTGAATCTTCTCTGAATTCTTATATGCATGATTTCATATCTTTGTAAGTCTCTTCGAGTTATTAGTTTGGTTTGCCCAACTAGATTGGTAATTTTTGCAATGGGAGAAGTACTTGGTTTTTGGTTCAATCTTGACGTGTCCTCAACCAGTGACATAGTAGGGGTAGCGAGGCAAGTATTGTATTGTTGCCCTCAAGGGTAACAAGATTGGGTTTTCGTCATATTGATTGAGTTTATCCCTCTACATCATGTCATCTTTCTTAATGTGTTACTCTGTTCTTCATGAACTTAATACTCTAGGTGCAGGCAGGAGTCGGTCATGTGTGGATTAATAGTAGTAGATGTAGAATCGTTTTGGTCTACTTGACACGGACATGATGCCTATATGCATGATCATTTCCTTGGGTAACTATATGATTATTCGCTTTTCTATCAATTGCTTGATAGTAATTTGTTTACCCACCATGATATTTTCCTTCTAGAGAGAAGCCTCTAGTGAAACCTATGGCCCCCGGGTCTACTTTCCATAATATATTTTCAGATCTATAAACTAAAAATACCAAAAATACTTTTCTGCTATTTATTTACCTTTTACTTTTTGTTCTCGTTTACATCTATCTCTATGGGATGTAATCCTTGCAAATAACCGTGAAGGGATTGACAACCCCATTATAGCGTTGGGTCCAAGAGTTTGATTGTTTGTGCAGGTGCATACATTGGTGACTTGCTTGTTCCTCCTACTAGATTTATACCTTAGTTCTCAAAAACTAAGGGAAATACTTATCTACTTCATCGCATCATCCTTTCCACTTCAAGGGAAAACCAACGCAAGCTCAAGAGGTAGCAAGCATCATTATATATCATAAATAGTAGCTCATCTCATAAAACTTCTCATGATGAAGTAACAAGCTATTCACATGTTAAAGTATAGACCATAAAGTTTTTTGAAAACTAACAAACTATGCTTTCAGTCACCAAACATTGCAATTCATCTTATTTTTGGGAAGGGTCTATGTAAGAGCCTTGATTTAGCAAATTCCAGATACTCAACTATCATATAGTCTTCCATGATTTCTAACTCTCAAGGCATATTTTTAGAGAAAATGGCATCTATCGAACACAGAGAAAGATAGGGTCTTAAAGTTTCGCCTCCCAACTTCTTTATCATATAGATAATTGTCAGCAATAATAGTTCATGATCAAATATATTAGAATGGCCATATATGCTTGGATCTTTCCCCGCCACATGATGCTTGCCAAGAGAAAAAGGCAAAATATAGGAAGTGGTGAAGATCACCATGACTCTTGTATAAAGGTAAGTACTAGAAAGTAAAAGATAGGCCCTGCACAGAGGGAAGCATTGATTTGTAGAGGTGCCAGAGCTCGAGCTTTTAAAATGGGGATGAATAATAATTTTGAGAGGTATGCTTTCATTATCAACATAACAACCGAGATATCTTGGTATCTTCCATGCTAGATACATCATAGGCGGTTCTCAAACAGAATGGTAAAGTTTTTACTCCCCCTCCACAAATCAATCACACTCTACAACGAGCCGAATCCATGGGTACCGTCCATACAAACAACACATCTGGGGGAGTTTTGTTTCATTATATTTTGATTTGATTTTTGATCATGGAACTGGCCATTCCGAATACCAACCACTTTCTCGTGAACAATAGTGAATCAACACCTTGAGAATAACCCACCTAGGATGGAAGATACTGACAGCCCCTAGTCACTATATGGGCAATTCGAACATACAAAACATAATATTATTTGAAGGTTTAGAGTTTGGCACATGCAAATTTACTTGGAACGGCGGGTAAATACCACATATAGGTAGGTATGGTGGACTCATATGGAACAACTTTGGGTTTAAGCTTGTTTGGATGCACAAGTAGTATTTCTCCTTGGTACGGATGTTTTGGCTAGCATGACGTGGAAGCAAGCACCACATGTTGGAGGATCCATAATAATATAACTTCTATACAAATATACCCAAGCATAACTCATTATGTTGTCTTCCTTGTCCAACTTCAACCAATTTTCTCAAGTTTGAAAATACTTAATGGGGCTCACAACCATAGAATGTGTCCAAGATAGTATATTTATATGTGAAATATCTCTTCCTTTAATATTCTTTCATGATTTGTTCATGTGACCAATGCAGTCTTTGCTAATCTTCTAATAAATTTTACCACCTATACTTCTTATATGTGAAGTCATTACTGCCCATGGGGTAAGAATATAAAACATATATAATTTCAGATTTATGATATTCAATTCATTCAACCATTTACTCATAGGATATAAGTGAAGCGGGAGAGTAAACGACAAAACTACTCCAAAACATATAAGTGAAGATCAATGAGTAGTCAAACAATTAAGTACCTATGTGAGGACTTTCTATCTCTATCTCAAAAAAGATTTTCAAATCTTAGTATTTTATTCAATAGCAAGCAAAATAAAAATAGCACTCCAACAATAGCACCCATCATGTGAATCAATTAAAATTTAGGCTCAACATAGGCTAACCGATAATTGTTGATGAAGAGATGTGGGGTGCGTAGCATCCCCTAGCTTAGATGAGTGATACTTCTTGAAATATTTACTTGGGATGATTTGGGAATCCCCAATCTTGAGCTTTTGTATGTCGTTCAATCCTCTCATATCATGGTTTCACCTATTCTCAAAAACTTCATCCACACAAAACTTGAAAAGAACTCGTGAGATAGGTTAGCGCACATAGTAATAAATCAACTCTTTATGTACATCCCATACAAGTGGCAAAATAATTTTCAAACATAAAGTACTGTATACTATCATTTCCACAATTTATATCTACCAATATAGGCTATGGAAACTATAGGATAACTAGATAATAAAACTATGACAGCAATCTGTCTAAACAGAACAGTCTGTAGCAATTTATTAAACCTGTGTAGTTATGTAACTCAAAAAATTATGAAAATATAGTACATGCTAAATAATTTATATGAAAATATTTTTTAAAACTTTCAGAAACTTTCCACGTTCTAGTAAAATATGAAAATTCAAACACTACAGCAGAAGTTTCTGTTTTTACCCAGCACATATCAAAACATGCAATTCGAGCATCCTAAAGGCAATTCGTGGAACTTTTTATTAAAAAAAAGATTATAAATAACACCTTATAGAGAACAAAAAATAAAATGATGCTCCAAGCAAAACACATATTATGTGATGAATAAAAATATAGCTCCAAGTAAGATATATCGATAGTGTTGAAGATGAAAGAGGGGATGCCTTCCGGGGCATCCCGAAGCTTAGGCGCTTTAGTATTCCTTGTATATTACCTTGGGGGTGCCTTGGGCATTCCCAAGCTTAGGTTCTTTTCACTACTTATTCTCCTTATATCGGTGTCTCACCCAAAACTTGAAAACTTCAATCACACAAAACGTAACGAAACTTTGTGAGAAGGGTTAGTGTAATAAAGATAGATCATTCACTTAGGTACTGTAAAGACAAGATTCATAATTATTACCACATGATACCTATTGTATTCCACCATTACCACAATTTATATTACTCAATATAAGCTATAGAAACAATTGAAATAAGAACACTATGCATGCAAAACAAAATAGTCTGTAAAGAACTGAATGATCCCCAAACTTCCCTGACTCTACAAATTCTGCAAACTTAGGACATATCACAGAATTTGCATATAAATGTTTTGTAAGAATTTCAGAATTGTTTGACTCCCAAGTAAAATCATATAATTCATATACTGGACGCAAAACTTTCTGTTTTCGAACAGAATCAAACAAGCAAGTATCCACACTATCCCAAAGGCTTTCCTTGGCACTTTCTTGAAATAAAAGACACAAAACGTGATTAATACAGTAGATTAATCATGTGAACACATCAAAACATAAAGTAAAAGTGTTGGGTTGTCTCCCAACAAGCGCTTTTCTTTAATGCCTTTTAGCTAGGCATGATGATTTCAATGATGCTCATATAGGAATAATATTCGAAACATGTAAGAGAGCATCATGAATCTCATGACAAGCATATTTAAGTCTAACCCAGTTCCTGTGCATAGGGATTTTGTGAGAAAACAATTTATGGGAGAAAGAATCAACTAGCATAGGAAGGCAAAACAAGCATCACTCCAAACTTTGAACACATAGAGAGGAAACTTGATATCATTGCAATTCCTAGAAGCACATGTTCCTAACTCATAATAGTTTTCAGTAGCATTGTGAAGGAATTTCACAACATAACTATCACATAAAGCATTATCTTCATGATACACAGGCATGAAAATTTGTCACACTCCACATAAGCAATTTCCTTCTCATTCATAATAGTGGGAGCAAACTCAACAAAATAACTATCATGAGATACTTGATTGACATAACCACTTTGAATATTGAAATCATGATGACAAGTTTCATGGTTACTAGCACTATTTATAGCATATTTTTCATCACAATAATCATCATATATCGGAGGCATGCTATCATCATAATAATTTTGCTCATCAAAACTTGGGGGACAAAAAATAACATATTCATCAAACATAGCATCCCCAAGCTTGTGGCTTTACATATTATTAGCATCATGGATATTCAGAGAATTCATACTAACAACATTGAAATCATGCTCATTACTCAAAGATTTAGTGCCAAACATTTTAATAACTTCTTCTTCTAACACTTAAGCACAATTTTCCTTTCCATCATTTTCATGAAAGACATTATAAAGATGAAGCATATGAGGCAACCTCAATTCCATATTTTTTGTAGTTTTTTATAGACTAAAATAGTGAATAAATAAGAAACTAAAAGATTCAATTGCAAGATCTAAATATATACCTTCAAGCACTCACCTCCCCGGCAAAGGCGCCAGAAAAGAGCTTGATGTCTACTATGAAACCTTCTTCCTGTAGACTCGTGTTGGGCCTCCAAGTGCAGAGTTTTGTAGGACAGTAGCAATTTCCCTCAAGCGGATGATCCAAGGTTTATCAATCTGTGAGAGGCGTAGGATGAATATGATCTCTCTCGAATAACCCTGCAACCAAATAACAAAGAGTCTCTTGTGTCCCCAACACACCCAATACAATGGTAAAATGTAAAGGTGCACTATTTCGACGAAGAGATGGTGACACAAGTGTAATATGGATGGTAGATATAGGTTTTTGTAATTTGAAAATATAAAAACAGCAAGGTAACTAATGATAAAAGAGAGCACAAATGGTATTGCAATGCGTAGAAACTAGGCCTAGGGTTCATACTTTCACTAGTGCAATTTCTCTCAACAATACTAACATAGTTGAATCATATGTAAATCTCTCACGTGCAACAAAGAGTTCACTCCAAAGTCATAAATAGTGGAGAACAAAAGAAGAAATTATTGTAGGGTACGAAAACATACATCCGCAAGTTGATCACCAAAACATACATCAAGTGGATCAATAGAACATCCCATTGTCACCACGGATATCCCATCACAATACATACATCAGGTGTTCTCAAATCCTTTGAAGACTCAATCCGATAAGAAAACTTCAAAGGGAAAACACAATTCATCACAAGAAGAAAGAGAGGCCAAAACTCCATATGATTCATCTATATTAATAAAGCTTGTGGTACATTCAGATTGTGTCATCTCAAGAACACGAGAGAGAGAGTTCAAACACATAGCTATTGGTACATACCCTCAGCCCCGAGGATGAACTACTCCCTCCTCGTCATGGAGACCGCTGAGATAATGAAGATGGCCTCTGGTGATTGTTTCCCCCTCTGGCAGGGTGCCAAAACAGGATCCCGGTTAGTTTTTCATGGATACAGAGGATTGCGGCAGCGGAACTCCCAATCTAGGTTTCTTTTCGGAGGTTTCTGTATTTATAGGAATTTTTGGCGTCGGTCTCACATCAAGCGGGTGATTGAGGAGTCCACAAGCCATAGGGGCGCAGCCTAGGGGGCACCCAGCAGGCATGTGGCCTCCTCGTCCACTTCCTGTCCAGCTCTTGTGCTTCGGGGGTCTCATTTGGTCCATAAAAATCATCGTAAATTTTTAGCCCATTCCGATAACTTTTATTTCTACACAAAAAACGACACCATGGCAATTCTACGAAAAACATCGTTAGTCCGGGTTAGTTCTAATAAAATCATACCAAAATTATATAGAATTGTTATAAACATGGCATAAATACTTCATAAATTATAGATACATTGGAGACGTATCACTCTCCTACCTTAGTTGGATCGGATTCGACAAAGGCGGTCCTTGACAAGGTTGAAAAGTAATTTGTGTATCACGTTGTGGTTTTGTGTAGGTAAGAATCATTCTTGCTAGATACCCGTAGCAGCCACGTAAAACATGCAACAACAATTAGAGGATGTCTGACTTGTTATTGTAGGGTATGTTATGATATGATATGGACAATTACATGTTGGGATATGATTAAGGTCAAGGTGACTGACTAAGGGCAAGGTGATGATGTGTGTTGGGAGTGTTTCCATGGATGATATGATCGCCATCACGTCTGACTTGTTATTGTAGGGTATGTTATGATATGATATGGACAATTACATGTTGGGATATGATTAAGGTCAAGGTGACTAACTAAGGGCAAGGTGATGATATGTGTTGGGAGTGTTTCCATGGATGATATGATCGCCATCGCACACTCACTCTACCTTCGAGATTAGTGTTGAACCTAAATAAATGTTATTTAGTGTTTGCGTTGAGCATGAACATGATTAGATCATGTTTATTGCAATACAATTATTCATTTAAGTTAGAGAATAATGGTTATTCTATTTACATGAGTAATACCTTCAATGGTCATGCACCCAACGTGGATGGTTTATTGAATCTCGATCGTAGTAATACATGTATTTACAATATTGATGCCAAAAGATGCAAAGTTAGTAATGATAAGTACCACATGCCAAAAGATACACGAAGGTCATATTGGTGTAAAGCGCATGAAGAAACTCCATGCTGATGGATCTTTTGACTTACTCGATTTAGAATCGGTTGAGACATGCGAACCATGCCTGTTGGGAAAGATGACTAAGACCCTGTTTTGTGGTATGGTGGAGCGGGCTAGTGACTTATTGGAATTGATACATGTTGATGTATGTGGTCCAATGAGTGTTGAAACACGAAGTGGATATCGTTATTTTCTTACCTTCACTGATGATTTTAGTAGATATGGGGATATTTACTTAATTAAACACAAGTCTCAAACGTTTGAAAGGTTCATGCACTTTCAAAGTGAAGTTGAAGATCATCGTGACAAGAGGATAAAATGTCGATGATATGATTGTGGAGGTGAATATCTAAGTTACGAGTTTGGTATGCAATTTAAGACAATGTGGAAATTATTTCACAGCTCACGTCACCAGGAACACCATAGTGTGATGGTGTGTCCGAACGTCATAGTCGTTATCTATTGGATATGGTGCGTACTATGATGTCCCTTATTGTTTTGCCACTATTGTTATGGGGTATGCATTAGAGATAACTACATTCACTTTAATAGGGCACCAGCTAAGTCTGTTGAGATGACATCGTATGAACTATGGTTTGGCAGAAATCTAAGCTGTCATTTCTTAATTTTTGGGGCTCCGATGCTTATGTGAAAAAGGTTTTCTCCTAATGAGCTCAGACCCAAAGCGAACAAATGCATCTTCGTAGAATATCCTAATGAAACATTTGGGTATACCTTCTATCTCACATCCAAGCCAAAGTGTTTGTTGCTAGAAACAGGTCCTTTCTCGAGAAAGAGTTTCTTTTGAAAGAATTGAGTGGGAGGAAAGTAGAACTTGATGAGGTTGTTTAACTGTCACTTCAGTTGGATGATAGAACAAAACAGAAAGATGTTTTTGCGATGCCTAGGCCAATTGAAGAGGAACCTAATGATGATCATGAAACTTCGGATCAAGTTACTACCAAACATTGTAGGTTGAGAATGATATGTACTACCCCTCTGTGGTACGGTGATCCTGTCTTGGAAATCATGTTGTTAGACAATGATGAGCCTATGAACTATGAAGAAGTGATGGTGGGCCTGGATTCCAACAAATGGCTAGGATCCATGAAATCTAAGATAGGATCCATGTATGAAAAACCAAGTATGGACTTTGTAAGACTTGCTCGTTGAACGACAGGTCGTTAAGTACAAATGGACCTCTAAGAGTAAGACCGATGCTGATGGTAAATGTCAGCATTAATAAAGCTTGACTTGTCGCGAAAAGGTTTTTCGACAAGTTCAAGGAGTTGACTACGATGAGACTCAATCACCCGTAGCGATGCTAAAATTTGTTGGAATTATGTTAGCAGTCGCTGCATTTTTCTTTTATGAAATCTGGGAGATGGATGTCAAAAAAAGTTTCTTTAATAGTTTCCGTGAGGAAAGGTTGTCTATGATACAACCAGAAGGTTTTGTTGATCCTAAGGATGCTATAAAGTATGCAAGCTCTAGCAATCCTTCAATGGACTAGCGCAAGCATCTCAGAGTTGGAATATATGCTTTGATGAGGTGATCAAAGTTTTTGAGTTTTTATAAAGTTTACGAGAAACTTGTATTTACAAGAAAGTGAGTGGGTGCACTATAGAATATCTGATATGTATATGTGGTTGACATAATGTTGATCAAAAATAATGTAGAATTTCTGGAAAGCATATAGGGTTGTTTGAAAATAGTTTGTCAAAGGAAGAGACAGAAAAAGCTACTATTATATTAAGCATCAAGATCTACAGAGATAGATCAAGACGCTTGATAAAACTTTCAATGAGAACATACCTTGACAAGTTTTTGAAAGAGTTCAAAATGGATCAATCAAAAAGGAGTTCTTCCCTGATTTGTAAGGTGTGAAGTTGAGTAAAACACAAAACTCAACCATGACAGAAGAAAGAGAAAGATGAAAGTCGCCCCCTATGCCTCTAGCCATAGGCTCTCTACTATATGCCATGCTATGTACTGCACTTGATGTGTGCCTTTCCCCATGTTTGACAAGGGGGTACAAGTGTGATCCAAGAGTGGATCACTAGAAAGCAGTCAAAATTATCTCTCATGGGGGATGAACACCTATGGGATCGAGAGGACCCCTTTCGGTTCGGTAGGGAGACGGATATGCACGAAGATCAGGACGAACGAGCAGAGCAGGGGATTTTACCCAGGTTCGGGCCGCTGAGAAGCATAAAACCCTACTCCTGCTTTGTGTATTATGGGTGTTCTTGGGTTCTAGCCACAGGAGCATTGTGTGGGTGGTCCAGAACAGTGGCTACATGTGCGAGCTAGAAGATTGGTCAAAAGATCCTCTACTGTAATGCCCTGGGCCTCCTTTTATGACTAAGGGGATCCCAAAAGTGGCATACAATGCGTACATGAGGTGTACAATGCTACATTTCTATCATACCTAACACTGACGGTGTAAGATAGGCACATTTAATGCTCTGTATGGTGCTTCTAACCATCTACAGGACGGGACAGGATCCCGTCCCATCGGCACCTCTTAGCCTCCACCATCGCCGGCGCCTCGTCACGTACCCAGGTGGGGTGACACCTGGCCTCCGTGCTAGCAGGATATTGCCGGGGCTTCGCGTTGCCGGGGGCCTGAAGGTCATCTTGACACGGTCTTGCCGGGGTTCTATCATTTGGCCTAGATGGTTCGTTTGGATGTTCTCTTGATTTTCCTGCTTCTGCATCTAGTAGTTCCCAGTCGGGCCTTGCCGCCGGTGTGGCTACTACTGCCCGTGATCGAGTAAGGGGCACTAGAGAACCAAAAGCTCTAGTGCACCGACATTATCCATAGTAACTAGAGGACTAAGGAGACATTTCTCGATTATCGTGGTGATAAAGAGTTCGTCATAAAGAGTTACGTTGATGCATGCTTTAACACTCATGGCATGAGTGACGTGATCACTCTCAATACGGGGTTGTCCTGGAAAGTACAATCATGGGATGTTTTACACACACCAGGCACACCATTGGTCCTGCATGGATGATACTCATGTTGTACATCATGCGGGTTGGGTGCGAATGAGTGGACTCTTTGTTAGTATTGTTAGGGGAAAGGCGATGATCGGATACTTACCTCGGTTCGTAGCTTGACAAGGAAGTATCCCAAGTATCATGGGTAAAGTGTGCAACCTCTATAGAGTGTAAAACTATTCGAATAGCCATGTCCACGGTCAAGGACAGTTGGGTGGTGCTACTTAAACTACGTCCACTTATATCACAAAGATGGTACTTGAGTGTGTGAACAACAAAGATGGTACTTTAGCTAAGTCTGATGACTTGGCATCATGATTAAACATGAGATGTTCATACCCCTGTTCATATTTATATCTGTAACCTGTTCTCATGGATACCCGCTACCTCATGATGCATGCCTTTACAAGTAATTGATCATGTCATTGCACTCAAAATAAGCTTTCTGCAAACTTACCCACTTAGTGCTATATCATGCATTGTTATACCTTGTTCCAAAACATGGGTTGATTATGAGTATATTCTAAGTACTCATTGGCTTGCCGCTAGTTATTTAATTGCCCAGGCATGGAGAGCAAGAATATGGTGAAGAGTTCGTTGGTGATGAACATGCGAACAAGGACGCTTCCTAGTCGGAATGCATGTAGGGTTAAGGAAAATGGCATGGGTCTACGCTTTCGATCAAGATTTCCTCTGCTTGTTATGTTTAAGTGTTCGTCCCTCACATCCTAGCTATGTAAGACTTGGCCTAGATGGCCTTAATTTGCATAAAACAGTATGTATGGATGTAAGACTCTTGTTATCCAGTTTTTGTGTGTTCAGCGCGCATTGATCTCTAGGATCACTATACACGTGCATTCGATGATCACAAATTATGAGTCGGGGTCCCCATAGAAATACATTCTACTAAAGAGCATTTATCATAATTAAAGTCCTCGTAATTGAAAATAGTGGGCACATCGCTAGTTAAAGTTTTGACCTCTCGAAACCCACTTTTTCAGTTTTATCATTAGAATCATCACCCTCCAAGCAAATAGGGCGCTCCTTAACTAAAGTTCATTCATCTCTAGTCCTTTTATCATTTATATTAAGATATTTAAACAACTTTCAAATAGTAGAAACACCAATCATTTTAAGATCTTCATCATGATTCCAGTAAAAATCGGGTGGAAGAGCTTTTTCTAAGAATTCTCGCATAGCTCCCAACTTAGCGGTCCTCTCCTTACTTTCATTAATAGATAATTGCATAGATTTAATGGTCTCGTCAAAATCATGCTTGGGTGGCAAAAAATTATTTTGAAGATTTCCAACATCAAGAGCAATTGTATCCATGTTTTTAGCCAAAGAATCAATCATATGCAGCTTTTGTTCTACCATAGTGTTGAAATCCTTTTGAGAATTAATAAATCCTTTAATTGTGTTCTCAAGATAAAAAGGTATGATATTAGAATTTGTATAAGCATTTCCATAAGAATTAACATAAATTTCCATAGTTGTTAGAGGAATTATTGGGGTACGGTCTAACATTGAAATTTCCTCTATAAACATTGTTGTTGAAATTATTTCGTGAAATGAAGTTCACATCAATAGCATCATTATTTTTCTCAATAAAAGTATACAAAGGCATATCATTATGATCAACATTAGCATTTTAATTAGCAACCATATTCATAAGAGCATCCACTTTTTCACTCAAAGTAGCGATTTATTCCACAAAATTTTCCTTCTTACCAGTTGGAGCTCTTTCGGTATGCAGTTGAGAATAATTTGTCATAATGTTGTCTAGAAGTTTTGTGGACTCTCCTAAGGTCACATCCACGAAGGTACCACCTGCGGTAGAATCTACAAGATTTCTAGACACAAAGTTTAGGCCAGCATAGTAATTTTTGATAATCATCCACAAGTTTAAGCCACGAGTTGGAAAATTTCTTATCATCAATTTCATTATCTCCCAAGCTTGAGAAACATGTTCTTGATGTTGTTGTTTAAAATTCATTATTTGATCTCTAAGCTAGATAATCTTAGCGGGAGGAAAATACTTGGCAATAAAAGCATCTTTACACCTATCCCACGTTCCAATACTATTACGAGGTAAAGATGAAAACCAAGCTTTAGCTTTGTCTCTTAGTGAAAAAGGAAATAGTTTTAATTTCAAAATATCATTATACATATCCTTTTTATTTTCATATCACATAATTCAACAAAGGTATTAAGATGTGATGCAGGATCCTCACTAGGACTTCCCGAAAATTGATCTTCAATGACAAGATTGAGCAATGCAACATTAATATAAAATGCCTTTGCACTAGTGGAGGGTGGTATAGGAGTACTAATAAAATCATTATTGTTATTATTTGATAAATCACACAACTTAGTAGTATCTTGAGACATGGTGTAAAACAAGCAAGACAAGTAAAGTAGCAAGTAAAGCAAACTAGAAGCAAACTAGTAAATAGCAAAGGTAAATATTTTTGTATTTTTTGATTTTTATGAGACAAACTAAATATAACAGAAAATAAAAAGAAGAACAAGTGAATGAAATTTTGTCGAAAGATACTTGATAGTTGGTGATGGTATTCCCCGACAACGGCGCCAGAAATCCTTCCTGATACTCGTGATCTGCGTTGGGTTTTCCGTGAAGAGGAACGCGTAATCGCAGCACAAAGTTGGTAAGTATTTGCCTCAGTTATGAAACCAAGGTTTATCAAATAAATAGGGAAACCAATCCTCAACCATCTTCAGTGGTTGCACACAAAAGAACAAACAACTTGCACACAATGTCGGCAAGAGGGTTGACAATCCCCTTGATCTCATTATTTGCAAGCAAGTGAGTTGTGTAGATAATTGTAGATAACCATAAAGTGAAAAATAAAATAAAAGGTAATAAATAACAACAAGGTAATGATAGCATTTCTGAATTTATAAGTGAATAGACACAAGGGGCGTAGAGTTCTCTAGTAGCATCTCTCATAAGTAAAGCATACGGTGGGTAAACAAATTACTATTGGGCAATTGATAAAAAAGTGAATAATTATGCGATGTCCACGGAAATGATCATATGTATATAGGAATCACATCCATAAGAAAATAGGATGACTCCTGCCTGCACCTACTACTATTACTCCACTTCAAGAGCGCTTCTATGCTTGCCTCTCTATGTATTAAGTTCATGACAAACACAGTAATGCTTGGAGAACAATGACATGATGTAGACAAAGTAAACTCAACTAATATGAATAAACCACATCGTTTTATCCTTAGTAGAAACAGAAACAAAGATGCAACTTGTCCCCTTTTGTCATTGGAATATATAAACGTGTCAGGTTGAACCTACTACAACGCACCACTCCCACCGAAGAAATATCAGTCTAGTTTGCCAAACTATCTCAATAGATTGGAGAGCATTAAGAAGCTATGATGATCATGAAAATAAGAATCATAATAATCAGGTTTGACTCAAAGAATTTTCATGAATAATCTGAACAGAAAATCACAATTCATCGGATCCCAACAAACACACCATACAAAGGGATTACATCGGATAGATCAAGGCAAAGATTTTATTGAAGATCGAGAGAGAGAGAGAAATTGCCATCTAGGTTCTACCTAGGGACCCGTAGGTCTGTGGTGAACTACTCACACATCATGCTGAGGGCATCAAGGTTGATGAAGAGGCCCTACATGGTCGATCTACCCTCCGGCAGGGTGCCAGAACGGAGGTGTAGATGGCTTCCCATCTGAACGGAGACTTGCGGCGGCGGAAAAGGTGTTTTGGGAGCGCTTCTGATATTTTAGGGTAGATGTGAATTTATAGGCCAGAGAACGACTTCGGGGGACGCTCTAGGGGGCACAACATATATGGCCATGCCCCCTAAGGGCGGCAGCTAGATATGTGGTGGGCCCCTAGTGCATCTCCTGGCCCTCCTCCAAAGGTTCTAGGTATTGTATTGGTCCAGAAAAATCACCAAAAAAATTCATCGAAATTGGACGACGTTTGGTATTGTAACTCTGAAAAGGCAAAAACACGCAGAAAACAGGAACTGGCACTGGGCATCGGGTCAATAGGTTAGTGCTCAAAAATATTATAAATTGGTAAATAAAAACCAAAACGGTAACCAAGAATGGTAATATATTAGCATGGAACAATCAAAAATTATAGGTACATTGGAGATGTATCAAGTGTATCATGTCATGGGGTTTGGATGCACTGGCGAAGTTTGCACCTATCCTCGAGGTGAGAATGGGCAAGGCATGGTACCGAAGAGGCTAGAAAAATATGAGGTCATGAGATTGCGTATGTCCACATGTTCACATTAGTCATGAAGAACTCATATACTAGTTTCAAAAAATTATTAGTTTTTATCAAAAATCAAAGCACTAGTCGCATGCCCTGAGGGAGGAGGTTGGGAGGAGTTAACCATCGCACGCCTCCGACCCAAAGCTACACTAGGATTGTAACGAGGAATAGAAATGCTCACACATCCCCACCTTGTGTTTTTAATTTTTAAATAAACAAGAACTCAAACCCTCTTAATATCGACACTTCTACAAATCAACAATGATGTACTCACACCTTTTTCATATTACCACATCAATATCATTAACCGACAATTTCTCTTTTATGTGCTACATGATGGTTTTTATTATCACTCATTGAATATGTATGATTATCAGACTAGTCTTATGACCTATGCAAATTAACATCACTCTTTTTTAACTATCAAACAAATATAAGTGAAGAATGAGAGTGCAATTATTTCTACAGAATCTATACGCCACCATGCTCAAAAATATATAAGTGAAGTACTATGGCAACTACTAAGCTCAAAAGATATAAGTGAAGCATATAGCGTATTCTAAAAAATTATAATGAAGGTGTGTCTCTATCAAATAGGTGTTTCTATCAAATTATCATGGTGGCAAAGTAAAAACAAAATAAAACAAATGATGCTCCAAGCAAAACTCATATCATGTGACGAATAAAAATATAGCTCCAAGTGACATATAGATGGATTGAGACAAAAGTGGGGATGTCTTAAGGGGCATCCCCAAGCTTTGATGCTTGAGTATTCCTATAATATTATCTTGGGGTTCCTTGGGGATACTCAATATTAGGTTCTTGCCACTCCTTATTCCTTTGTCCATCGTGATAACACCCAAAACCTAAAAACATCAATCACACAAAACTCAACAAAATTTTGTGAGATCCGTTAGTATGAGAAACATATAAAATACTTTAGATACTTTTATAAATTTATTAATATTTCATTATTACATAATAGGTACTGTATTTTACCTTCTCCATGGCTTATACCCCCCGATACAATCCATAGTATTATCAAAACAAGCAAAATATGCAAACAAAAAAATCTGTCTAACACAAAATAGTCTGTAATGATCTATAAAGAACCTATAATTCTATAACTAAAAAAATAAACATTAGTAAAACTTTAAGAATTTTTATATAAATACTTTGTAAAAAATTCAGATCAAAAATATGTTCTAGTAAAATCATAGAATTTCTGCACTTGATGTCAAAGTTTCTGTTTTGCACTGTATCAAGTCTACTCATCTTGTGAGTTATCCCAAAGGGTTTACTTGGACAAGAAATAATTAAAACATAAAAACACAATCATTACATAGGAAATAATAATTTTATCACAAAAAACATACAACTATTGGGTTGTCTCCCAACAAGCGCTATCGTTTTATGCCCCTAGCTAGGCATAACGCATAGTTTCAAGTATTGTCATCTTCGACACTCCACCCATAAGTAGATATCATGATTGATTCAAAATGTGGTTTAATTATATTCCTAGTTAAGTGTTCCATCACTTTATTTAATGGGATTGGAGCTTATTTTCCCTCTTTCATATCAATAATTGCACCTATAGTTCGTAAGAAGTCTTTTCCAAGTATTATTGGACAAGTAGGATTGAAATCATTATCAAGAACAATGAAATCTATAGGAAGATAATTATTATTTGCAATAATAAGAAGCTAATTAATTCTACCTGAAGGTTTCTTAATGGTAGAATCTGCAAGATGCAAGTTTAGGGAACACTCTTGAATATTAGTGAGACCATGCACACCACAAAGAGATTTAGGTATAGTTGAAACACTAGCACCAAGGTCACACAAAGCATTACATTAATATTTATTTATATATGTATTTATACTAGGTTCCCACTCATCATGCAATTTTTTAGGAATAGAAAGTTCAAGTTCAAGTTTCTCATCATAAGCTTTTATCATCGTTTCCACTATATGATTAGTGAAAGCCTTGCTTTGTTCATAAGCATTGGGTGAGCTAATAATTGTTTGCAACAAGGAAATACATTCTACTAAAGATAAACTTTCATAATTAAATTTCTTCTAATAGAATACAGTGGGCACATCACTAGTTAAATCTTTAACCTCTCCAAACCCACTTTTCTAGTTTTAGCATTAGAATCATCACCCACCAAGCAAACGAGATGCTCTGTAGCTACAATTGACTCATCTCGAGTCCCTTTATCATTTATATTCAGAGAAGTAAATAACGATTCAATAGGAGAAGTACTAATCATTTTCAGATCCTCATCATGATTCTTGTAAAAACCAGGTAGGAGAGATTTTTCTAAGAATTCCCGCTTAGCTTTCAACTTAGCGGTCATGTAGTTAATTTCATTAATACATATTTGGATAGACTTCATAGTATCATTAAAATGATGCGCGGGTGGTAAAGTTTTACTTTTAAGCGTTTCTAGATAAAGAGCAATTATATCCATGTTATTAACCAATGTATCAATCGTATGCAACTTTTTTTCTACCATAGCATTAAAATTCTTTTGGGAACCCATAAATTCGTTAATTGTGTTGTCAAGATCAGAGGGAGTCCTATTAGAATTTCTATAAGAATTTCCATAAGAATTACTATAAGAATTTCCATAGTTGATAGAAGAATTACTGGGGTACGGCCTAGCTTTGAAATTTCCTCTGTAAGCATTATTGTTCAAATTGTTTCGCGAGATAAAGTTCACATCAAATAGGAACATTATTTTTCTCAATAAAAGTACACAAAGATATATCATTTGGATAAACATGAGTATTTTGTACTAGGAACCATATTCATAAGAGCATCCACTTTTTCACTCAAAGTAGTGATTTCCTCGATGGAATTTAAATTGTTACCAGTTGGAGCTCTCTCGTTATGCCATTGGGAATAATTTTTCATGACGTTGTCCTAAAGTTTTGTGGCATCTCCTAAGGTCACATCCATAAAGGTACCACCTGCAGCGTTATCTAGAGATTTCTAGACACAGAGTTTAGTCTGGCATACAAGTTTTGGATAATCATCCACAACTTTAACTGACGAGGATATGTACCTAGGGTAGGGTCCTAGGCACGGCCCACATACCCTACCTAAGGACACCGCATGGGAGGACCTGAAGATCAAGCATGAACTTCCGAGTGGATCCCTAGAGACGTTCAAAGCCACTCGACAGTAATCCACTCGGAGACTCCCGCTCTCACTCGGCAGTCGCGTGTCACTCGGAAGACCTCGCCTTCACTCGACACCAGAAGACCAGGAGCCATCATCAAGAGCCCAATGAGCATACGCTAGTTCAATGGTCATTAGTAGCTTTTATTACGTACGTTACCTATAACGGCAGACTTTAATCCCACGACCAGGCCCTTTGATGCGGGGCAATTATGAGGGGCAGCAAACTCTATATAAGCCGCCCCTCCCCTCCTGCACAAGGGTTGCCAACCATTGTAATATCAATACTCCACTCGACATAAAGCTCCCGAGAACTGAGACGTAGGGTTGTTACCTCCACGAGAGGAGTCTGAACTCATACATCCATGTGTACACCCTTGCCATAGCTAGGACTCTACCCTCTCCCTTCGTACCCCTACCATCTACTGTCAGGCTCGTTCCCACGACAGTTTGCGCCCACCATGGGGCAGACGTCTAAGCGACTTCCAGCGAGGTTGCGATTTTCATCCTTTGACATGTCTTTCGGCGGTGTTTTTGCTCTAGGCCACGAGATCCGTTTCGGCATGGCTCCAGGAGGCGCCTCTCGATGTCGAGGCGCTCCCGGTCCGCGGAGCCGCACACTTCCGTGTGAGTCCCTGTGGCATGTTGCGCGATAGTGGTCGACCCCCTACGCATCGGCTCCTCTCGCCGTTCATGGTTGCAAGTGGTCCGGCCGCTCAGGACTCCAGCGGTGCGTCAAACACGCAGCGGCACATCAAGCTTCTCCGCAAGTTGTAGCACTCGAGCCCGCTGAGTCCCTTCATGTCGTGTTCGAGTCGGATTCCGATCCGTCCGACGTGCCTTTCGAGTGCGAAAGTTGCGATCCCGCAGTGGAGGTTTTGATGGCGGGCTCTCATCAGAGATCACCGCCTGTCTTCGGCTGCGTCAAGCGTGAGGCTGGAGGTCCATCGAACGTGCAGCTGCGTCGTGATGAGGAGGTCCTTCATACCCCCATCGTTGGCGCGACTGCCGCAGCCCAAGCTTTGGAGGCCGCGTGCATTCATCTGGAAGAGCTCCAGGCAGAGATCGACAGGCGCGCCCGCCAGCGCCCGCCGCGCCCCAGTCAACGTCATCGACAATTTTTTCCGACCGGATCTCACGATGGCGTTGAGGTATACCGAACTCCTATGCTAAATGTTGTTGTTGCTGCTAAGATAGTAGATTCCATTTAGCCATCCCGGACAGAGGCTGGTAGAGGGCTGTTGCAGATCAGAACACTGTTGGATGCAGCACAACATCAGAATTCAGCAGTTTCTCAGTCTCATAACAGGATATACAACAATTTACCCAAGGCAGAGACCATTCAGTCGGCACACAGCCCTGGATCGCCCTTGCGTCGTCGAGGCGGCGATTTTCGTGAAGAGCAAGACAGAGATCAGCATCACCACGAAGACCATCGTCGAGTGCCCACTCCTCCACGGAGTGGCCCGTACGTGCCCCGGCGCCTGGGCGACAGGCACTCCATCGGTGATGAGCGAGACGTGGACTTCGACACTCGCACCTATCTTGTTCAGAAGCGGATCAACAAGAGCAGAGCCTACACAGAGGGACTTGATAGAGATGTTCCGAGTGGAAGCTCAGCTATGGTGTCTGGTGCAGAGTGTTTTAGCAGAGCTACACGTTCTGTAGAGATTCCCCCCAATTTCAGAATGGCGGTGGGGATCGGAAAGTTTTCTGGTGAAACAAAACCAGATACTTGGTTAGATGATTACCGAGTGGTTGTGCAGATTGGCGGCAGAAATGACAATGTCACAATGAAGCACCTGCCCCTCATGTTGGATGGTTTGGCTTGAGCGTGGTTGAATCGTTTGGCTCCTTCAGGCATACATTGTTGGGAAGATCTTGCCCGAGTGTTTGTCCGGACCTTTGAGGGCACTTGCAAGCGCCCTGCGGTCTGGTCGGCTTACAACATTGCATCTAGAAGCCCAATGAAACCTTAAGAAATTATATTCAGCGATGGTCCACCCTGCATCATATGGTGGAGAATGTGTCGGAACACCAGGCTATTTGTGCCTTCAAGGCCGGTGTGAGATATAGGGAGTTGTACCTGAAGTTCGGGCGCATTGGTGACATTTCACTTGGCAAGATGATGGAAATTGCCACTCGCTATGCTAATGGCGAGGAAGAAGACCGCCTCCATAGTGGCAAAGCAAAAATAGTCACCAACGAGTCTGGCGGCGGCAACAATCGGAAACAGAAGCAGAAGGCTGAAGACCCGGCTCCGGCAGAGGCAGCAGCGCTAGCGACTCAGTCGAAGAACAAGGGCAAAGCCAAGGCTCAGTATGCCCCCAAGAAGGGGAAGGGTCAGTCAAGAACTGATATCTTGGATCAGCCGTGTGTAATTCACACGAGGAAAGATGCATAAGGCAACCTGATTTTGCCCAAGCACACCACTCGACAGTGTCGAACCCTTATCCAGCAATTCAAGGGAGACTAATCGAGTGCGAAATCTCCTAAAAAAGAAGATGAAGATGAGGAAAAGGAAACATTCCCGGATGTCACTGCTACACTGGTGATCTTTGCTGATGTCGAGAGCAAGAGTCGTCTGAAAGTCATCAATAGAGAAGTCAACATGGATGTGCCAGACACCACCAACTACCTCAAATGGTCTCAATATGCTGTCACATTCGACTAGACAGACCATCCTGCTCACGTGGCCACTCCCGGTCAACACACTCTGGTAGTTGATCCGGTGGTGCAGGGGACACGACTCAGAAAGGTCCTCATGGATGGCGGCATCGTCCTGAACATCCTGTATACGGATACCCTGAAAGGGATGGGCATTCCGATGTCCCGTCTGAGCGAGAGCAGCATGCATTTTCATGGGGTCATCCTAGGAAAGAAGGCCAAGTCACTCAGCCAAATAGCATTTGATGTGAGATTCAGAGATAGCAAAAATTTCTGAAAAGAAAAGTTGACATTTGAAGTCGTGGATTTCAAGAGTGCTTACCACGCCATCTTGGGTCGACCTGCTTATGCACGTTTCATGGCCTGACCATGTTACGTGTATCTCAAGTTGAAAATGCCAGGCCCTAAGGGCGTGATCACGGCCATTGGCAATCGAAAGCATGCCGAAGAGTGTCTCCATCAAGGATCCAAGATCGCCGATCAATAGATGGCCATGGTCGAGCTGGAGGAGTACAAGAAAACCGCTGACCCTGCAAAAAATTCGGCTTCTGAGTCGGCATTTCAGTCGGTAGGGGAAGTGAAGAAGGTGCACATCCACCCGACGGATCCAACTGCTGCCCCGACGAATATCTCAAAAACACTCGACAGTAAATAGGAAGCCGAGCTCATCCAGTTCCTCCGTGAGAACTGGGATATGTTTGCATGGAAGCCTGCTGATATGTTGGGGATTCCCAGGGAGCTGGTTGAGCACCGTCTGCGAGTGGATCCGAAAGCCAAGCCCGTCAGGGAGCATTTGCGTCGATCCGCGGCAGAGAAGCACAAGGCAATCGGAGAAGAAGTGGCCCGTCTCTTGCAAGCCAAGTTTATTTGGGAGATTTACCACTCTGAGTGGCTCTCGAATGTTGTGATGGTGCCCAAGAAAGATAAGTCGTTGTGCATGTGCATTGACTTCAAACATCTCAATAAGGTGTGCCCAAAAGACCATTTTCTGCTCCCCCACATAGATCAAATTGTTGACTCGATAGCGGGGTGTGAGCGTTTATCATTTTTGGATGCCTATTCTGGGTACCATCAGATCCGTCTATATGGCCCGGACGAAATAAAGACAACCTTCATCACCCCGTTCGGGTGCTTTTGCTATATCACCATGCCTTTTGGTATTAAGAATGTCGGTGCTACTTTTATGTGCATGATTCAGAAATGCTTACTCGACTAGATCCCTCGGAATGTCGAGGCGTACATGGACAATATAGTGGTCAAGTCCCGCAAAGGTTCCGACCTACTGGCTGACTTGGCCGAGACATTCGCCAATCTGAGGCGATTTGACATAAAGCTGAATCCGGCCAAATGTACCTTCGGTGTCCGTGGCGGCAAGTTGCTCGGTTTTCTCGTTTCCGAGCGAGGAATTGATGTCAATCCCGAGAAGAACAGCACCATTACCCATATGAAGACTCCCATGCGAGTGCACGACATTCAGAAGCTCACAGGTTGCTTGGCAACATTGAGTCGATTCATTACTCGTCTTGGTGAGAAGGCTCTGCCCTTATATCAGTTGATGAAGAAGTCCGATACATTCGACTGGACTCCCGAAGCCGGAGCAGCGTTTTTTCAGCTCAAAGCCCTGCTCTCCACCCAACCAGTGCTTGCCGCTCCTTCTAGCAAAGAGCCCTTGCTCCTGTACATCGCGGCCACAAATCAGGTCGTTAGTACAGTTCTGACTGTCGAGTGAGAAGAGGAGGGTAAAGCCTATAAAGTCTAGCAGACAGTTTATTATGTCTCGGAAGTATTATCCCCCTCAAAGCAAAGATATCCGCAATATCAAAAGCGGGTGTATGGTATTTACCTGTCAGCAAAGAAGGTGGCGCATTATTTCCAAGACCATTCGATCTTAGTCGTCAGTGATGCTCCTTTATCTGAGATCTTCAATAATTGCGATGCATCAGGTCGAGTGGCTAAATGGGCAATTGAACTTGGACACTTTGACATCAGATTCGAGGCCAAGAAGGTAATCAAGTCCCAAGCATTGGCAGATTTCATGGCCGAGTGGACTGAACAACAACAGCCCATCCAAGTTCACTCGGCGCATTGGACAATGTTCTTTGACAGCTCCAAAATGTTGAGTGGGTCCAGTGCTGGTGTTGTTTTGATATCCCCAGAGGCGACAAGCTTAGCTATGTCTTGCAGATTCATTTTGATTCCTCCAACAATGAGGCAGAGTATGAAGAAATTTTGTATGGGTTGCGCATGGCTATCTCACTCAACGTCAAGCGCGTGATGGTTTATGCCGACTCAGATTTGGTGGTGAATCAAGTGATGAAAGAATGGGATGTTAGAAACCCCGCCATGACCGGATACCGCAATGCAGTCCGGAAGTTCGAGAAGAAATTTGAAGGCCTGGAACTTCACCATGTTTCTCGACTGAAAAATCAAGCTGCTAATGAGTTGTCCAAGATTGGCTCCACTCGACGGCCTATCCCCAGCGGGGTGTTTCTCGAGCATTTGCACGCTCCTACGATTCAAGAGGATCCCTTCATCGAAGAGCCCCCACAAGCTTTAAGCTCCTCTGACTCGACTGAAGTTGATGTTCCTGCTGTGATTGACCTGGTCATGCAGGTGCTAGTTATCATACCCGACTGGACTGTGCCATATATTGCCTATATCCTCAGACAAGAGCTCCCTGAAGATGAAGCAGAGGCTTGACAGATTGTGCGTAGGTCCAAGGCTTTCACTGTGATGGGAGATCAACTATTCAGAGAGAGAGTGACTGGTGTCACCCAGCGCTACATTCCCCCCGAGGAAGGTTGGATGATTCTAGACGAAATCCACTCAGGAACTTGCATTCACCATGCTTCTTCAAGGGCAATCGTCGCTAAAGCATACGAGCTAGTTTTTACTGGCCACGAGCTAATGAGATGGCTAAGGACATCATTGATCACTATGAAGGTTGCCAGTTCTATGCGAATCTGTCACACAAGTCGGCGTCTGCTCTGAGGACAATCCCTCTTGCCTGGCCGTTTGCAGTTTGGGGACTCGACATGGTTGGTCCCTTTCGACCTAGAAAAGGAGGATTCACCCACCTGTTGGTAGCAGTCGACAAATTCACCAAGTGGATTGAAGCCAAGCCCATCAAGAAGCTGAATTCCCACACGGCGGTCACGTTCATGAGGGAGATCATTATTCAGTACGACATTCCGCATAGCATCATCACGGACAATGACACTAATTTTGACTCGAAAGAGTTCAGGAGATTCTGTAACTCCCAAGGCACCCGAGTGGATTACGCTTCCGTTACACATCCTCAAACCAACGGGAAAGTTGAGCGAGCTAATGGTCTCATTCTGCAAGGTCTGAAGCCTCATCTCATGCGCGATTTTGATCATGCCGCCGGTGCGTGGGTAACTGAGCTGCCGTCTGTTTTGTGGGGATTGAGGACAACGCCTAATCGGTCGACTGGATGAACTCCTTTCTTCCTTGTCTATGATGCTGAAGCCATATTGCCGAGTGATTTAGCCCACAATTCTCCCCGAGTGGAGCTATATTCTGAGGCTGAAGCTGAATAGACCAGACAGGATGGGGTAGATCTTCTGGAGGAGGAGCGTGAGATGGCTCTGATCCGGACCACTTCCTATCAGCAAGACCTATGGCGCTTCCATGCAAGGAATGCCAAAAGCCGAGCATTCCATGAAGGAGATTTGGTGCTCTGAGTGAATCAACACCGACCTCACAATCTTGCTCCTGCATGGGAAGGTCCTTTTGTCGTCACTAAGGTGCTAAACAACGGAGCCTATCACCTGTATAATCTCATGAAACAGATAGATGACCCACGAGCCTAGAATGCAGACCTGCTCCGGCGTTTTTACACTTGAGACGAGTTTTTTGATGTAATAAGAGTACTTCATCAATGCAATTCGTGTTTCTGCGATTAATACTTCGTCGATTCCAACCATGCAGTTACATTCTTGGGGATACTCTGAGTGATGAGTAATCCTCACAGTCGGGGGCTTAGCTGCAAAACATGTTTTGCCTAAGTTAAAAACCCGGGTGGATAGTAGTCCATTCACTCGACGGCCTATTTGCGAATCTGTCTTCGCTTGGGTTAAAAACCTCACCGAGTGGATAATAATCCATTCACTCGACAACTTAGATGTGAATCGATATTCGCCTAAGTTCAAATATACTTCGAGTGATGAGCAATCCTCACACTCGGGGGCTTAGGTGCGAAACATGTTTCACCTAAGTTAAAAACCCTGTTGGGTGGATAGCAGTCCATTCACTCGATGGCCTATTTGCAAATCCGTCTTCACTTGGGTTCAAAAAAAACTCGTCGAGACAATGGTAATCCATTCACTCGACAACTTAGCTGCGAATCGACGTTAGCCTAAGTTCAAATATACTCCGAGTGATGAGAAATCCTCACACTCGGGGGCTTAGCTTCGAACATGTTTCGCCTAAGTTAAAAAACACTCATAGAGACGATGGTAATCCATTCACTCGACAACTTAGCTGCAAATTGACATTCTCCTAAGTTCAAATATACTTCGAGTGATGAGCAATCGTCACACTCGGGGGCTTAGCTACGAACATGTTTTGCCTAAGTTAAGAAAAACTCGTCGAGACGATGGTAATCCATTCACTCGACAACTTAGCTGCGAATCGACATTCGCCTAAGTTCAAATATACTTCGAGTGATGAGCAATCCTCACACTCGGGGGCTTAGCTGCAAACACGTTTCGCCTAAGTTAAAAAACCTCGTCGAGACGATGGCAATCCATTCACTCGACAACTTAGCTGCGAATCGACATTCGCCTAAGTTCAAATATACTTTGAGTGATGAGCAATCCTCACACTCGGGGGCTTAGCTGCGAACACGTTTCGCCTAAGTTAAAAACCTCGTCGGGTGGACAGTAATCCATCCACTCGACAACTTAGCTACGAATCGAAATTCGCCTGAGTTCGAAAATACTCCGAGTGATGAGCAATCCTCACACTCGGAGGCTTAGCTGCGAGCATGCTTCGCCTAAGTTAAAAACAAACTCAGTCGAACAGAGGATTGAAAGTCAAATACGAACAAAATCCAAAGGGTAAACCAAGGATAAACGTTTCGTATGAAAGCAAATGTGCTCAGACCCAAGGCTTGAACAAAGTTTTTAAGGATACAAATCCACTCGGCATACCGAGGCAAACTTAACTGTTTCTTTCAAAGACAAGTTTTTCAAGCAGGAGACAGACTGGCGGGCTCGACGAAAGAGTCCAGGTCAATGCCGTTGGCGATTCTGGTGGCTGCTTTGATGAAGGTCTCCATGAAGTCCTCGAACTAGAGTTTCTTCGTGTTGACCACCTGAATCTCCTTCAGCCTCTCCTCCTTCACGTCCCTGCAATGGACCCTGATGAGCGATAACGCCACGTCAGCCCCACAACGAGCGGTAGATTTCTTCCAGGCCTGCACTCGACTTGGAAGTTCGTCCAGGTGAGCCATCATAGAGTTGAGGTCGAGCTGAAGGGTGTCCTCAGGCCATAGCTCTTTGTCGATTCTCTCCATCGCAGACTTCAGCCGAACAAGATACGCCTGGACGCCTTCGAGCCGGAATTTGAGTCGGAGCATGTTCATGGCCACCGCGTCTGCGACAGGAGGCTTGGTGGGATCCAGATTGGGCTCAACCTCCTCCATCTCCTTCTCAATGTCTTGGTAGAAGTGTGTTGAAGAATGGGGAATGGGAGGAAAATTGGTGAACTGCGACCCTCAAAGATTTTACAAAGCTTAGTCAACAAAAATACTTACTGTCGAGCAGAATATACATCTTCCTCGAGAACTCGCCCAAATGCTTCTCCAGGCCATTGCTCCTCTTGTTCAGCTGCTCGGCCCTTTTGATGAGGTCCGTGCTCTCCTGCTTCAGCTTGGTGTTCTCCTCTTCCAGCTTCTGGGCGGCCGCCAGCTTCTGATCTGCAGCTTCAGTTTTGTCCCTAGCCACCCGTTGGGCGTTGGCGAGTGCTTTGTCCTTCTCCTCCAGTGCCTTCTTCATGGAATCTAAAGAAACAACATTGTTGAGTCACGCTTGGAGTTGACGGTTTTCATTGCGCACGTCTGTTCGAGTGGGAGCACTCGGTTCAAAAATTGAAAAGCACAGATGGGCATGCTGACAGTCGACAGTAATTACTTCCCAGACACTTCAACTCAACACTCGCTCGCTCCAGGGCGTTGTTCGCGACCGCCGGATCCACCTGCAACCGGTTCCTCTCATGCTCCATGTTCTTGTACTGCGTCCCAAGTTTGCAAGCCGTCTGGAACCAACAAAAGACAGGAGTTCAATCAGCAAGTAGTCCCTGGACAGTCGAGTAAGTTATCAACACCGGCAAATGACCATCTTGGAAGAATTCAAGCAGAAAGTCCACTCGACATGTTGAGTGGCTCTGGCGCTCCGCGCACCATAAACAAATTCAAAAGCTGTCTCTATTCAGACTCCTGCCGATGCAAGCATTCGACAACGATCTCAGGGACTACACCCAGTGGGTGAGCTAAGAGCGCCCCCGCTGAGATGGTTAACTCTCGATCCGTCGAGTAACTCGTCAGAAAAAAACACTCGACATGTCTAGTGACCCCAGTACCACGTGTACGACAAGTTTTCAAGCCTACCGTTTATTGTCTACGATGAACAGTAGCCTCAGGGACTACACCCAGTCGGTGCACTTAGCGTGCCCCCACTGGTTATTCTAAAATTCGACAAGCTCGGCCCTGTCACGACACTCGACCCGTAGAGTGACGCGCCTCCCTACGCTATGAAGTGCAGTCCATCCTTATGCAGCGTCATATCATTGTTTGCCACTAATGTCCATGAAACCTGCAAGGTAGCTACGGAGTGGTGTGATTCAAAAGCAAAATGTATCCCGTATACAATAAACTCTAATGACCCCTGCCGATGCAAGCATTCGACAGCGGTCTCGGGGACTACACCCAGTGGGTGCGCTAAGAGCGCCCCCACTGAGACGGTTAATTTTCGATCCATCAAGTAACTCGTCAGAAAATACACTCGACATGTCGAGTGACACTAGTACCACGCATACTACCAATCCCAATCCTACTCGACTACGATCCGATCTATTCGAGTGGAGAAAGTTCAAACGTTCTATGGCAATCACCCAGTGGGTGTACAACAGCCAAGAAAAGACAAGAATTCAATCGACAATGGACTTACAATCGAACTTACTCGAACATTTGTGCGGAGGGCTATGCTGACGTCAAAAGCCAGTTTGCTGGCCTCGTACGCCTCTTTGGAGCATGAGCTGCTCCACCTAGATCATGGCTTCCTTCGCAGCCCTGGTTTGATCTTCCGGGGTGCGATGCAGAGAGAAGGCCGTCATAGGTGGGGTCGGCGTGGTTGCGGGAGCAGCTGAGGCAGTCTGAGGGGGCCCAGTTGGAGTCGACGCCACAACGGTCAAAACAGTTTGAGGAGCATGTGACAGAGGTACTGCAGGTTCAGCCATGGGTTGTGTCGAGCCACCTCCCCCCTGGGAAGACTCTGCAGTCGACCGCTAAAGTGCTTGCGCCGATGACACTCCTTGGATGCGAGGGCGCAAAGAGTCCAGTCGCTCCTCGTCGTCCTCCACCTGAATGACCCCTACATCAACAACCGACGGTGTTAACATCTGCATATGTCAAATCCCATTCGGACGAACCAACAACTATCTAACCTCTATGAGAAGTGGCCGCGTCAGCAGTGTTGACATCCATTGCATCCCCTCCATCACGATGAGGCGAAGACACAGATGTAGCAGCTCTGACGAATTGAGTGGCATTTGGTCAAATACAACTCGAGACTTCAGTCGACCGAACAAGTATGGAAATAAACTCTTACGTGGAGACGACAGGCACTGCTACCCTCATGCGAGGCAGAGCCTTCCGAGGCTTGGTGACGACTTGCTTGGGCTGCTTAGCCAGTTTTTCGCTCGGCTCAGCGATCGAGGGGCGGCTGCGCTTCAGGTTCTTCTCACTAGGGCCCGGAGCCCTGTCCTCAATAGTCGACGGATCTTGGCAGGACATGGTGCGGATTTCGTGGCAGGGAGGTGACTCGATTTCTTCCTCCTCGCCGGAGTCCTCGTATTCTTCCTCAGAGTTGGAAGAACCGTCGCCGTCCACACTGCCGCCCTCGCTCACCTCTCGAGTGCGTGTGCATCCATTCCTGCATGATTCAAGCAAAAAAAGTCAGTTCAATATATCACTCGATAGTACAATACATCAGTCGACATCACACAACTCACCAGGTTCTTCGGCGGGTTTTCGGTCGAGTATGGCCGGATCCTCTTGGCTCCCAAAGGATTGTCGCAGGCCCCGATGATGCTACGGAGCCACTGCTCAACAGTTTTCTGAGGATCTTCCTCAGGATGTGCCCTTGTCGAGTCCTCAGGGACCGCGTAGTGCCACATGGTGTGGTCTCTAGGTTGGAGTGGCTGGATACATCGACCGAGAAACGTCTCCAACAGATCCATGTCGGTCACCCCGCCCCGGATCAGCTGCACCACCGCTTCAACCAAGATGCCTACATGGACGTGCTCCTCTTTAGTCGCCTTCAGGGACTTGGGAACAGCCGGACAGTCAGGTGTATATGGGGGAAGGCCAGTCGACATATTGGGCGATGCTGCATCCTTGCAGTAGAACCAGGTCGACTGCCAACCTCTTACAGACTCAGGAAAGGTCATGGCAGGGAAGGAGCTACAAGATCTTTTCTGAACTCCTAACCCACCGCACAGCTAGAGCACGTGGGTCTTCCCATCAGTGGGGAGGGCTTTCTTCACAGTCTGGGATCTGACCGTGGAGAGGTGTTTGAACAATCCCCAATGGGGAGAGTAACCCAGGAAACATTCGCACAGAGTGACGAATGCAGACAGATAGGCTATGGTGTTGGGCGAGAGGTGGTGCAGTTGGGCACCGAAAAAATTCAGAAAGCCCCTAAAGAACGGGTGGGGCGTCAGAGAAAAACCTCGCTCGACGTGGGAGAGAAGGAGGACCCGCTCCCCGTCGCACGACTCTTGCTCGCGCTCCTCCCCCGACAGCCTCCAAGCACCGTCCGCCATGAGCCCATCAGAGACGAGGCCCTCCATGTCTTCACGGGTGACGACACAGGGGAGAAAATCCCCTGCATCCAGCCCGCCAACGCGGTGAATCGGTTAGTCGAGGGCTTCTTGCCCTTGAGATTTACCGCCCCCTTCTTCACTCGCTCCAGCTTCTCCGTCGGATTCTTCATCTTCGTCGCGGCAGCTCTTGTCGAGGGAGATCAGAGTTGGGCGCTGGGAGCAGAGGAAGCGGAGGAAAAGAGATAAAGAACTGGCGGAGGTAGTGTGCAAACCGCAGCGAAGACAGTTTTATATGCTGCCGAGTGTCTCACTGACCAGTGGACCCGCGAAGTTACCACAGACGCCAACCGCTAACGGCGCTCGGTACGTGGCGATACGACCAGCGTGAAAATCGAGGCGTCGCGCTCCCACTTGCCCCGATCGTGGCGTAATCTTTGCGCGAGCGCGTGCGCTTCCCAAATCTTCATATCCCGGAAAATCTGGGTCTGTCAGACCGACCCGTCGCCTCCCAAGATACTACCAACTCACTCAAACCAAAACAAATGTTGAACATCCACTTGGACACCTTTAAGGCTGAATGGATCCGAACGAGCGGAGAGGAATTCAATCGACACAAGTTTCGTTGAAGCCCCGAATATCATTCGAAAGATTTTGCGTGTTGACCCTGAATGAATGCTAATGCTCGGAGTTCAATCGACACAAGTTTCATGGAAATCCCGAATATCATTCGGAGAATCTGATGCACTAACTCAAGGCCCTCGAAGATACCTCTTTCCACCACTCAAACCCCGATCCATTCGGGGGCTAATGACGAGGATATGTACCTAGGGCAGGGTCCTAGGCACGGCCCACAAACCCTACCTAAGGACACCACATGGGAGGACTTGAAGATCAAGCATGAACTTCCGAGTGGATCCCTGGAGACGTTCAAAGGCACTCGACAGTAATCCACTTGGAGACTCCCGCTCTCACTCGGCAGTCGCGTGTCACTCAGAAGACCTCGCTTTCACTCGATGCCAGAAAACCAGGAGCCATCATCAAGAGCCCAACTGGCGGACGCTGGTTCAATGTTCATTAGTAGCTTTTATTATGTACATTACCTGTAACGGCAGACTTTAATCCCACGACTAGGCCCTTTGATGCGGGGCAATTATGAGTGGCAGCGAACTCTATATAAGCCGCCCTCCGCGCCTACACAAGGGTTGGCAACCATTGTAATATCTATACTCCACTCGACATAAAGCTCCCGAGCACTGAGACGTAGGGCTGTTACCTCCACAAGAGGGGCCTGAACTCATACATCCGTGTGTACACCCTCGCCATAGCTAGGACCCCTACCATCTACTGTCAGGCTCGTTCCCACGACATTAACCACGAGTGGGACAATTTCTAATCATCAATTCCATTCTCTCCCAAGATTGCGCAACATGTTCTTGATCATGTTATTTAGAATTCATTATTTGATTTCTAAGGGAGATCATCTTAGTAGGAGGAAAATACTTGGCAAAAAAACATCTTTACAGTTATCCCATGTTCCAATACTATTACGTGTTACAGATGAAAACCAAGCCTTAGCTTTATCTCTTCGTGAAAAAAGGAAATAATTTTAATTTCACAATATCATTACCATGTGCTTTTTATTTTCCATATCGCAAAGTTCAACAAAGGTATTAAGATGAGCAGCGGGATCCTCATTAGGACTTCCCAAAAATTGTTCTTTCATCATAAGATTCTACAATGCAGCATTAATATCAAACAATCCGCACTAGTGGCAGGTGGTATAGGAGTACTAATAAAATCATTGTTATTAGTTTTTGATAAGTCATGCAACTTAGTAGTATCTTGATACATGGTGCTCGAGCAAGCAAAATAACAAGTAAAGTAGCAATTATGACGAGAAAAGAAGTAAACTAGGAGCTAGCAAAGAAAATAATTTTTTTATTTTTTATGAATAAAACTATAAAACATAAAATAAAAAGAACAAGTGAAGATAATTTTTGCTAAGTTACTTGAGAGTTGGTGATGATATTCCCTGTCAACGGCGCGAGAAATCCTTCCTGATACTTGTGATGTTCGTTGGGTTTTCCGTGAAGAGGAACGAGTAATTGAAGGACAATACGGATAAGTATTTCCCCTAGTTAAGAAAACAAATTTTATTGAACCAATAGGAATATCAATCCACAACTATCTTCGGTGGCTGCACACAAAAGAGCAAAAAACTTGCACCCAATGCGGGCAAGAGGGTTGTCAATCCCCTTGATCTCGTTATTTGCAAGCAAGTGAGGTGTGTAGATAATAGTAAATAATTGTAAATTTCTAAATAAAATAAAAGATAGATAATTGAAGCAAGGAAAAGATAAGTTTTGTAAATATACAAGTGAATAGACTCGGGGGGCCATAGATTTCCCTAGCGTCATCTCTCATGAAAGTAAGCATACGGTGGGTGAACAAATTATTGTTGGGCAATTGCTAGAAAAGCACATAGTTATGTGATATTCACGGAAATGATCATGTGTATATAGGCATAATCTCCATAGGCAAATAGACCGACTCCTTCCTGCACCGTCACTATTACTCCACTTCAAGAGCACTTCTATGTTTGTGTCTCTACGTATTAAGTTCATGACAAACAGAGTAATGTGTGGAGAACGATGACCTGATGTAGACAAAGTAAACCCAATCAATATGAATACACCCCATCATTTTATCCTTAGTGGAAATAACACAAAGATGTATCTTGTCCCCTACTTTGTCACTGGGATATAGCAACTCGTCAGGTTGAACCTGCAACAATGCAACCCTCTCACTTAAGAAATATCAATCTAGTTGGCCAAACTATTTAAATAGACCGGAGAGATTTACGAAGCTATAATAATCCTGAAAATAAGAATCAGAATATTCAGAGGTGACTCAAATACTTTTCATGAATAATCTCAAACATAAACCCACAATTCATCAGATCCCAACAAACACACCATACAAAAGAATTACATCGGATAGATCAAAGCAAGGATACAATGATCATTGTATTGAAGATCAAGAGAGAGAGAGAGTCATCTAGGTACTAACTACAGACCCATAGGTCTATGGTGAACTATTCACACATCATCTGAGGGCAGCAAAGTTGGTGAAAAGGCCCTCCGTGACCGACACCCCCCTCCGGCAAAGTGCCAGAACGAAGCTCCAGATGGGATCGCGGTGGAACAGTGACTTGTGGCGGCAGAACAAGTGCTTTAGTATATCCTCTAGGGTTTTTGGAATATATGTGAATTTATAGGCCACAGAACGGGGATAGGAGGGCCACAGGGAGGGACAAGCCATCAAGGCGCGCTGACCCCACCCCCCCCCCCGGTGTGCCATGTTGGCTTGTGCCTCCCTCGTGCGACCTATGGTCTTCTCCCGAAGTTTCCAGGTCTTCTTTTGGTCCAGAAAAAATCATAAAAAAGTTTCGCCAAAATTGGAGTTTGTTTGGTACAGTAAACCTGAAAAGTAAAAATGTAGCGACCCGACTCAAAATGAGTCAAGCCTCTGTGTTTTCTATGCCATCCCTGGATCAGTATGCTGGCACACACAGTACATCAATGTATATATCAAAGTGCAATCACATGTAATTAACGTAAAACTGATATATACCTTAAAATAGCAGCGGATACAGTTAACGGGAATGGAGTCCCAATAACACCAACGGCAGGTTGAGTGCGGACCGTAACCCTGAATCGTACTCTTACTCGTCGTAGAAGAGTATCTGCAACATAAGACATTGCAGCCGTGTAGGTCAGTACATGGAATGTACTGGCAAGATCACCATAGTAGAACGGAAGAATAAAGGCTATTCTATATGCAAAGGCTTTGTGGCTCTATGTCTGAGTTTTTGCGTAAAAGCTGATTTTATTTTCCTACAACAAAGGAATATCAGGAATTTCACTATGGAGTTACCTATCATGACATGGTTCTGCCAACCAATGTCTCAATGCCCATAAGTATCATAAGTTGCCCACAATTAGTTATCAGTCCAGTGTTGAGAGTTCAGAGATAGATCCAAGTCGAGAGGCTCAAATTGTCCGTAACCGGGGACACGGCTAATCGATTAGGTTTTAACTCTACAAAGTGTTGTGTACTTTACCCACAAGATTCTTTCCCTCCTGGTAAGTCCTCGCAATGCCTGGTGTTTGAGAACAGGACGAAAGAAACATGGTCTTTCAGAGTGTTTCCCTGACTAGTGTCAGTGCCCATCCATTCCTAACGTCAACTACATCTCGTAGCACTACCCAGCCAGAGTCACAACAAAGATCAACCAAGCCAGAGCCCATAATGACTTGTGGCTACACAGGTAAGCTTCCGGGCATGAAGTATTCATCCTTCCCTTTGAGTCTGGGTGAGGCTTTCCGCTTGAATACTAGCACATCTCCAGCAACACCTAGGCAAATCCACTAGCTTTTCCAGGGTGCCGTTCCAACCATCCCTCACCCAGTAGTGTGTATTGAAAAACTTGTTTCTCGAGTCTCTAAGTCTTGAGGTCTTGAATTTGCAGGACTTGAAGAAGCCTTCATGAAGTCATCGTTTTGACGTGGAGTCCTCCTCCTCACACCACTCACGAACACTCATACTAGATCCCGTCTATTTAAGCATAGCATTGAAATAACTAGCGTTCCCGGGTCTTTAGTAACAAGTGGTGGGTTCCTACCTCATGCATACTACTCAACTACAAGAATTTCAATAACACTACAGGAGGGATTCTATTGAAATGATGTCACTATATGCAATAAAACATAGGTATGAAAAGATGGTCAAAGTGAACTTGCATGTACTATTGATGAAGATAAGATATCGCTCGCAGAAATAACTTGATAGAACTATTCGTCACTCTCCGATGAGAAATCTAATAACAAACATTGCATTCATATAAGCAGTCATAATATCAATCAATACTAACACTCAATAGGAAACACACAACTAAAGACAACAAGGTTGTGATGAAGGAAATACTTAAGACAAAAGTTAGAATCAACAAAGTTTGCACGAACACAACTAAGGTGGCTTTTTCCCCTATAAACAACTATTTTCAATAGTAACAAAACAAAAACAAAGAAAAATATAACAAAAGTAGTTTAGTACACATTTTACTTCGCAAAAGAATTACTTCTGAAGAACAACTAGACATCATGAAAACAACACTCTAAACAAACATAAGTTTTTGCATAATAAACTAACAACAAGAAAAACAAACAAAATAAATAACAAAATACATAACAACTCAGTTAATAGAAAGTAAAACTTTGTAAAACAATTATTTTAAATATTTTCAAAAAAGAACTCAACTAGCAATACTAGAGCATCTCAACAAAACAAAACAAGATAAAGTTATGGGCTCTAAGTTTAGGTGGCTAAACTATTATTAATATAAAACAAAACTATTTTTTTTGTAACCAAACTAATAGTTAACAGAAAATAATTAATAAAAATATTTATTATAAAACAGAATTAAATCATCTAAAACTTTTGTGAAAAGAGTTTGTATTAAAACTAAATTATTTTATAACACATTACATAATGAAGAATAATATAGTTTCCTATATCATTTGAATATAAACACAAAGAAAAACTATTTTTATTAAAAGAAAATAATTCACCTAATATTGTATAACAGAACTAAAGAAAACTAAAACAAAAAGTTAAACTAATTCAGATTTAAAATAATTTACAAACTAAACTAATTAAACTCTAGTATGAACTAAACAGAATTTGTTTTAGTTAAATAAACCTAATAAAATTTATCCGAAAAATTCTCAAACATTACCTACTGATAACTCAAATCACTAGTGAGAAGGAGCAAAAAGAAACAATCAAAAATATATTATTAAACTCAAGTTATTCAGAAAACAAGATTTAAATCAAATCTGTTTAAATTCAAATTTAAATATTCAAATATAGTCAAACTTGGTATCTACAGAAACTAGATGAAATTTGTGACACAATGCAAAAAGAATCAAATTAAAACAACTAAAAACATAAAATCTATGATTAAAACAAAATCAGAACTAAATCTGTTTTTAAAACAGAAAACAGAAAAAAGAAAAACTTAACTAACGGTCAGGGGTCTACGTGGCACTCTCTGTTTGGCTACGGGTGTGCAAGTTAGAGTGTTTCGGGCGGGCGGCCGGTAAGTAAACAAAATGATTCGGTCAATTGTTTCAAAAAGAAAAACCGGCCAGTTCTTTTTAAAACAACCGAAGGGGTACGGGGATCTAATCCTAACCGTTGAGACGAGATCGAACGGAGGGGAGAGCTCACCACGGTGGAGGTACACTCCGGAGAGGATTCCGGCGAGGCAAGGATGGCGAGGTTGTTGGGGAGGCGTCTCCGGTGGTCCTCGGCATCGGGGAAGGGGTCCGGTCGATGCGTGCGAGCAAGGCGATCACGAAGGTGGTCTTGGTGTCGACGGAGGCGGTCGGAGATGTCGGCGACGAGCTCCGAGGCAGCAGCGGCGTTTGGGAGTCGACGAGGAGGTCACTCAGGTGGGTGCGGGGCTCAGGCGAGAGCTCTGGGAGGTGCGCGTTGGGGAGAGGGAGAGGTTGGTGGGCTCGGGAGGTGGCGAGGTGGTCGGACTAGAGCGCCAGGAGAGGAGGGGCGCGGCGGCAACCGAGAGCTCCGGTTAGGTATTACGGCGAGGGGAGGCGTCGGGAGTTGGGGGAAAGTGGGGGAACGGGTCGAGGGGAGCAGAGGGTTCTATAGGTGGCCTCGGGGTCGTCGGGGAAGGAAGGGGGAGGGATTTCCGGCTCGGTGGTCACCGGCGTGGAAAGGGGAGGGGATGGGGGAGAGAGACGACCGCGTGGTGGTTTCGGTCGGGTGGTGGGACCTGCGGTCAAAGAGAGAGGGGGCGCTGTCAGCGGGCGGCCGGTCGGGAGAGGTTTTCGGGGAGAGATCAGAGGCTGGGCTGGCTGGGTCTTAATACGCGCGTAATTTTTTTCCTTTTATAAATACTAGAGCATTAAAAACAGCATTAAGACATTTAAATCCTGTCCAAAAAATAAAATTTATATACCAAAATGACCAGGGAATTAAGTGCCCTTTAATGGACATTTTTCCACGGCCAAATTAAATACTTTAAAAAAATTATTTTCAAAAAATGCCTAATTGGCTTTATTATTTTTGCAAATATTTTTCAAATAACCCCATGGGTTTTATGGTTCAAATACTTCACAAAAATACCCCTGGTTTGGAGTGTCATTTTACTCCTCTCAAAAACTTTGTCAAGGGTTTGAATGCTTACAAATTCAAATAGGAAATTCAAATATGGCAAAAATGACACTCCATATGAGAATTTCTCAAATAGTTTTCGTATCTTTCTTTTAAACTCCCAACTCATATTTCATATAACCTGAGGAAGTCCTTTTATCCTCTCTTGTGAAAATCATTGAGTTGCATAAAGTTTCTGAATTTGAACTATTTGAAAATCAAACCATTTTCAAATCCCTTTTCATTCCTTTAAATAGAAGAAGTCATATCATCTTCACTCTGGGATTTTGTGATGAAATGAATTTGAATTTTTGTAGAGTGCAAGTTTTGGGAAAGTCATTTTATTCCCTCTCATTCAAAAGTTTTCAAAGTTTCAAATTTTCACTCAATTTCAATCACTCAAGCAAACAAACAATCATTCTAGTATTATTATAACATTCCAAAATTTGGGATGTTACAAACCTACCACACTTAAAATGAATCTCGTCCTCAAGATTCGAAAGGGCTAGAAAGAAAGGTTAGGATTTGGGGTCTTCTAGAAAATCCACCGACCAAGAAGGTGTGGGGTCTTCCACAAGACTCCATTGACCTGGAAGTGTGCGTCTACCACACTTAAAATGAGAGTTACTGGTCCATCAAAATCTTGACAGTCCTGTGGGTGCATTTGTCTGCTCACATACTTCAAGATAGCTCCTTCAGCAATTCTCTTCCGTTATATCAAAATCTTGTGTTCTCATAACAAAATGCATTTTCTCCGATACTGGGTCTTCTTAATTGACAAGTCTCGCGATCATTCTAAATAACTTATCGAAGATCTCGTGGTGGTCTACCATTTGTGGTTACCCTGCAGTGAAATGGGTCTTGGCTTCATTCCTCACCGTAAATTTCCTATGTGTGACAACAACTGTCATGTACAGAGGTTTTCTTCATACCATTCTAAGGCTTAAACAAAAAGCTTCAAAGAGCGTCGTCTCTTTACTATGGGTAATTCACTCAGATTTACCATTCCGAATAGCAAGAGAATGATAAGAGTAAGTCTTCATGGTGGCCAAGCAATGTCGCACTGAAATCATTACCTTGTATAAGGTTTAGTGAATCTCGTATTCTATCACTTGGGCTTCCTCACAAGCGTTGCAGAATTTTCTCTTGTCAACGAACGATGTTTGGATAAATCCATTGATTCTGCAAGCCAAAGAAATGATCTAGCGTTTCTTCACAACTCTCAGGTATTTCGTATACTCCTAAGAAAACGTTTGTTGATCAGTCGTAGCTTCTTCCAAGTTTCTTCCTTCACCAAGGTGGGGCTTGATCCTTATCAATCCTGAGGTGAGTGACTTGTGGGTTCACTTGAATACTTGGATAGCTTTAAATCACTCTTGGGGTTACTATCTGTCACGCCCAAGATGCGCGCCTGTCCGTTTTGAGGCATGAGGCCCTCGCAAAGGATAGAAGCGCATCTTGCCGTTAGCAAGATAAGCATCATCACATCATACATGTACCGAAGGGAACAGTATATCAAGTTGGCTTACACTCGCCACATGCTAAATTACAATGTCACCCAGTTCATACATCAAGAGGAACACAGGGTCCGGCTACGGACGAAATCAAACGATAAAACAACAATGCGATGATACTCTCAAGCTGCCCAAGATCACGACCAGGTCTTCTACTCGTCGGGGTATGTCATGTACATCATGCCTCTCTCCTCGTCATACTCCCACTGGAGCTGAGTAAGATCATCCTGCACGAACTCATCTGAACCTGCACCTGGATTGTTGTAGTAAACCGTGAGCCACAGAGGACTCAGCTATCAAGTAACCCGGGTGCCAACACTATTTAAGCTTTAGGATGGAAGGGGGGTGATGTTTAGTTTGCAGCGACACTAAGAAATTTTTATGGAGGCTAGCTTACGCAACATGAACTAAATATGAGAGGCCTACGAAGACGATCGAATCTAGAATGATCTCTAAGAGATCATGAACACTTACTTACGTCAATCATAACCCCACCGTGTTCTCTCTCGGTTCATGTTCACGAGCACAGATGATCACGGTTACTCACACAGTTGGTGTATTTTAGTAAGAGTTTACTTCAAGTTTACTAGAACCGGGTGTTAAACAAATATCCAAGTTGCCACATAACCGCGGGCACGGCTTTCTGAAAGATTTAACCCTGCAGGGGTGCTCCAACTAGTCCATCACAAATAACCACACTTCGCGGGAATTCCTCGACCACGGATCTCGTGATCTTCATCGGCAATTCCAAAGGATTTCCAACACCTCGAGTAAACCCAAAGAAAATCAGAGTCCACACGCAAGACATTAGATAAAGGTAAAACAAATCCAGCAAGACCACCCGACGTGTTGACGATCCCGACAAGAGCCGCGTATCTCAGTCTCAGGACACGATGGATAAGAGACGCGTACGGAGGCCTGATAGAAATCTCCCAAGTTGCCCTGGGTTGGCCCCGCACAGTGCTCTAATTTGGACCAACACTCATGAGGAGCACTGGCCCGGGGGTTGATTAAATTATCCACGGGGTTGCAAAGCCCTATGCAGGTTGATTAAGTTATTAGCAAATGTAGTACCAATGTTGGGTCTTGCCAGACAAGTTTTAATCTCAACCGAATAAACAAGGGGGTCCCCATAACAACCCCAAGCGTGTTAGGAGCGCAAAATATGGAAAACATAACACCGGTAACAAGAATCTAGTGGCGGTACGAGCGGAACAAATCACTTAGCAAAAGGCCAAGCCTTCCACCAATACCGGATATATATGTGCATTAATTAAATAACAGAATTATGGTGATATCCAATCCATGTTCTCACATGGAACAACCTGCAACTAAGAACGCTATAAGAAGGGCTAAGCAGCGGTAAATTAGCCAATCAACGGTTTGCTGGGATGTGGAGTTTAGAGGCTGTCATGGCAACATGGGGGCTGTTATCATGTGGTAGGTAGCACAATTGTAACGATAAGAACGAGAAACTAGCAAGAAAAGATAGTATTGGGATCCGGGTACGATCATCTTGCCTGTTGGTTCTTCAGCGGAACAAGTAGCGGGATCCTCGTAGTGGTACTCTCCAGGTTCCTCGAACTCAGATTCGACACTCGCGTCTACCCAAGAGAAACAGCAAATAAATAACCAAAAAAGTTGCAATGCACAACCAAGATGATGCATGATCATTTTAATGAGATGATACATGGCAACCCAATTCTAGTCAAGTTTCACATGCAAAGGTGGTAGATTAGTGAATCTGGACAGAACCTCGTGTTAAGTTATTTAGACATTCATGAACATGGAAAATATGGATGCATCATGCAAAATCGATGGAAATGCATATAAAGATCGCGAGAAACGGACCTACGGTTCTCGAGATACGCTCACGACAAGGTACGAAGACAAAACTCAAGACCATCAAATACCTGGGCCAATTCTTGGCATTCCAAGGTAGCCACTGGAAAGGTGATGAAAAACCAATCACAATAGACTCAAGAATCACTCAATGCCATGGAATATAGCTGCCACAACACACAAAACAACATAGCACTCAACCTGCCACAAAACAGCAACATAGCAATTTGAAAAGCTCACAACTATTGCTACAGGAATCCTACAGCCACAAACAAGACATGAACAGGTTCTGCTAAACACCCACATCAATTCATCCAACTATACAATCAACAAAATAGCAACACATCACTATGCATGGAGCTGGCAAGTAGACATGATGAAACAGGTTTTTAGGGACTTAGTAAAAATTCCAGTTTTCTGGAATCTGGGTTAATAAAGTAGCAAATTGATAGCACTGGTTAAATATGCTAGGAAGCTCCAAATGGCATGAAAGATAACAGGATGGAATATGATAACATATACTTCAAATAACTAACACTGAGCATGAGCATATTCCAACCACAGCACTAACTACAAGCCACTCTACACAGCAACTTAATAACAGCAGAATCTCCAGACTTAGCCATTTTCAGACTAGCTGGACAGAAATAGAAAGTAGCTAGATAAACCGCATGGTTCCCACTGATCTGGAGACTTAGCACAAATAACAAAAAAACAGGGAGGTTCACAACAACTTTGACTGGCAATCTCATGTTGACAAAAACTCCAAAGCATGCTTAGATTAATTCATATGAAAAAGACAAAAGGGCATCACAGCATAAGAAGGCACTTTGTCAACTTGCCCCAAAGTCAAATCTGACTTCACAGGTGCATAGAGGGGTTGAAAACACCCCAAAAACATTACTCATATCTATGTGCTTGCATGGAACATGAGGGAGAAAGTTAGGTCGAAATTTGACCCTATCTCCCATGAATGACTTATGACACTTAAATTTCTTGATGAAAAGCTAAAGAAACGACATGGGACCTATGCATACAAGTTGGAAATGCACAAATAACACTCTAGGAACATGTTAGCATGGCATGGCAACAAGAAACAAGGGTGAACTAGCTAGAGTGGAAAACAAGCTCACATGATCATATAGGATGATTCCTACACATGGAGCTACAAGCACATATGTAAGATGGAAAGAGCATCACATCACATACCATGCTCTCACCACAAGAGCATGTTCACAAGCACACCATATATCACACACACTACAACATGTGTTTATATGCACATGGGTGCATATACACACACACTCACATCAAGACATGTATGTAGGTGCACCTAGACACACCTACACACAACAACACACACACTCTAGTGTGCATATGCACATGAGTGCATATACACACACATACAACCACAAGTGTATTACCCACACATACATAAGCAAATACATGCACTAGGTGTATACACACACATACATATATACATACATACACATACACATATAGATAGATATACCTACACTACACACAAGTGTATGTGCAAAACTTACACACACAACACACCACACATACATAAATATGCATACATACCTATATGTGTGTATAAATACACACACATGTCAAAACACACACAAACACCCATATGTGTATATGCACATGGTGCATATACACACCAACACACACAAGTAGGTGCACAGGGCATATATACACCACACATACACAAACATATACTCATATATGCTGGATTTTGCAAAAGGAACAAAAGAAAAGAAAGAAACACAAAAAAACAAAAGAAAGCAGAAAACAAAAAAAAGGGGGAAGAGAGGGATCGAACCCTACACCTCCCCTGTATTACTCTGCCCTCCTACCACTACGCCACTGCCCCGATCGACAACAGAGGAAGGGGGCACTGCTCTTATACACACGCATCCACAGCTTATCTGACGAAACTGAATTTTACAGGGGCACGGCGACAGAGGGGATCGACGGCGAAATTCTGGTGATAGAGGCCATCTCCGGCGACCCCAGTGACACCTACACGCGCGCAAAGGACCAGCGGTTCCATTCCCGGACTCGTCTTGCGAAGAGGGGGAAGAACACGAGCAGGAGGTGCTCTTCAATCTACCGGCGGCGACACAGGCAACGGCGGCGACAGACAACGGCAACGAAGGTTTTGGCGACTACAAGGCGTCTCTGGCGACGGGGAGCGACGGAATCGAAAGCTGCATCTACGAGGAATGCCTCCCTCACCTCGGCTTGCGCTGAGGGGGATCTACGACGAGCGCACGCTCGGGCTTTCCAAGCGGCGGCAACAGAACACTACGACAACGGCGGCAAGAGCTACGACAAGGAAAGGGGGGCTATGGGCATGGGCAGCTCACCGAGGGTTGCTCGGGGACGCGGGGCCACGAGCAGCGATGACGAAGGGGAAGGAGAGGCGGAGACAACTCGCGCGAAGAGGAAGAAGCTCCAGCGATGATCCGGCGACGAGGAAGAAGAAGGAGAAGGCCTCCTGAGTCCTCCTAGCGTCTGGAAAGGAACGGCGGCGCGAAGACGAAGACCTTGGACGCCATGGACGACGACGGGCTCGACGGAGACGACGAGGAGCTCGCCGGCGACGAAGCTATGCACTCTTCTCTCTCCCTGAACCTTACCTGACAGGGGAGAATAATCGAGGGGGGAGAGCGGAGGAGGAAGAATGGGGAGCGGCGGCGGCGGCTAGGGGAAGAGGAACCCTAGGCGAGGGGGACACGGACGCCGAGGGGGGCTATATACGCAGGAGCAGACGGCGACGGCGACGGAAAGCAGCGCGGGCGGCAGCTCCTCTCTGAAGAAGCTGACGGAGGGAGACGACGGGAGCAGGTCCCCGTTACTGCTCATATGGGCTGGCCCTGACCCATATCTCTCTCACTCTCAGAAAAACAGGAAAACACATAGGGACTTCTAATTAAATTGAAACCAGCCACCCAAAACAAACCTCTGGAAAAATAGAAAAGGGTTTTGTGACCTAACCAAATTATTTTAGCCAGAAGACATTATGCCCAAATTAAATAAAATAAGAGGAAGAGTTTTTGAGCAAGTTATTTTATTTATAAAATGATTAACAGCCCTGTTTAACTTAGGATACAGAATTAAATCATGTGCAAATACTAAAAACTACACCTCCAATATTCATAAGGTTAAAAGGGCCCACTCATGAACATTTTTAAAAGATTTTTAAACAACACTTAAATCTGACCATAAAACACATAGGGTTTCTAAAAGCATATAGGAGGGGTTTTGTAAGATAAGAGATGAGAGGAAGAAGAAGAGAAGAAGGCCTCATCCTCTACTCTCACATCACACACAAACATACCAACACTCATGACATACACACCACAAGCAACACAAGACACAACAAGCAAGATGAATCAGAGATGCATGATGAAATGATGATGATGATGATGATGATGATGATGAAGATGCAAGAATGCCACCAACACATAAAGATAAAGGTGCAACTCCACTCACAAGTCATGACACAAGGTTCATACATCTGGTTACAAGCCATAAAAGGAAGGGACATCACTTGGGATGTCACAACTCTCCCACACTACAAGAGGATCTCGACCCGAGATCTAGGAACTAAAGAAGTCTGGAAATTCGGAATGGAGCAGGTCCTCACGTTCCCAAGTAGCTTCTTTGTCGGAATGATGAGACCACTTCACCTTGAGGAACTTGATAGACTTGTTGCGAGTCTTACGCTCAGTTTCTTCAAGGATTGCAACTGGGTGCTCACGATAAGAAAGATCAGCTTGAAGATCGATGTCTTGGAGGTCAATGGTTTGCTCGGGAGTCTTGAAGCATTTCGGGAGCTGAGAAACATGGAAGACATTGTGCACGTTCGTGAAATTTGGAGGAAGCTCAAGTTGATATGCAAGACCACCTCTCTTGTCAACAACTTTGAATGGACCAACGAAATGAGGAACTAACTTCCCTTTGATTCCAAATCGCTGCGTGCCTCTCATGGGAGAAACTTTGAGATAGACAAGATCATCCACTTGGAAGGAAACATCCCGATGCTTGCTATCATAATAGCTCTTCTGACGGGACTGAGCTACTTTGCGGTTCTCGCGAATGACATGGCACATTTCTTCTGCTTCAATGATCATGTCATTGCCCAATATCTGACGCTCACCGGTTTCAGACCAGTTAAGCGGGGTACGACACTTTCTGCCGTAGAGAATCTCGAACGGGGCCTTGCCTGAACTAGCTTGGAAGCTATTGTTGTATGAGAATATAGCATATGGAAGACAGTCTTCCCACTTCATGCCGAACGATATCACACAGGCTCTGAGCATATCTTCAAGGATCTGATTGACTCTCTCAACTTGACCACTTGTCTACGGATGGAACGTAGTGCTAAAACGGATCTTAGTACCCATAGCAGTCTGGAAGGACTCCCAAAACTTGGAAGTGAAGAGACTTCCACGGTCAGAAGAGATGAGTTGAGGAATGCCATGCAAGGACACTATTCTTGACGTATACAACTCTGCAAGCTGAGCTGCCGAAATAGACTCCTTGACTGGCAGGAAATGAGCCACTTTTGACAACTTGTCGATAACCACAAGGATGGCATCGTTGCCCTTCTTGGACTTGGGAAACCCAGTTACGAAATCCATCTCCACATGATCGAATTTCCACTCTGGGATTGGCAAAGGCTGCAAAAGACCTGCTGGACGCTGATGCTCCGTCTTCACCCTGCGGCAAACATCGCACTCGTTGACAAACTGAGCAATCTCACGTTTCATACGAGTCCACCAGAAGGTTTGCTTGAGGTCCTGATACATCTTGGAACTACCTGGATGAATGGATAGAAGAGAATTGTGTGCTTCGTCCATGATAACCTTTCTGAGATCACCTTTTGGAACAACAAGACGGTCATCAAAGAACAAGGTATCTTTGTCATCGACACGAAAGCACTTATACTTTGCAATGATCTTGGCCACACCTTTCTTCACCTTCTTCACCATAGCGTCTAGCAGCTGCGCTAGGCGAACCTGATCTTCCAGAGTCGGAGAGACTTGAAGATTTGCAAGAAATCCTTGCGGAATCATCTGAAGGTTGAGCTTGCGAAAGGCTTCACAAAGCTCGGGTTGAAGAGGCTTCAAGATCAGACTATTGCAGTACGCCTTACGGCTGAGCGCGTCTGCAATGACATTTGCTTTCCCCGGAGTATACTCAATGCTTGGATTGAAGTCTTCGAGCATTTCCACCCAATGAGATTTCCGAAGATTGAGATTTGGTTGAGTGAAAATGTACTTCAGGCTCTTGTGATCAGTGTACACCTCAACTGGTCTACCCAACAATAAATGCCTCCAAGTCATAAGAGCATGCACAACTGCCGCCAGCTCAAGATCATGAGTGGGGTAGTTCTTCTCGGCAGGCTTCAACTGACGCGAGGTATAGGCCACAATATTCTTGTCTTGCATAAGAACACCACCAAGGCCTTGGAGAGAAGCATCACAGAAAACTTGGAAAGGCTTGGACTGCTCCGGAGGAACAAGAACTGGAGCTGACGTCAGTCTTTGCTTGAGCGTATTGAACGCAACATCACAATCAGGAGACCAAACATACTTGACACTCTTCTGGAGGAGATTTGACAGAGGCTTGGCAATCTAAGAAAAGTTTTCCACGAACCTTCTGCAATAGCTAGCAAGCCCGAGGAAACTCCGAAGCTGTTTGACGTTCTGAGGAGGTTCCCACTTCAAAATAGCTTCAACTTTCTCAGGGTGCACTTTAATTACCTCGGCAGAGATGACATGCCCGAGGTACACCACTTCATCAAGCCAGAACTCACATTTGGAAAACTTGGCATAGAACCTATGTTCCCTTAACTTGTCAAGCACAAGACGGAGATGCTCCGCATGGTCTTCTTCTGTCTCCGAGAACACCAGAATGTCATCAAGATAAACCAGGACGAGTTCATTTTTGAATGGAGAAAAGATGAAATTCATCATCCTTGAGAAAGTTGGAGGGGCATTCGCAAGACCAAACGACATCACGGTGTACTCATATGATCCAAAGCTCTTCCTGAACGCGGTCTTGGGAATGTCTTCTTCACGAATGCGGATTTGATGATAACCCATTCAGAGATCCAACTTGGAGAAAACTTTGGCACCCTTCAGTTGTTCAAACAACTCGTTGATGTTAGGGAGTGGGTACTTGTTTCTGATTGTCTTCTTATTCAATGGCCTGTAGTCCACAAAAAGACGATCTGTGCCATCCTTCTTTTTGACAAACAAAACTCCACAACCCCATGGAGAAGAGCTTGGCCTGATCAAACCCACACGTTCTTGCTCATCTAGCTGCTTCTTCAACTCTTTCAACTCTTCGGGGCCAAGTTTATACGGGCGCTTGCAAACCGGTTCAGTCCCGGGCTCGAGATCAATCACGAACTCGACTAGTCCGTGCAGAGGCATTCCTGGCAATTCTTCTAGAAAGACATCTTCGTATTCACAGACCACCGGAATTTGAGATATCGTCGAGATTTCACCCTTTTCATTGAGAGCAAAGAGACGGACTGTATCATCGCGAGCCGCGAATATAATCACGTCCTCTGAAGGATGAGTCAGCTTGACTTCTTTAGCTTGACAATTAATATAAGCCTTATTCATAGCCAGGAAGTCCATGCCCAGAATGAGATCAATATCAGAATTCCCAAGAACAATTGGAGAAGCCAGAAAAGAATAATTGTCCATCTTGATAGAGACATTGGGAACCAGCTTGTTGGCGCTCATAAGAGTACCGGGAGACACAACTCGCAAAGCCTTACTCAAATAATCAGAATCAAAATCATGCTTCACGAAGAAATCTTTAGACATGAATGAATGCGATGCTCCAGAATCAAACAAAACTTTAGCAAGGAATTCATTAACTGAGAGATTACCCATAATCACATCATTGGACTGCTCTGCTTCTGCTGCATTCACCATATTCACTCTTGCGGACTTGGGATTATGCTTAACCATAGCATTGCCTGGAGGCTTGACAGGAGGAGGAGGCGGAAGACGCCGCTGGTTGCACTTGTTTGCATAGTGGCACTTCTGACCACACTTGTGACAAGTCACCTCAGAAAGCGGACGAACATTGCCTGGAGGAGGAACAAGAACAGCCTTGGATGAATGATTCTTCTGCTGGAACCCTGGGTTGGGTGGGTGGGAAGAGCCACGACCACCAAACTGCTTCTGCTGCTGAGGACGGAACGGAAGAGGATTTGGCGCCCAATACTTCTGCTGCTTAGGAACACTCTGAGAGCCGGAAGAAGAAGAATATGAATCCCTGGAATGCTTCTTGGAGTTCTCCAACCTGAGCTGAGCTGCTTCAATCTTCAAAGCCATGTTGTAGAACTGATCAAACTCACGAGGCTCCTGGAGAACAAGACCTGGCAGAAGCTCATCCTTGAGACCACCTCTGAACTGATAGATCATAGCCTTATCATCTGGAACATCTTGCTTGGCATAACTAGCTAGATTCTGGAACTCAATGTTGTACTGATAGACTGACTTGGTTCCCTGCTTCAGGTGCCTGAACTTCTCACGCATCTCCTCGACAAAGCTTGTCGGAATGTAATGAGCCCTGAAGTCACGACAAAAATCGTCCCAAGTAACAACACAATCGCCCCTGGAATCCTTGTACTGTTGCCACCAATCAGCTGCTTGACCCTTTAACTGGAACAAAGCAAATCTGACAAAGTCCTCTGGCCTGACATTGCTGCACTCAAAATGCTTGCTCATATCACGAAGCCAATCATCAGCATCTAGAGGCTGCTCACAACAGGTGAAAGTCTTGGGCTGGTTGGCAAGGAACTGACTGAGAGTCGCAAACTGTAATTGATTCTGAAAATTGCCTTGAAAACCTTGTTGGCCCTGATCCCTTTCTTGCAACAACCTGAGCAACATCTGGGTGTTTGCATTGGTCGCAGCCATCACAGCTTGCCAAGCTTCTGGAGGAGGAGGTGGTGGTGGCGGGGGTGGTGGTGGAACATCAGCCTGTTCCTCAGCACGACCCGGATTGCCGCGAGTTGGAGGAGCCATCCTGAAGATGGACAAAAATTCATCAGCACCTCATTGATAAGATGAAACAAAACTGAATCAAATGCTTGAAAGAATTGAACAACAACATAGCCTTCCTACTGAAAAATTAGTAAGAATGCTTCTTCGGATCATGATAACATCATTAGACATAAAGCTACTTGCAAAACACAACAAGTATTGAGCTAAGCGCTCGGAACAAATGTACCACCCAATACATCTGGAGAAGATGATCCTAGATGACTACAAGATTTTCCACCTATGAATTTCCGAAAACTTTCTTGTTTATGCGATTCGGGTTGCGGAATCAGGAACCTGCCCTAGGCAATCAGCTGACTACATCCGCAACCTTCCACACCATAATTCTAGACATTTCGCAAACTCGACTAATCTCGAATCCTCGAACTCACAACGATACTAAATCATGGTGGTACCCCGGACGCCTCCCCAGTACTGGGTGACTCCGACCTTATCTCACCATGATAAGTATTGAAGCAATTTCGAACATTCTCCGTCCTGAGATATCAAGGAAACTGAATGACAACAATGTGCCAACATTCCTCGGAGCTCAACTCCCCGGAAGAAATCAAGTCAGACAGGAGGCACCAAGATAGAACCCTGTCACATCGGCATCATATGGATTCCAAAATACCCGCGTGATCCTAAAACATTTTGAGCGAGAAGAGGAGTAGAATCAAAATTCCTAAGTCGGAAACCTCACCAGAGCATAGAAGAGGAGTAAAAAGAATCCTACTCTCCGATATAACTAGACTCAAAATAGTTTTACTAGACACAACTCGGCCAAGTTCGAACAAGCAAAGGCTCCTATGGTCGTATGGCTCTGATACCAACTTGTCATGGCAAGATGCGCTTCTATCCTTTGCAAGGGCCTCGTGCCTCAAAACGGATAGGTGTGCATCTTGGGCGTGACACTATCGTTCCATATTCCAACATTACCTTCAGTTCACTACACCATACCCTTGAGGTAACAATTCACAGACTTCTTATTGTCTAGATTCCACTCTGTGGAATTAATTTTCCTTTCCATTGGTTTGTTTAACCTTGGGTATGGTTTCATCACAATCATTCCTTTTCTCAATATTCCAACTTCAAAGACACGTTGTCACAAGGTTATCATCCACATAGTTTGGATATGGTTCCACGTTCTCTTCACCTGTATTCAATTATCCAAACCCCTTAATATGAATGGTATTTTCTTCATTCTTTTATCCCTATGGTTGCTACCACACTTAAAATGAAATGCACGCATGCCTGCATAGACCATATTTTCTCATATCCTCAAAAATTGGTCAGAGATCTTTGTTCTTAGAGTGGCAACTCATATAATTCAACACAGGAGAATCATAAAACCATAAATTCCATTGATTCTCATGAATTTATTACAAACTCTGAGACTTCCATTACATAACTTCAAAATGATAAGAGTGCTACCTATTACATTTATTACTTCCAAAACCCAAAACTCAAACTACTCATGTTTAGCCTTCTTCTCCTGGCAGGTATAGGAGTAATGTCCTGTCTTCTTGCATCGGAAACACAATATCTGATTCAGATCCTTCTTTGCAGAAATTGGGTTGTTCTGAGAACGTCTTCGGTTTCTCTTCTTGGGCTCCTTTGTTCCGATCCAACTTTCAATTTCCTATGGATCGAACTCCACTTCTTCTGCCGAGAAGTTTCCTAGATACTATTTTATTTCCTTCGTACAGTCCTGTGAGAAATGTCCTTCTTCTCCACATGAATAGCAGGCATTGGAGTAAAATCTGGTTAGGCCTTCTCCATTAGGGTCTTCAATATCTTCCTTCATCACAAGTTCTCCTAAATTTTCTTTGAAAGTTTCCTTCATGGCTTCCTTCTACTGCTTGATGACTTCTTGTACATTGGGGTACATTTGGCATTGAGCCGGGTAATGCGTAGTTCCTTCGCACAAGAAACATGTCACCTGCACAGTTGGGCATTCCTCAGCTCGATGATTTTCATCACAATGAGGGCATCCTTCCTTGTGTTCTTCCTAGGTGTGTCCTAGATTTCCACATATCCTGCATGCACAAATCTTCTTCACATCTTTGCCACGGGGCTTCTAGGTGTTGGTAACAACATGAGATCCTTGCAGAGTTATCTTGAATTCTTCCCAAGTGTTTGATGCTTGCCTATCATGGATATCTTCATGCATCTTCCACCAATTTGCAGCACCTTCTGCAAAGTACCGAAAAACATACTGGACCATCTCTTTTCTTGCAACATGGTTACTCCTTAGATGATCCTCCATGTTCTGAATCCATTCTTCTGTCTCTAACCGAATCATCGATCCAGAATACACGAGTCCAGCTTCACTCATCATCTATTGGGTTCAAGGTTTTGGGATGACATGGGTAAGAGAGAGAAAAGAGGGGATACACACAATACAAAAAATGGTTTTGAAAATAGATTTTTGTTGTGGCTGTCGAAAATTTACACACAAATAACAGCTCACAAATCATCATATCTAACGTAAGTATACAATAGGGTTTGGTCTTCTAGGGCATAATATCTTGGAAATTCTTGATGGTCTTCAATTTCTTCGGGTCTTCACAGTTTTCAACTCATGTAGCTTCAACTCTTCTAATGCAGGGTGAAATCTTCTTTACTTTGAAGTGACCATCAGTTGTTTCGATATCTTGTCCTTCTCGAAGTGGTCTCAGTTGATCCTTAGTGTGGTCAAGGGGAAAGGGATATTTTCTAACTTTTTGAGGTAAGAGAGATCATTTGATAAGGCTCAAATAAGATGAGAAGTAAAAGTTCTTTTGAAAACAAAGTTTTTTGAGAAATCATTTCCTAAGCGCTTTCCAGTTTTCTAGGGTCACGTCCTACAGTCAACATGTGCTCTGATACCATTTCTGTAGCGACCCGACTCAAAACGAGTCAAGCCTCTGTGTTTTCTGTGCCATCCCTGGATCAGTATGCTGGCACACACAGTACATCAATGTATATATCAAAGTGCAATCACATGTAATTAACGTAAAACTGATATATACCTTAAAATAGCAGCTGATACAGTTAACGGGAGTGGAGTCCCAATAACACCAACGGCAGGTTGAGTGCGGACCGTAACCCTGAATCGTACTCTTACTCGTCGTAGAAGAGTATCTGCAACATAAGACGTTGCAGCCGTGTAGGTCAGTATATGGAATGTACTGGCAAGATCACCATAGTAGAACAGAAGAATAAAGGCTATTCTATATGCAAAGGCTTTGTGGCTCTGTGTCTGAGTTTTTGCGTAAAAGCTGATTTTATTTTCCTACAACAAAGGAATATCAGGAATTTCACTATGGAGTTACCTATCATGACATGGTTCCGCCAACCAATGTCTCAATGCCCATAAGTATCATAAGTTGCGCATAATTAGTTATCAGTCCAGTGTTGAGAGTTCAGAGATAGATCCAAGTCCAGAGGCTCAAATTATCCGTAACCAGGGACACGGCTAATCGATTAGGTTTTAAATCTGCAGAGTGTTCTGTACTTTACCCACAAGATTCTTTCCCTCCTGGTAAGTCCTCGCAATGCCTGGTGCTTGAGAACAGGACGAAAGAAACATGGTCTTTCAGAGTGTTTCCCTAACTACTGTCAGTGCCCATCCATTCCTAACGTCGACTACTTCTCGTAGCACTACCCAGCCAGAGTCACAACAAAGATCAACCAAGCCAGAGCCCATAATGACTTGTGGCTACACAGGTAAGCTTCCGGGCATGAAGTATTCATCCTTCCCTTTGAGTCTGGCTGAGGCTTTCCGCTTGAATACTAGCACATCTCCAGCAACACCTAGGCAAATCCACTGGCTTCTCCAGGGTGCCGTTCCAACCATCCCTCACCCAGTAGTGTGTATTGAAATACTTGTTTCTCGAGTCTCGAAGTCTTGAGATCTTGAATTTGCAGGACTTGAAGAAGCCTTCATGAAGATCGTTTTGACGTGGAGTCCTCCTCCTCACACCACTCACGAACACTCATACCAGATCCCGTCTATTTAAGCATAGCATTTAAATAACTAGCGTTCCCGGGTATTTAGTAACAAGTGGTGGGTTCCTACCTCATGCATACTACTCAACTACAAGAATTTCAATAACACTACGGGAGGGATTGTATTGAAATGATGTCACTATATGCAATAAAACATAGGTATGAACACATGGTCAAAGTGAACTTGCCTGTACTGTTGATGAAGATAAGATATCGCTCGCAGAAATAACTTGATAGAACTATTCGTCACTCTCCGATGAAAAATCTAATAACAAACATTGCATTCATATAAGCAATCATAATATCAATCAATACTAACACTCAATAGGAAACACACAACTAAAGACAACAAGGTTGTGATGAAGGAAATACTTAAGACAAAAGTTAGAATCAACAAAGTTTTCACGAACACAACTAAGGTGGGTTTTTCCCCAATAAACAACTATTTTCAATAGTAACAAAACAAAAACAAAGAAAAATATAACAAAAGTAGTTTAGTAAACATTTTACTTCGCAAAAGAATTACTTTTGAAGAACAACTAGACATCATGAAAACAACACTCAAAACAAACATAGGTTTTTGCATAATAAACAAACAACAAGAAAAACAAAAAATAAAAATAAAAAAATACATAACAACTCAGTTAATAGAAAGTAAAACTTTGTAAAACAATTATTTTAAATATTTTCAAAAAAGAACTCAACTAGCAATACTAGAGCATCTCAACAAAACAAAACAAGATAAAGCTATGGGCTCTAAGGTGGCTAAACTATTATTAATATAAAACAAAACTATTTTTTTTGTAACCAAACTAATAGTTAACAGAAAATAATTAATAAAAATATTTATTATAAAACAGAATTAAATCATCTAAAACTTTTGTGAAAAGAGTTTCTATTAAAACTAAATTGTTTTATAACACATTACATAATGAAGAATAATATAGTTTCCTATATCATTTGAATATAAATACAAAGCAAAACTATTTTTATTCACAGAAAATAAGTCACCTAATATTGTAGAATAGAACTAAAGAAAACTAAAACAAAACGTTAAACTAATTCAGATTTAAAATAATTTACAAACTAAACTAATTAAACTCTAGTATGAACTAACCAGAATCTGTTTTAGTTAAATAACCCTAATAAAATTGATCCTAAAAATTCACAAACCTTACCTACTGATAACTAAAATCACTAGTGACAAGTAGCAAAAAGAAACAATCAAAAATATATTATTAAACTCAAGTTATTCAAAAAACAAGATTTAAATCAAATCTGTTTAAATTCAAATTTAAATATTCAAATATAGTCAAACTTGGTATCTACAGAAACTAGACGAAATTTGTGACACAATGCAAAAGGAATAAAATTAAAACAACTAAAAACATAAAATCTATGATTAAACCAAAAACAGAACTAAATCTATTTTTAAAACAGATAACAGAAAAAAGAAAAAATTAATTAACGGTCAGGGGTCTACGTGGCACTCTCTAATTGGCTACGGGTGTTCGAGTTAGAGTGTTTCGGGCGGGCGGCCGGTAAGTAAAAAAACGATTCGGTCAATTGTTTCAAAAAGAAAAACCGGCCGGCGATCTAATCCTAACCGTTGAGACAAGATCGAACGGAGGGGAGAGCTCACCACTGTGGAGGTACACTCCGGCGAGGATTCCAGCGTGGCAGGGACGGCGAGGTTGTTGGGGAGGCGTCTCCGGTGGTCCTCGGCGTCGGGGAAGGGGACCGGTCGATGCGCGCAAGCAAGGCGATCACGAAGGTGGTCTTGGTGTCGACGGAGGCGGTCGGAGATGTCGGCGACGAGCTCCGAGGCGGTAGCGGCGGTCGGGAGTCGACGGGGAGGTCCCTTAGGTGGGTGCGGGGCTCGGGCGAGAGCGCTGGGGGGTGCGCGTTGGGGAGAGGGAGAGGTTGGTGGGCTCGGGAGGTGGCGGGGTGGTCGGAGTAGAGCGCCAGGAGAGGAGGGGCGCGGCGGCAACCGACAGCTCCGGCGAGGTATTACGGCGAGGGGAGGCGTCGGGAGTTGGGGGAAAGTGGGGGAACGGGTCGAGGGGAGGCAGGGGTTTTTATAGGTGGCCTCGGGGTCACCGGGGAAGGAAGGGGGAGGAATTCCCGGCTCGGTGGTCGCCGGCATGGAAAGGGGAGGGGATGGGGGAGAGAGACGATCGCGTGGTGGTTTTGGTCGGGTGGTCGGACCCATGGTCAGAGAGAGAGGGGGGGCGCTGTCAGCGGGCGGCCGGTCGGGAGGAGTTTTCGGGGAGAGATCTGTTGGGGAACGTCCCATGGGAAACAAAAAATTTCCTACGCACACGCAAACCTATCCATGGTGATGAGCATCTACGAGAGGGAGAGTGGATCTACGTACCCTTGTAGATCGCTAAGCGGGAAGCGTTAAGAAACGCGGTTGGTGTAGTCGAACTTCTTCGCGATCCAAATCGCCGAGCGTCCCGCGATCCAATCACGAACCGTCCCACGAACACATCATGATCCGTCCCGTGAACTAATCACGATCCGTCTCACGATCTTGATCACGATCTGTCCCGCGAACTCATCACGATCCGTTCCGTGATCACATCACGAACCGTCTCGCGATCTCGATCACGGTCCTTCCGATCTAGCGCCGAACGGACGGCACCTCCGCGTTCAGCACACGTGCAGCTTGATGACGATCTCCACCATCTTGATCCAGCAAGAGGAGGTGGAGATGAGAGAGTTCACCGGCAGCGTGACAGCGGTCCGGTGATGGTGGTGGAGCAATTCCGGCAGGGCTTCGCCTAAGCGCTGCAGAAAACCGATCTAGAGGAGAAACTATGCACCGGTGGAACGGGTAGCACGTGGCCAGAAATTCTGTCCAAAAACCACCCAATCCACTAGTATATATAGGAGGAGAGGAGAGGAGAGGCAGCCAAGTCCTTTGGGTCGGCCGAAATAGGAGGTGGGAGCAATCCTACTTCACCTCCAATCCTAGTTGGAGTAGGATTGCCTCCTATTGGCTGATTTTCCACTTTTTGCTTTAGGACTTTCTCTCCTACGCCATGGGCCTTTGTGGCTGTTTTCCCAGCCCACTAAGGGCTGGTTATTATTCTCCCACAGCCCATGGACCTATTGGGGTCGAAATACCCCTCCCGGAGGTCCCCCGGTACACTACCGGCACTCCCGGTACACTACCGATGAGCCCGAAACTTTTCCGGCGACCAAACTGGGACATCCTATATATGAATCTTTACCTCCGGACCATTCCGGAGCTCCTCGTGACATCCGGGATCTCATCCGGGACTCCGAACAACCTTCAGTCACCACCATACATAAGTCTACACTATCGAAACATCACCGAACCTTAAGTGTGCAGACCCTGCGGGTTCGAGAACTATGTAGACATGACCGAGACACCTCTACGGTCAATAACCAATGGCGGACCTGGATGTCCACATTGGTTCCGACATATTCTACGAAGATCTTTATCGGTCGAACCTCTATGTCAAGGATTCAGTTAATCCCGTATAACGTTCCGTTTGTTCTTCGGTATGTTACTTGCCCGAGATTCGATCGTCGGTATCTCCATACCTAGTTCAACCTCGTTACCGGCAAGTCTCTTTACTCGTTCCATAATACAAGAACCCGCAACTAACAATTAGTCACATTGCTTGCAAGGCTCATTGTGATGTTGTATTACCGAGTGGGCCCTGAGATACCTCTCCGTCACACGGAGTAACAAATCCCAGTCTCGATCCATGCCAACTCAACAGACACCATCGGAGATACCTGTAGAGCACCTTTATAGTCACCCAGTTACGTTGCGACGTTTGATACACACAAGGCACTCCTCCGATATCCGTGAGTTGCATGATCTCATGGTCATAGGAACATATACTTGACATGCAGAAAACAGTAGCAATAAACTGACACGATCATATGCTATGTTTGTAGTTTGGGTCTTATCCATCAGATCATTCTCCTAATGATGTGATCCCGTTATCAAATGACATCTCATGTCCATGGCTAGGAAACCTTAACCATCCTTTGATCAACGAGCTAGTCCATTAGAGGCATACTAGGGACATGGTTTTGTCTATGTATCCACACATGCATTTAAGTCTCCGATCAATACAATTATAGCATGGATAATAAATGATTATCATGAACAAGGAAATATGATAATAACTAATTTATTATTGCCTCTAGGGTATATTTCCAATAGTATCCCACTTGCACTAGAGTCAATAATCTAGTTCACATCACCATGTGATTCGCATTGTTATGAATCTAACACCCAATAAGTTTTGGGGCTCGATCATGCTTTGCATGTGAGAGAGGTCTTATAGTTAACGGGTCTGCGATATTCAGATCCGTGTGTACTTTGCAAATCTCTATGTCAAACCGTAAACACTACTACCACACTCCACTTGGTACTATTTCCAAATGGCTGCTCCACTATACGAATCCAGATTGCTACTACTAGTCATCCGGATAGGTGTTAAAGCTTGCATCGACGTAACTCTTTATGATGAATTCTTTATCACCTCCACAATCAAGAAACATTTCCTTAGTCCTTTGGTTACTAAGGATAATTCCGACCGCTGTCCAGTGATCCACTCCTGGACCACTCTTGTACCCCTTGACAGACTCATGGCAAGGCACACATAGGTGCGGTACACAGCATGGCATAATATAGAGCCTATGGCTAAGGCATAGGGGACGATGTTCGTCCTTTCTCTTTCTCCTGCCGTTGTCGAGCTTTGAGTCTCACTCAACTTCACACCTTTCAGACTCATTGAAAGTCTCATCAAGCATCTTGATCTATCTCTATAGATTTTGATGCTCAACAATTAGGTAGCTTTATCCAGGTCTTCCTTTGAAAAACACTTTTCGAACAACCTTTTATGCCTTCCAGAAATTCTACATTATTTCCGATCAACAATATGTCAACCACATATACTTATCAGAAACTCTATAGTGCTCCCACTCACTTTGTTATAAATACAAGTTTCTCGTAAACTTTGTATAAACTACAAAACTTTGATCACCTTATCAAAGTGTATATTCCAACTCCGAGATGCTTGCTTCAGTCCATAGAAGGATCACTGAAGCTTGCTCATCTTTTAGCATCCTTAGGACTGACAAAACCTTCTGGTTGTATCAGATACAACCTTTCCTTAAGTAAACCGTTAAAGAAACGATGTTTTGACATCCATCTGCCAGATTTCATAATTGAAAATGCAGCAAATGCTAACATAATTCCAACAGACTTTTAGCATCGCTACGAGTGAGAAAGCCTCATCGCAGTCAACTCCTTGAACTTGTCACAAACAACTTTGCAACAAGTCAAGCTTTACAAATGGTGACATTCACCATCAGTGTCTGTCTTCATTCTAAAGGTCCATTTGTACTCAACGACCTGCCGTCTAATGAGCAAGTCTACCAAAGTCTATACTTGGTTTTCATACATGGATCCTATCTCGGATTTCATGGCCTCTAACCATTTGTCGGAATCCGGGCCCATCATCGCTTCTCCATAGCTCGTAGGTTCATCTTTGTCCAACAACATGATCTCCAAGACAGGGTTGTTGTACCACTTAGGAGCAGTACACATCCTTGTCGGCCTACGAAGTTCGATAGTAACTTGATCCTGAAGCTTCATGATCATCATCATTAACTTCCTCTTCAACTAACGTAGGCTTCACAAAAACATCTTTCTGCGTTGCGCTACTTTCTGGTTGAACAAAGGTTTAACAACCTCATCAAGTTCTATCTTCCTCCCACTCAATTCTTTCGAGAGAAACATTTCCTCAAGAAAGGATCCGTTTAAGCAACAAACACTTTGCACTTGGATCTGAGATAGAAGGTTCACCCAGCTGATCTTAGGGTATTCTATGAAGATGCATTTGTCCGCCTTGGGTTCGACCTCACTAGGTGAAAACATTTTCCACACAAGCGTCGCAGCCCCAAACATTAAGAAATGACAGGTTAGGTTTCTATCAAACCATAATTCACGCGGTGTCATCTCAACGGATTTAGATGATGCCCTATTTAAAGTGAATGTAGTTGTCTCTAATGCATAACTCCAAAAATTATAGTAGTAAAACAATAAGAGACATCACAGTATGCACTATATCAATAGAGCATGACTATGATGTTCGGACACACCATCACACCATGGTGTTCCAGGTGGCGTTAGTTGTGAAACAAATTTCACGTTGTCTTAAGTTGTATGCCAAACTCGTAACTCAGATATTCACCTCCACGATCATATCGCGGTCATTTTTATCTTCTTGTCACGATGATCTTTAAACTTCACTCTGAATTTGCTTGAACCTTTCAAACGATTCAGACTTGTGTTTCATTAAGTAAATATACACTATATCTACTCAAATCATCAGTGAAGGTAAGAAAATAACGATATCCACTGCACGCTACAAGACTCACTAGATTGCATACATCAACATGTATCATTTCCAATGAATCACTTGCCCGCTCCATCCAACGGGGTCCTTTAGTCATCTTGCCCAAGACGCATGGTTCACATGTCTCAACCGATTCGAAATCGAATGAGTCCAAATATCCATCAGCATGGAGTTTCTACATGCGCTTTATACCAATATGACATTTAGCGGTAGTGCCACAAGTATGTGGTACTATCATTATTAAATTTGTATCTTTTGACATCAATGTTATGAACATGTGTACCACTACAATCAAGATTTCAACAAACCATTCTCACTGGGTGCATGACCATTGAAGGTATTATTCATGTAAACAGAATAACCATTATTCTCTAACTTAAATGAATAACCGTATTGCAATAAACATGATCTAATCATGTTCAAGCTCAACGCAAAACACCAAATAACATTTAGGTTCGTCACTAATCCTGAAGGTAGAGAGAGCGTGCGATGTTGATCACATCAACCTTGGAAACATTTCCAACACATATCGTCACCTCACCCTTAGCTAGTTCTCCGTTTATTCCGTAGCTTTTATTTTGAGTTACTAACATTTAGCAACCGAACCGGTATCCAATACGCAGGTGCTACTGAGAGTACTAGCAAGGTACACATTAATAACTCGTATATCAAATATACTTCTATCAATGTTGCCAGCCTTCTTATCTACCAAGTATCTAGGGTTGTTCCGCTTCAGCGACCGCTCACCTCATAACAGAAGCACTTAGTCTCGGGTTTGAGTTCAACTTTGGGTTGCTTCACTGGAGCAGCAACTGACTTGCTATCCATGAAGTTTCCCTCCTTGCTCTTGCCCTTCTCGAAACTAGTGGTTTGATTAACCATCAACACTTGACGCTCCTTCTTGATTTCTACCTTCGCGGTGTCAAACATCGCGAACAACTTAGGGATCAACATCTCTTTCCCTGGCATTTTATAGTTCATCACCAAGTTCTAGTAGCTCAGTGACAGTGACTTGGAGAACTACATCAATCACTATCTTATCTGGAAGATCAACTCCCACTCGATTCAAGCGATTGTAGTACCCAGACAGTCTGAGCACATGCTCAACGATTGAGCTATTCTCTTTTATCTTGCAGGCAAAGAATCTCGTTGGAGATCTTATATCTCGCAACTCGGGCACGAGCCTGAGATCACAATCTCAGCTCTTAGAACATCTCATATGTTCCGTGACGTTCAAAACATTTTGGCGCCTCAATTCTAAGCCGTAATGCATGACGCACTAAACTATCAAGTAGTCATCGAAACGTGCCTGTCAGATGTTCACAACATCTACAGTCGGCGCTAGATGGGGTGGCGCACCGAGCGGTGCATTAAGGACATAAGCCTTCTGTGTAGCAATGAGGACAATCCTCAGATCACGGACCCAGTCCGCAATTTTGCTACCAACATCTTTCAATTCTATTTCTCTAGGAACATATAAAAATACAAGGGAGCCACAACGCGAGCTAGTAATCTACAACATAATTTGCAAAGACACTTTGACTATGTTCATGATAATGAGTTCAATTAATCATATTACTTAAGAATTCCCACTCAAATTGACATCCCTCCGATCATTCGAGTGATACATGATCCAAATTCACCAACTCAAGTCCGATCATCACGTGAGTTGAGGTGGCTGCAATGGTGAACATAATCATGTTGATCATATCTACTATATGACTCATGTTCGACCTTTCGGTCTCTTGAGTTCCGAGGCCATGTCTGTACATGCTAGGCTCGTCAAGTTTAACCCGAGTGTTCTGCATGTGCAACACTGGCTTGCACCCGTTGTATGTGAACGTAGAGTCTATCACACCCGATCATCACGTGGTGTCTCAACACGACGAACTTTCGCAACGGTGCACACTCGGGGAGAACACAATTTATCTTGAAATTAAGTGAGGGATCACCTTATAATGCTACCCCCGTCCTAAGCAAAACAAGGTGCATAAAAAGGATTAACATCACATGCAAATCATAAGTGACATGATATGTCCATGAACTTGTGCTTTCGATCTCCATCTAGAAAGCACTGGCATGATCTCCATCATCACCGGCACGACACCATGATCTCCATCATCTTGATCTCCATCAACGTGTCGCCATCGGGGTTGTCATGCCCTACATGCTTCTACTACTATTGCTACTATAGTGATAAAGTAAAGCATTACATAGTGCTTAATGATCTTCTAGGGAATAATATCTTGCAAATTCTTCATGGTCTTCAATTTCTTCGGGTCTTCACAGTCTTCAACTCGTGTAGCTTCAACTCTTCTAATACATGGTGATATCTTGTTTACTTTGAAATGACCATCAGTTGTTTTGATATCTTGTCCTTCTCGAAGTGGTCTCAGTTGATCCTTAGTGTGGTCAAAGGGGAAAGGGTATTTTCTAACTATTTGAGGTAAGAGAGATCATTTTATAAAGCTCAAATAATATGAGAAGTAAAGGGTCTTTTGAAAACAAAGTTTTTCGAGAAATCGTTTCCTAAGGGCTTTCCAGTTTCTAGGGTCACGTCCTACAGTCAACATGTGCTCTGATACCATTTCTGTAGCGACCCGACTCAAAACGAGTCAAGCCTGTGTGTTCTGTGCCATCCCTGGATCAGTATGCTGGCACACACAATACATCAATGTATATATCAAAGTGCAATCACATGTAATTAACGTAAAACTGATATATACCTTAAAATCTCCGCAGAAACAGTCAATGGGAGTGGAGTCCCAATAACATCAATGGCGGGTTGAGTGCAGACCGTAACCCTGAATCGTACTCTTACTCGTCGAAGAAGAGTATCTGCAACATGCGACGTTGCAGCTGTGTAGGTCAGTACATTGAATGTACTAGCAAGATCACCATAGTAGAACAGAAGATAAAAACTATCCTATATGCAGTAATGCTTTGTGGCTCTGTGTGTGAGTTTTTTTGCATAAAAACTGATTTTATTTCTTTTCCTACAACAAAGGAATATCAGGAGTTTTTCACTATAGAGTTACCTAACATGACATGGTTCCGCCGACCGATGTCATAATGCCCACAAGTATCAATAGTTTCCCACAATTAATTAGTTGTCCAGTGTTGAGAGTTCAGAGATAGATTCAAGTCTAGAGGCTCAAATTGTCCATAACCGGGGGAACGGCTAATCGATTAGGTTAAACTCTGCAGAGTGTTGTGTACTTTACCCACAAGATTCGTTCCCTCCTTGTAAGTCCTCGCACTGCCTGGTGTTTGAGAACAGGACGAACGAAACATGGTCTTTCAGAGTGTTTCCCTGACTACTGTCAGCGCCCATCCAATCCTAACATCGACTACATCTCGTAGCACTGCCCAGCTAGAGTCACAACAAAGATCAACCAAGCCAGAGCCCATAATGACTTGTGGCTACACAGGTAAGCTTCCGAGCATGAAGTATTCATCCGTCTCTTTGAGTCTGGGTGAAGCTTTCCGCAAGATGTCATGGCGCTTCTCCATGCATCCCGACCATCCACTGGTTACTCCAGCGATGCCCAATCAACCATCCTTCACCAAGTAGTGTGTATTGAAAACTTGTTTCACGAGTTTCTAAGTCTTGAGGTCTTGAAGATGCAGGACTTGAAGATGCCTTCATGGAGTTGTCGTCTTGACGTAGAGTCCTCCTTCTCAAACCACCCACGAACACTCATACCAAACCCCGTCTACTTTAGCATAGCATAAAAATAACTAACGTTCCCGGGGCTTTAGTAACAAGTGGTGGGTTCCTACCTCATGCATTCTACTCAACTACAAGAATTTCAATAACATTACGAGAGGGATTTGTTGAATGATGTCACTACCTGCAATAAAACATAGGTATGAACAAAATGGTCAAAGTGAACTTGCATGTACTGTTGATGAAGAAAAATGTCGCTCTCATAAATACTTGATAGACTATTCGTCACTCTCCGATAAAAATCTATATAATCAAACATTGCATTCATATAAGCAATCATACTAGCAATCAATTCTAACAATCAAAAAGTAACACAAATCCAAAAGCAACAAGGTTGTGTTGAAGGAAATACTTCAGACAAAACTCAAAACAACAAAGTTTCATCAACACAACCAAGGGTTGGTTTTTCTCTACAAATAATCCTATTTTCAAAAGTAAAAAAACTAAAACAAAGTAAATTATAACAAAAATATTTTACTAGCAAAAAGAATTACTTTGGAAAATCAACAAAGAACTATGATACATAACACACTAAATACCTTAATTTAACAACAAGTAAAAACAATAAAAATATTAAAATAAGAGAAAACAAAATATATAAAAACTAAGTTAATAGAAAGTAAAACTTATAAAACAATTTATGAAAATAATTTCAAATAGGAAATCCAACTAGCAAGGAAATCAATTGCAAGTTATTATGAAACTAGAATTGATTTCATGCTATAAAAAAATGACATAAACTTGGTTGAAAATGCTACTGCTAACTAACAGAGAACAAAGTAAAACCTCTCAACTTTTTGTGGCAAGACTTCTACTACGACATAACAAGACAAAATTGTTTTCAGCAACTAATAAATACATAACTGAAAATAAATACTAAAATTTTATTAGAAAACAGGAAGTATTTTATCATAAAAGTTTTATGCAAAAGAAATACTACAAAAACTTTTTACTAAACAATACTTATGGTGAAAGCAATGTTTACCTATTCAAATAGAACACAAAACAAAACAAAATAATTTTTTAACAGAAATTAAATCTCCTAATGTTGAACAATAGAAAACTAAAAGAACTACAAGAGAAAGTTAAACTAAAATAGAATCAAAATAAACTAAAATAAAAACAATTTAATTAAACCCTAAGAAGAACTAAACAGAATCTGTTTTGTTAAAAATACTAATTTACATAAATCTAAAAATTCTCAAACCTAACAGGGTGATAAATATAACCAATAGAAATTAGTAGCAAAAAGAATCACTCAAAAAGAAGTTTTTAAACTCAAGTTATTTAGAAAACAAGATTTATATCAAATCTGTTGAAATCAATTTTAAATTATTCAAATATGTTCAAACTTTATATCTGCAGAAACTACATAATGTTTTTGACACAATGCAAGAAGAGTCACATTAAAACAATTAAAAACATAAAAGATATAAGGAAAACAAAAACAGAACTATATCTGTAAAAGAAAAACAGAACTAAAAAGAAAAAGAAACTATCGATCGGACAGGCTACGCGTGGCGCGTCTGGATTGGCCGAGACCTATGTGTGCGAGGTTGAAACGAGCGGACGACCGATTGCTAACGCATACCGATTCAGGAATTAAAAGTTCTAATCTAACGCCTTGGATCTAGATCTGACGGTCTGGGAGGGGGAGGGGGTGCGCACACGGGAGATGGTGCTCCGGCGATGTCCCGACGGCGGCGGTGGCTTCCGTGGTCATCGGGGAGGGCGTTGCGGTGGTCGGGGATGGCGTCCGAGGGGTCCTATCGTTGGCGGCAGACCTCCGGCGTTCGTTGGTGGCGACGGTGGGGTGTGAGGGTGACTAGGGCGACGGCGAGGAGCTCGGAGAGCTTTCGGTGGTGAGCCGAACTCCGGTGAGGTGCGGGGCGACGCTCTGGCGAGGGGATTGGGGTTTTCGGGGGTGGAATGGGGTGCGGAGGGAGCAGGGGCTCTTATAGGCACGGCGGACGCTCGGGAAACGGCAAGGGGAGTGACATCCGGCGCGGATGGATCGCCGGTGAGGTAAGGGGAGGAAGGAAAGAGACGACCACGGCGGTGTTTTTGGTCGGTCGGTGGGACCGGCGCGTCAGAGAGAGAGGGAGAGAGGGTGGCGTCGATGGCCGGTTCGGAGCAATCTCGGGGTGGGGTTAAGGCAGGTGGGCCGGCCGGTTTTTATTAAAACGTTAATTCCTTTCCTTTTTTAATTTCCGGAAAATTGAAATCTCATTAAGGCATTCAAAACATTTCCAAAACTAAAGTTTTGCATACCAAAATGATCACGGAATTAAATGCAATTTAATGAACATTTTTTCACGGCCAAAATAAGTATTTTAAAAAATTTATTTTCAGAAAATGCCTAATTTGATTTTAATTCTTTTGCAATAAATTTTTCAAATAACCCCCTGGGTTTTATTGGTTGAAATAATTCACAAAATGACCCTGGTGTGGAGTGTCATATTACTCCTCTCAAATTTTGTCAAGGGGTTTGAATTCTTTCAAACTTAAAATGGAACCAATTATGAAATGAATTCCATATCAGAAAATTTCAAATGCTTTCAAATTCACTCTTCAAATCTTTTTATATTGAAGAAGTCATGTCATCTTCTCTCACTCAGTTGAAATGTAGGAATTTGAATTCCAATAGCATATGGGAAAGTCATGTCATTCCCTCTCATTCAAAAGTTTTCAAAAAGTTTCAAATTTTTCACTCAATTTCAATCACTCAATCAAACAAACAATCGTTCTAATATTTATTATAACATTCCAAAATTTGGGGTGTTATAAGATCTTACTCATCAGTGGCGACCCAGCGCCTCATCTTCAGGAGAGAATTGGAGCAGCTCTTGCTGCCTCTCCCATGGGGCCCGTCGGAACTTCCCCTGAAGGGTGCTCCATAGGGCCTTCCGGACCTCGTCCCAGCCCTGCTTGGTCGGCCCATCTCCTTGAAGGGTCTAGCGCCCCCCCCTCAGCCTTCCCCTTGTGGGGGTCTTCCACCACCTCCAACTCATCGTCGTCCTCCACATCCATGGACTAGGTGGCGACCACTACCTAGAGGTTCTCATCGCCGTTGTCATCTTCATCGATGGCCCCAAACAGTAGCGTGCGGTGGCTTGGCATGCGCCCCTTGCTGTTGCCCGCGTTAGTGCTCGAGGAGGGCCCAACACCCGCGAAGTCCCTCGAGGTGGGAACTATGAAGAAGGGGTTGTCGTGAGGCCTGTTAAGCCCTGGAGGTACTAAGCCCCACTCATCAAACACGGGCATCAAGGCCTAGAGGTCTGTCGCGTCGCCGCGCTTGTAGAGGGAGCATGCCTAGTGGCATCCCCTTCAACACCTCCTAAATGAACATGAACTCCATAATCCCACTCACCATGGGAGTCTCCAAGGTGTCGGCACACAGTTGTGTCATGTCTGTGCGCCCCTGGTACGCCCACACGGGGTACGAGCGCCTCTGGAGGGGAGAGATGCGGTGACACATAAATTCCAGGCCACCATGGCGTTCATGAGCCCTGCTGCCCGCAGCTTCTACAGCATCGCACCAATGTGATCGAGCTCACCCTCCATCATCTTGAGGTGCTCCCAGCCTAAGCTCTTCACGGCTGGCTCGCTGGGAGGCGCGAACAGGGTGTTGCACTGCCCTACCTCCGTGTAGACCCAACGCGCCCGAAAGTTCTCCACCTTCTTGAGGATGTTCATGTTGATGGAGCGCTCTGCCATCGTGTCCACCATGTCGAAGGAGGCACACCCCATGTTGTGCCCCTGCTTGCACCTCATGCTATAGAAGGTGTGAAAGAGGGCCACCGAGGACATCACCCCCAAGAAGCCCTTACAGAGGAAGGAAAATATGGCGAGGAGGAAGATGGATTTTTCATGGAGATGGAGGGCATGAATCTGGTAGTGCTCAAGCATTGCATAGAAGAAATCGGAGAAGGATGACAACGTGCCACCAAAGATGGAATAACAGAAGAAGGGGAAGGTCGTCGCCGTCAGCTCCTCTTCCAGGTTTGAGTCGGTCCAGATCTAAGTGGCCCCATACTCGTTGTGAACAGGAGTCGTTAAGGGGGTGAACTTTTCCAGTCCCTCCTAGTTCCTGATGGTGGAGGGCAGCAGAGTTGGCTCCACCTGCGCTCCTACAGTGGCGACGCTTCTCTTCTTCGGAGCCATGGCAATAACGGCGTGGAGTGGAGGCGAAGAAGGAGAGCAGTGAGCCGTGCGTTTGCAATGAAGGAGAAGCAGCGGTGCGTAGAGGAGGTTTCTTAGGAAAGCAAGGCTATAATGATGTTGTTTCCACGCGCGGGACAGTCTTAAGACCACACTTGTGCAGTTACCAAGGCATAGTGGGAGAAGTGGGTGCGTCCCGTCCCGTCATGACCGCCCTGCATTGCCACTTGGGCCCTATGGTTTTTTGGCCCCACGGCATTTTCATTCACATCATTTCATGATCAACGGGCGGAACATGCACATCGAGGGCCCGGGGGCTACTTTTGGTCCAGTGGAACCAGGGTACCACGACCCATCTACTGTCGTCCTAGTCATCTACGCGAAAGAGCCCCAGCCTAGCAGGCGGCCCATTTCCTAACTCCGGGATCATCCCGAGAGGACCCGGCCCTGGCTCAGCGAGGCTCTTTCTCTCTCTAAGAAGGACCCCCAGGACACGTGTCCACAAGTTGCAAGAGGCCTCACGAGGCCCTCCCTGGAAGGCAACTTCCCTCGAATCCCTTTGCCTAGAGAGGACATGCGTTGTTGGTCACATAGTCACGCTCTCACCATGTGGATGACGTGGCAAGGCAGCAGAGGCTGCAAGGACGGCGCTAGTGGGCGCATGCAAAGAATCTTCCCCGTTTGTGATAAAAGGGCAGCGAGCAGCTGTCCTCCTACAAGATGAGTCCAAGGCTCACGTATTTGGTGCAAGGAGACCGACGTGACATTGGTCACTAGGACGGGCGTCATCGGCGAGCCCACGAGCCAGTCATGGACCGCCCCTTTGTAGGATGAAGACCAACTTTGTCAAGGAAGACTAGGTGTTTGTCCACCTTCAAATTGTTGCTCCGTGGTCACCCTTATCCCGTCAATGTTTTGGGGAAAGAGGCCCAAGGCAAGGTTAAGAGGGTCAAGCTGTCATGATAGTAGGGGATGAAGGATTGAGCCTTCATTCTCTCCAGGAGCTCTTCTTCCTCCCCAAGCTTTGTAGCCCTTGTTCATACTAGAGAGCAATTCATCCAGCAGGAGTAGGGTTTTACACCGCAAGGTGGACCAAACCTAGGTAATCTGTAAGTCCCTTTCATGCTTTGTGCACGTAGCTTCACCTTGGTGGTCGAGGGCTAGATTGCGCTCAACTCCCTTTATTCGAACCGGGTTCTTGAGAGGTTTTCCGTAGGCACAAAACTGATGTCTGACATAGACTTACCTTGTGCAATGTCTAATTGCTTCTTCATTAGAAGCATGTCCTCCTCAGAGTGGGACAACTTATAATTAAGCTCCTCCAACTCCTTAGCATTTGACGCCGATATGGAGGTGGAGACCTAAAATCATAACAGCAGTCCTGAGAAGTGATAATCGATCATCTATTCAAATTCTTCAATCCAAAGACAGTCTTGGGGGCTACTGGATATCATTTTAAAAGGATTTAGACTCCACGATGACCCCCAAGTTAGTTTCAAGAAACTAACTTCGGGAATGGGGAATAATATCTTTATGCTCTTATGCATTCTTTGGTGAATTTCACCACCGTTACAATTGAAAGTTCTCGAACAAAGTTATTCTACTAAACATAGTCCGGCAAGGGCTACCGAGCATACTAGATGCTATTTGATGAAAAACACTATGTTTGCGAAAGGTGTTCGTGAACACATACCTTGAAGCCTCTGTATAGGCCTTTGAAGGCCTCCTTCATTCTGATCTCTACATACCGGAATTGGCAAAGCACCGAGTCCAAAAGAGCTTGGTTCTTGGGTAGGATGGAGGAAGCTTGCACGGCTCCCTCCAATTCTTGTCACCCGATCCCCGATGTGTTGGAACAGGTGGAGATAGTGAAATGTTTGGTTGGCCTCCCTATGGAACGGGAAACCTCTGTCCCCAGTTGTCATGTAGGCTCCATGGTAGCATGTGTTGGAGATATGCCCTAGAGGCAATCATGTATGATGATATTTCCTAAGTGTTTACGGATAAAGATAGTCCTTGGACATTATCATTTATGTGCATTAACAAGTACGTGACTTCTTTGTGGGACTATTCATTGTATGATGACTGTCCTAAATGGTCCATAGTCAAAAGGGCTGTGTGGATGCACACCCAATTAGACTAGCATATGACACACTATATGGTGGTTCGGTCTCACTAACCATGTAGCATTGGATGCTAGCCGGATAATATGGACTCAGAAAGATCAGGTCGGGTTCAAGTCGTGATAAGGTCTGAGTTGGACAGACCCAACTATGATATGCGGCGTTAGGTCATCTATGATTCTCTAGTACAACATCCATTCTATGTCCTACGACCTGAGCTAGAGCATGTACTCGGGATGGTGGATGGTTCGGTCTCACTGACCATGTAGCATTGGATGCTAGCCAGATAATATGGACTCAGAAAGATCTGGTCGGATTTGACATAGTCGGATTCGGGTCGAGATAAGGTCTGAGTTGGACAAACCGCTGGGGCCAGACGCATTGTTCTGAGGACACTCACGGGAGTAGTGTCCTGGTTCCCCACATTTGTAGCAGACCATGGTGGCACGGGGAGCAACATTGGCAGGCGGACCTCCAAATGGCCTGGCTGGAGGGTTGGGCTGAGTTGGGCGAGGCGCCTGGAAAGATGGCCTCGCAGTGTACCTTGGCAGCAGAGCCGCGTTGGGCACCCACACCCGGCGTTTGTTGGAGCCTGAGCCAGATGCGGGGCTGAAATCACAGCTGTGCTTCCTCGTGGCCTCATAGTCAATCTATCCAGACTCGGCATTGATAGCCTCGTTGACGAGAGCCTAGAAGGTTGTGCACTCATGCAGGCGCAGATCTCGATGGAGCTCAGGATTAAGTCCCTTGCGGAACCTAGCCTGTTTCTTAGCATCAGTTGAAACTTCCTCCGGAGCATAGCGAGCGAGATTGCCGCGGCTATAGGCATCCACTAACAGTCTGCCTTGGGTGAAAGCACAAAATTCCTCTCTCTTACGATCCATCAGCCCTTTCGGGATGCGATGGGTACGAAATGTCGCACTGAATTCTGCCCAAGTTGGTGTGGGGCCTGCAGGACGCCTGGCTTCGTAACTTTCCCACCATAGGTTGGTGGGTCCTTCCAGGAAGTAAGTAGAAAAGGTCATCTTGTTGGCCTCAGATACATTGGCAGCTCGGATCTTGCGGAACATGCTAGTCAGCCAGTCATCCGCGTCGAGTGGGTCGACCGAATGATGATACTTAGGTGGGCACATCTTGACGAAATCACCGAGGGACACGCCATCATTGTGATCATTGCAGGGAGCACACGCTGTGTTCTACTCAATTCGTTCCAACAGCCTGTTGGTCTCCCTTTTGTTCCGTTCAGCTTCGAGCATCACTTCTGCCAAAGAGGGTGCGTGTGGCAGGTTCTCTTGCCTTGGCTGGCTTCCCTCGCCCTGCTCGGGGGCAGGCACGGGGTTATTCCTAGTTGCCACCATCCTGGGAAAACAAACCCATAGCTTAGACATAGAGGACATCATCTCTAATACATGAGATAAGGAATGTACTGGAAAACATGGCATGCAGGGTAAACACCCAAACAACATGGTAATAACAACTGCCATATGAACACCATGATTCATACACACCATGACATAGTTCAGTACAAGCCCAAGCTGAAATACAAATTACGGAGAGATGACACAACTCATCGGAGGCATTACAAGGTTCCTATACATTATCTATCTACACCTCCGATACTCAACTCTCAACCTCAGTCATATCCCACAAGACACGTAGGACTATGGCGATACGACTACTACCATACTAGTACTAACATCCACGTACTCAAGCATTGCCGTAGAATGCCTCATATAGGTCACCACCATGACCCGAGAGCTGAACCTGAGGATCTGGAAACACTCTAGCATGTGATCCCTGGAAACCATAAGGACACGGATGTGGCCTTGGTCCCATTGTTGGCGGCAACAACGGTCCTCGAAGAGGGGTGATGCCTCCAACATCGGTCCAGTCTACGTGTGCTGGCAGATGGGTCCGCGATGGGGTCAGCATCTCCAAATCTCCATAGCCTATCTGCACGACAGGTGCCAACTACGGCAGGGCTATCCAAAGACGTGCATGGGTAGCATAAAGCTCCATGCGAAGGGCACGTGCATCACGATCCCTGTTCTCCCACATCTTAGCGGTCACCTGCAGCCTAGGGTCCTCATGAGAATTATCATAGTAGGCTGCACTAAGATAGCTATCCTCTCCTCCCATTGAAGAAGGAACATAACAGAACTCTGTGTTCTGAAGCAAACCATGGTGAAAGCTCATGATAGTCAACATGGTGTAGGCGGCCTCCTGAACTGCCATGTCTATGGTGACACCTAGTCCATAAGTCTAGTGAAGCGGCTCTGCAGCTCCAGGATATGAAGGATATATCTTAACAGTACACAGATACTGGCTCTGGTAGAAATCTTGATATTGTTCCTCCACTATGTACTCTGGGTACCAATGGTAGCCAGCCTCCATCATAACTCTAACCAACATGGTCGTGTGACCCGGTACATCGATGCACCTGGTCAGACGGACCACCTGACGGGAAGGACAAGGGGCATCTGAAATAGAGAATGATGCAAAGACATTAGAGACTCTATAGAAATTGGACAGCATAACGGCTGTAATTGCTCAAAAAGGATTTTGAGACAACTGCAAAAGATTGGAAAAGCATAACCACTCGACTTTCTAGACTCAAAACTCTTCTCCATCTGTTTTTCACACCATCAACACTCAAGTACCGACATTCACTTGCAAACAAGCTAGCTAGTAGTCCATGGTTAGTAACTTGTCATCCTAAGCAATAGATGAGAAGCCTAGCTCTTATCCCCATAGAAAAGATGAGAATGACCCAGAATAGGATAACTTGGGAAGAGGAGTAAAAGAGCCTTACGTTCCCTTCCACAATCAATTCCCCTACTTTTCTATAGTGTTTTTAGACTCAACTTCAACCGGTTTGGCTTGGTAGTCCTACAGTCAGTCGGGCTCTGATACCAACGTTGTCGGGACCCCGATCCTAGGTCACATGAATCCAGACTGTAACATATCACATCACTTTGTGGCCTCATGCACGGTAAGCTCCACGGTTGCAGCCTTACCTTAGACGGGACCGTTTGCGTCTTTTGGCTCACGTATGTGAACATGTCGCTGGCAATCAAACGATAGAGAACCCGGGCCGACATGACTAGTCATAGAACCCAAGTGGCACATCTGTACGAAAATAGGAATACGTAACCCAACAATGCAGGTGTCGGCCTCAAGCGTGTGTAGACGAGTCATAGCAAGCTACAAGGACTCCATTACGCCGTGGGACATAAATGTCATCACTACACGTAGACGAGTCGTAGCAGGCTACAGGGACTCCATTACACCGCGAGACATTTCCCCGAAGGGACAGACACAACAGCAAAGAAGGATACATGCCGGTCAATCAATGTGTCCGGAGCAGTAGCAAGCTACCATGGCTCGGTGGAAGCACAGAGAGGCAGTTTCCCGTAAAGAGTACTACTAAAGGCACACGACTAGGTGTCGGATCCCATACATAACGTTGCACGTCACACGTACGCACGACATGCCTGATATGCATAGATACAACTATGGCATCACAACATAACCATACAACAACACAACTTTTATTTAATAGGCTCAGACGAGCCTTGCATAATATGTTCTTACAGATAGGGGTCACATGACCCGACACTCAAGTCATACAAGCAAGTTCATACAAACCAAGCGGAAGCACAAAGCTGTCTGAGTACAGACAGATGAAAGGGTAAAAAAAGCACATGGCCAGACTATCTACAGCCCGCCACAGGGCATAGGGTCGTAGCTGGGACACTAGCTATTCGGCATCGTCGACATCTAGATAGAACCCACCTGATGGGTCCTGGGTCTCATCTACAACATTTATTAAGCAAACATGAATACAAACATACTCAACAAGTCCTTAAAGCAGACCTAGTCTATTCATGCTCATGTATCAACAAGGGGAGTGGTGGAGTTTATGCAGCAATCCCAGCTTTGACTCATGGCTAACCTACCCTACACAATTTTAACTCTTTGTTTAAATTTTAGATATCGCACACGAGTCCACTAACTCCATGACAATACACCACCATGGATTCACTTCCCTCTCCTGGGAGAGTGCCATCCTCGATACTCACACTTGTCTTGATATTTTTATGAGTATCCATTTAATTATCTATGAACAGCATAAGCTTTCCAAGTAGTCCATATCCGAGGACGCGGCTATTCGAATAGTTTCATACCCTGCAAGGGTGTACTTCTTCACACACGCTCTCGCCACTTATCGCTGTGTGATCATAAAACCATGCACCTCGGCAACCTTCAAGCGGAAGCCTAGCGAGGGAGTCGGCCACGACCGTCAATCACATAAGATCTCTAGTCCAGGCTATCGCCTATTTGAGACTGAACCCGCACGGAAGTCCGGTCGAAGTTTCCTCTACGGCCCCAAATGATGTGCGCAGGGTTCCCAAGTCCACCATTCGGGTGACCCTTGGTACACCGTGCCACTGCCTACCGCATCGTAACCCACCCCTAGGGTCAGCACACGCACGGCCTCCAGCATGCTATAAACACCAGAAACTACTTGCAACTCCTGGACTAAGGACTAAACGACTGATAGGTCAAGAGGGTCAATTAAGTATCCCAACGTGTGGTAGTAACTAGTCTTGGATCACAAACACGGAACTCAGTTCCTAAGAATGGTCCCAATGAGACAACCCGCTATGTAGTCCTACATAGCCCCTCATCGCTACCTTTACCAAATCGGGTTCATCATAAGCTTATCACATCAAAACGACATGGTTTCACTCCAGTTCATCACCCAGATGAATCAGACCTGACACAACTCTAAGCATAGCAAGCATAGCAGGCTAAGTAGGCTAATCATATCATGGCACAAGCATCTACCAGGTATGCTAGGTTGCAAGGTTTAGCTATTTACTGTGACAATGATAAGTCATGCAAAAGAATAGGTTCATCTACCGTGTATGACAAACAACTGAACGTTTGTCCTAATGCAATAAACAAGAGCAGGAGCGAAAGAGTGGGATGTTATCGGAATTCTCAAAGGGGGTTGCTTGCCTTGCTGGGTAGTGGGAAGGTTCTCTCCTTTGTTGGAATACTCGAGGGTATCCTCACAAGCAGGGCCTACCGCAATGCAGATAAATAACAATCAATACATGCAAGTGCAACAATATGATGCATGATCATGACATGGTAGCATGTATGGATGAGCTAATGCAACTATTGTCCAAGTTAATTTGAAGTGAACTTGAATATAGGTTCAAAGTCGTTCTTCATTTCATATTTCATAAGTTAACCTATTAGTAAATGTCAATGTTCATCTACATAGGTTGCTCTAACATTCATGATAATAGCACCATTGGATTCATTGGATTTTTCTGATAAATTTTCATATATAAATTATTTTCATCTGATTTACAAATTAATTTATATGAATTTTTGAAGTTTTAACCATTTTCTGGAATTATTTTAAAACTAGAAAATGAAGTAGGGCGTCAACCTGACGTCACTATGACGTCAGCAGGTAAGCTGACCAGGCCAGGTCAAACCTGACATGCGGGACCCGCATGTTAGTGACACAGGCCTAATCCCCGCGTTGACGAGGGTTTGACCCACAGCTGGGGCCCACTGGTTAGTGGCTGGGGAGGCTAATTAACAGGGGGATTAGCCCCTGATGGCCGGCCACGTCGGCACCCACCGGAGCGTGGCCAGTAGCGACCAAAAGCACGGTGGCAACCAAAAGCACGGCGGCGACTCGCCGGACTTACACATCCAGCAGCCATTTGGCACGCAGAGGGCATCGGGAGGTAGCACGCACACTTGCGCATCCAAAGGAGCAACAGAGGGGGCTCGGGGTCGCTGGAGACGACGGCCATGACGAGGTTGGTGGCAGCAGTGGCTCGGTCAAGAAGGGTGCAGCATCTACGGGGCATGGGAGGGAAGGGGGAGAAGGGGAGGAGCACCAGCAGCTCATCGCGATTCCAACAGAGGCGACCGCGAGATCGGGGGAGGTCCGGACAGGGCGAATCATCGAGGTGGGGCTCCGGTGTCCGGTGGGGAGGAACGGCGATGACACAGCGTAGAGGGGCTCCTGGCGCCTTCTAGCTTCACGGGGAGGACGAGGGGGACACGTCGGGGGTTTTGGCGGGCTCAAAGGGCGCGAGGGTGGCTGGAACTACGGTGGCGAAGCTTCGGCACCGTCGGCCATGGCGAGCAGAGAGAGGGAGAGCGCGAGGGAGAGAGGGAGAGGAGAAAGAGGCCATGGCAAGGGGGCCTCATGCTAGTGCTCTCTAAGCCCTCCAGGCCAGCAACCAGGTAGGGAGGAGCTGGCCGGCGCGTGCCCGTGCGCGGCGAGCACATGCCCCTATCCTCCTCGCAAGAGGACGGGGGTGAGTGGCATGGGCCAGTTGGGCCGGCTCCCCCTGACCTTTCGCTCTTTTTTTCTTTTTCTCTCTATTTTATAATTTTGACATTTGTTTTATTTCTTTTTTAGGTACAATGCTATTATAAAGTATCCCAATTATTTTATATAATTAAGTTTGAATATTTCAAACTCCTATGAAAAGTTTCAGGATATTTTAAAATCTAAAATAATGATAATGCTTTATTTGGCCTTTTCATTAGCTTTGTTATTTATTTTTAAATTGTTGTAATGGTTCAAATATTTAAAATGGCCCCTGATATATACATGTCCATATTTATCAGACATAGGGAACATTTTGTATGGGCATTTTGAATTTGTTGAGTTTTCACAAACATTGAATTAATTTGATTCAAATGTGAGCTTGGGGTTTCTTTTAATCCCCATTTCATATTGATGCAAAATTGAAATATGATGCACACACATGCTGTCCTATGACATCTAGCTAGGGATGTGACAGTAATATGGACATATCAAAAACTTTGAGGAGAATTGTCAAGATGTTAATTATGGAGTTCAGTTGTTAGACCCGGCGTCACCAACACTTATGACCCGGCGTTATCAAAAGAGCAAAACCCACCAGATTTTATATAAGCCGCCTTGCTTCACAACAATGGAAGTCCGGTTTTACATCAGATGGATTTTCATCCCAATATTTTTATCAAGTCAGTGGATTCTAGTTATTTGACCCGGCGTCACCAACGTTAATGACCTGGCATCATCAATGATTATGACCCGGCGGAGATGACCCGCCAAGAGCATTGGAAGCCGACTCAATGGCATATGGGTGTTCTATTCTCAATATTTTTCAAACGACATTGACAAGCGAGATGATTATCAAGATGACTCGTTCATATGCAGGAAAGACCCGGATTTCTGAGGAGCCATTTTATATGCCAGCCAAAGGAGCAAGCCGGCCACTTAACATATTTGTTACTCTTATTTCAGGAGCTTAGCATGAATAAATTCAAGCTAACCTAGGAGCTAATGTTGGGGATATACCCCGCGGTATGACCAGGCCTGGCGACTCACAGGAGACCCGGTAAGACAAGACCCGAAATAGGACTCTAAAGAGACTAGTCCTAATCCTACTCCTAGTAGGACTCTATTTGTAATCGTACCCTCTCCACTTATATAAGGAGGGGTAGAGCACCCCTAAAAAGACAAGTTCACAAGTCCACAAGTTTAGATAGACAGATTAGAGGCTCTCGTGATTAGAGGTAGCGATTAGCACCCTTGTAACCGAGAGATCTTCCTCATCATCAATATAGACACAAAGCAGGATGTATGCTTTTACCTCCATCGAAGGGGCCGAACCTGGGTAGAACACCGCGTCTCTCGATTTCGATCAACCCCTTCAAGCCGCCACATAGTTGCGTTTCTGCCCCGAACCCTAAGTCCATTCACCCGGACATCTGCCGTGATAAATCCACGACAAGTTCCAAGCAAGATTCGGTGGCTGACTCCACAACAGAGGCCGAATGCATTGAGGCTTGTGAAGCTGCAAAGGAAGGTGTTTGGCTTCAGAAGTTCCTGGAAGATGTTGGTGTGTTCCCGGGCTGTTCAAAACTGTTGTACCTTTATTGCGATAATTCAGGTACCATCGCACAGGCCAAGGAGACGAAACAACACCACATGACCAGGCACATTGCCCAAAAATATCACCTGATACGAAATCTTGTAGAGAAAGGTGATACTAATTTATGCAAGATTCATACGGATGCAAATGTTGCAAATCCATTGACTAAGTCGCTTCCACAACCCAAGCATGAGGGGCACGTAAGAGCTATGGGCATTAGATGTCTATTTGATTGACTCTAGTGCAAGTGGGATAATGTTGGAGATATGCCCTAGAGGAAATCATGTATGATGATATTTCCTATGTGTTTATGGATAAAGATAGTCCTTGGACATTATCATTGATGTGTATTAACAAGTACGTGACTTGTTTGTGAGACTATGCATTGTATGATGACTGTCCTAAATGGTCCCTAGTCAAAATGGTTGTGTGGATACGCAGCCAATTAGACTAACATATGACACAATGGATGGTTCGGTCTCACTAACCATGTAGCATTGGATGCTAGCCACATAATATGGACTCAGAAAGATCTAGTTGGATTCGACATAGTCGGATTCGGGTCGAGATAAGGTCTGAGTTGGACACACCCAACTATCAGAGACACCAATAGGTCATCTATGAATCTCTAGTAAAACATACATTCTATGTCCTAAGACCTTAGCTGGATCATGTACTCAGGATGGTGACAGACTTGCTTTGGGTTGACCAAACACTACTCCATGACTGGGTAGTTACAAAGGAAGGTTTCAGGCTTGTCCATACCCATGTTGCGAGACATGGTCGAGCAATATGGGATTTGCCCCTCTGATCAAGAGAGATATACTATGGGCCCCTCGGGTTATCCAACCTGGATATGCATGGCCATGCAATAAGGATTATGGGATAATTTGAATTTTGGTCGGATTCACCAAAATGGGAAAGAGGTCATGTTGTAACAAGGATGACCATGTTGCCTTGTGCACGACAACATATATCATGTGGCAAAGGGAATAGAAGTGTGAATTACAGGTTCGCCAAACCAGCTTCATCGAACAGTTGGAGTCAGCACGCCTTTCTAAAGGTCGCTACCGATTGGTCGAGTCGTATGTGATCTAACTCGCGACCAAGTGAACGAGAAACTAAGGGGTCATACGCTTAAGGGAAGGAACATGTGGGAATTAGGATCCATGCGAGGACCAAGAGTTGAGCCCACGACACGTGCCTATATATACAGTGGAGGTGTGGCACACCCATCTGGTTGATCGCTTCGACGCCGTCATTACGGGTTTGCATGTGTTGCGACTAGCCACCTCCAGCCGTCATCAACTGTGTGGTCGGACCTAGCAGTCTGCCGCATGGTGTTCCTCCTGCACGCGCATATACTATTAGAGGATGTGCATTTGCGTCGCTCCGACGAACTTGTACGTGGGATCCGGCGACCGGTTGTTCAAGGGAGATCAGACCTGTTGTTTGAGGGAGATCATACAAGGAGGAGAAGAACCATGCGGACACGTTGCCCCAACCTTACTTTCGCTGCACGACACTGCGTGTCTAGTCGTAACGATATGTGGTCCATCTTTGTAGCATGATCTTGGATGTTCTGCATGCATGAAATTTTTACTTTGCATCAATTGCACCTATAGTAGAACACAATAGCATGGGCCGAGGACTTGGGCTTATCACGCCATGTGCTTTAATTAACCATGGGGATTGGTTCCCCATGGTCCTTAGTGTCCCCTGTAGTGGATGTGCGGGGGTCTGGAGAAGTCGCCTCCCCTAGGTCGCCTTGAGCGAGGGGGGAGAAGACTCATGTGCTCCCATGCCACTCTCCTCCATTTTGGTTGGAGGACGAGAGTCCAAGGATACCCGCCTAGGCGGTCTCACGGTGGGGTGGATATTAAGTAAAATGTTAGCAAACCGAGCAAAGATGGTATGGAAGACAAAAGTTGTATATAGGCTTTGTTTTTTCACTCTAGTCGGCACAGGTTTTTCCGGCGCTACGAAGGCAATGCATCATCTGAAGAGTTGTAGAGCACGATTTTATCTAGGGTGGGCACGGAGCCTTGTCGCGCTAGATATCGGTTGTCTTCCAATGTCTCCGGCGGGTCAGCAAGGGCTCATCCCCTCGATGCATTAGGAAGAGGCCCACCTATTCCTTGAGGAGGGGACTTCCTACTCCTCTTCGGCTTCTTCTTTCCCCTTCTCCTTCTTATCCTCCCTCCCTTTGTGATAACAGTAGACGGGTGTCCTCAGATCGAGCATCCAAAGGACCTCTGGACTGAAGGCCCTTCCTATTTTTCACCGGCTCCTTTTTTATAGGAGCCACATGGGGGTCAGGGGTGTGCAGGGCCTTGAGCTAAGGCGTTTGAACCTCCTTGGGCTGCGGTGTCAGACAACCAATCAACGCTGCCTTGGTTGCCCATTGCTGATTAGGGAAAATGGAGTCAGATGTCAAGGCAGATAAATTACAAGTTTGTCGGAAAGAAACTGTAGTTCGGTTTACCTCGCATGGGCCTTCGGTGGCGTCGTAGCCATGGTCGGCTCTTGCAATGGGGAAGGTATTCTTAGATTGCTTGAAGAGATCCAACCACATGGCCTCAACGCTCATGTGGAAAAAGTAACATACTTTAGATTCTTGCTCCACACTGTACTTCCACACTAGAATAGCTCGGACTTGCAGCGGCAGGCTATGGCAATGAAACATGACCTGGATAACATTTGTCAGGCCAACCTTGGTATTGACTATGGAGTGAATCCTCCTCTCGAGCGATTCGATTTCCTCTAGTTTCCCCTAGTAAAGGCCCTTCTCTTTTGAGGAGACTACCTTCTTCTGGTAGGGGCATTGAAGGGAAGGACCTCGGCTTGGCCTTCAGAGAGAGGTCGGTGATGTAGAACCACTCATTCTACCAGATCTTGACAGTCTCAATGAAGACCCCCTCTGGCTAGGCGATGTTTTGGATCTTACTAATCATTACCCCCGCCACAATCAACAAGTTGGGAGTTGCAAATCTTCGGCTTGACGCGGAACAGCTTTAGACAAATGCCAAAGTACGGTTCCTCACAGAGGAAAGCCTCACATATAATAATGAAAGAGACAATGTGGACTATTGAATTTGGAGCTAGATGATGGAAATCTATCCCATAGGAAAATAGAAGGCCCCTAACGGAGGGGTGGAGACGGAAGCCCAAATATCGTAGTAGGTGGGAGAGGAAGATAAGCTGCTCCCCTAGCTTGGTAGTTGGGACGACATATACGAACTCTAGAGCCCGACAATCGACGTTGGCAGGGAGGCAGCCAAAGTTCTTCAACTCCATAATGCTGCTCGTCATAACGGTGGAAGCCACCTAGTGGCCCTTATCGACCATGGTGGAGCAAAGGAAAGGGGGATCTGGGTGCTGGAGCTCTTGAGGTGCTGGCTATGGCGCTGAAGAGGTGATGCATGCTAAAAAGAATCAGTTATTCCATGTGTTCTTATAGTGGGGTGAAAGACCAACAGTGCCCACGCCATGCCGTTCAAATAGCCATGTTTCTTGTCTTCATTAAGATGGCCTTGGTCTACACAAACCTTCTTTTATGATATCCCTTGAAACTTGGGACTGCCGTGTGCGTAGCGCCGTATATATCGTACACGATCACACAAAACGGTAGAATGTGATTCGATGCACAACTTTGTTTTGCGGGTTTATTGTGAATAGTATGGCTCATATGTATGTGATGCATGTGTGTACTTTAACATGACCTGCATGTCATGATTGGCAGTAGGCAGGAGCCAAAGTGCTGTCATTATACTATATAACAACATGCACGTCGACTTGTGATCCTCTGTAAATTCATTAGTAATTATAGTAGTTGGAGGATAGAGGTCAAGTTCGAATCTTTGGTGTCTGGCATGACGAATAAGATGGAGTTCTGCCCTGGTCATCGGAGATGGAGTCGGCCATGGAAGGACGTGCTTGAAGGAGCCATACTATTTCTCATATTTATGTTTATTTTGCAATGATATTTCTTCTCGTTTCTATGCATGTTATAATGGTAGAAGGATCCCTCGTTAATATCAAGCACATAGCCATTCCGGATGTTGCACCTTCGCACGTCAAGTATGTCTAGTAGTGGGCTCATAAAATTGCGGTGCTACTAGGTGTCCTTGAACTAGAGGGTTCGTGTGTAACATGCACTGCATCAAGTTAACTTGACAAGGCTATCAAAATGGTATTGAGCCTTGTGGCAAAGAACGCCAAGAGCCGGGGTATAAGATACCTACCCAACTGACAGGAGTTGTATAGAGATACGATTAGCAAGAAGTTGCTTAAAGGATAGGCAAGATCGCTAGCAGTGATGCTAAATCTTAGTAGTCGCTTGCGCTAGTAGGATCCCGAATCACTGAGAGTTTGTGAAGGGATGCCGACTTCAGTGGGAGTAGTTTAAGGCTTGAATTAATCTACATAAACACATTAGTTAGTGATTGCATATTTTCTGTTGTAGATCAATGGCACCACCTTGTCAAAACTTTGCATTGAAATCAATTCTGTAAAAGGATAAACTGAATGGAACAAACTTTCTCACCTGGTATAGATATCTGAGAATTGTTCTCAAGGACGATAAAAAGGAACATGTTCTAGAGGACCCACTTCGAGAGGTATCTGCCGATAATACTAATGCCACCACCCGGTCCCCTAGCTTGGGGGTTGGAGTGACATGTCCGGACTCTGGAGCCCGACAGTTGACGTTGGCAGGGAGGTAGCCAGAGTTCTTCAACTCCATAATAGTGCTCATCATAACAGTGGAAGCCACCTAGTGGCCCTTATCGACCATGGTGGAGCAAAGGAAATGGGGGAAAAGCGAGATCTGGGTGCTGGAGATCTTGAGGTGGTGGCTATGGAGCTGAAGAGGTGAGGCGTGGTAAAAAAGAATCGTTTATTCCATGTGTTCTTATAGTGGGGTGAAAGGCCAATCATCCCCACGCCGTGCCGTTCAAATAACCATGTTTGATGTCGTAATTAAGACAGCCTTGGTCGACACAAACCTTCTTTTATGATATCCCATGAAACTCGAGGCAAGATCTCCACTTTTGCTGGGACGAGCCAGTAAGACAACTGCCTCGAAGCGTGGTTTTCCTTATCATGACTGACCCAGACCGATTTTAAGCGGTGGTAGTTCGGTAAAAGGGGTCGGATGTGAAACTGACTATTTATACTTCTGTCGCGACCCTTTAGAATTAAGTGAGTGCATGGCTTCGGAACCGAACACTGTTTCTTGGGAGAACTCACCTGCCAAGCCAAAGACATCTGAAGCCAGAAGATCCAAAGAGTGCGTTCGTCCTCGGCAACTTGAGACTAGTTCAAGGGCTACTGAGGGTGTCATAGACTAGGGGGTACTGGCCCGAAGTGATCAGTATGTATGCGCCAAACTAAGGGCCTGTTAAGCTACCACGCCGAGGATGGTGGGAGCGTCAAGACTTTCCCGTACGAAGTAGGGAAATCTTTCAAGACCTGGCGTGCACCCCAAGGATAGCTATATATTTTACATGTCTACAACCGACTTAAATATGTAACCTAGCTCCACCTAGGTACCTATATAAGCCCAAGGGTTTAGTTCGTAGGGAGAGAACCTATTCACCTTAGGGTTTAGAGCTTACAAAATGATCTCGTGGTAGATCATCAACCTTTACTCGGTAACCCATCATTATTACAATCAAGGTGACGTGGGGCTTTATCTCTTCGATAAGTCCCGAACTTGGTAAAACATCGTCTCCCTACTCTTCATGTTACCATTGGTCTTAGATCCACAGCTCGGGACCCCTACCGAGATCCGCTGGTTTTAGCGCCAACACATCGGTCTCATATGCACAGGTAGTGTGTCCATCCCCTGGCTACACCATGTGTCCATATTGTTGCCTTATGGCTCGTCTCGATCTCTCCTGAAGCTTCCTGCGTTTCTTGATGTCTAAATAATCATGTTAAATCGGCAACGTATTTTGACCTTCGTAGATAATGATTTCGTAGGAAACCAAAAACGAATAGAAAACATGAACTAGTATTGGGCACTAAATTAATATGTTAATCCATAAAATTAATATAAATTCCTATAAAAATATATAAAATGATAATATAATAGCATGAGACAATAAAAAATTACAGATATATTTGAGACATACCATGTATACAGAATATCCAGAAGAGCTTGGATGCAAAAGGTAAATTGTGTGCATATAAATTAGACCTTTCAAAATCCTAAGACAGAGGTCAACTGAAAATACCTTCAAGGGCGCTGACAGGATTAGGTTTCGTTGATAAATGGACATAATGGATCATGATGTGTGTAAGATGAGTGAATTATTCGAACAGTTTTAACGGGAACATGCTACAAAGCTTCTCTCCTACCCAGGGCTAGAGACAGTGACCCCATATCTCTTCCTTTTTGTCACAGATGGACTCCCACATCTAACGTGTGAGATACATAGAGATACATGAGCTAAAAAATTGTCGTCAAAGCCCTGTTATTTCGCACCTGTTATTTTCAGATGATAGCTTGTTGTTTTTTAAAGCAAATAGTGATGAAGCCAACAAGGCGAAGCACATTCCAAATAATTATGAGAGAGCCACGAGCTAGATGATCATCCCATCAAAATGCTTTCTACTCCTCAGAAACAAATGCTCACAAGAGGATGGTTAAGAAGTCATAAATATTTTGATTTTGTTGACAGTGAGTTTTGAAGAGAAGTACTTAGGCTTGCAGGTTCCAGAAGAGTATATGGTTAAGGGTAAATCAAGTCAATTAGGGACAAAGTAAGGAAAAGAATGAACGATTGGATGAAAAACATATTCATTCAGTGGTGCCAAGGAGACGCTAATTTAATCTATAAACAGGGCGATCTCCATTTTTGCGATGATTGTTTTAAGTTTTCAGCATCCCTCTGTGAGGATCTCATGCACATGACCAGAGGTTTCTAGTGGGGAGATGATAATGATCGCCGGCATATTCACTGGCTGACGTGCGAGAAACTCACACAACACAAAAATGAGGGAGGTATGGGCTTTGAGGACCTAAGGTAAGTATTCAATAAGGCTTTCCTTGCTAGGCAAGCTTGGTGATTTATTGCATATCCTGCTACTTTGTATGCGAGAGTACTTAAGGAAAATACTATCATGGGGTGGATCTGCTTGACACGGTGTTTATTCACATTGCATCATCGGTTTGGCAAGGTATCATGCATGGTTTGAAACTCTTTAAAAAGGATATGTATGGCGCATATGCAATGGAAAAAGTGTTCGTATCTGGAGATACAATTGAATTCGGAGGGGAAATATGAAAATTAATATAAATTTGATAAATTCCCAAATCTGTTGGGCAACCAATCTCATTGACTAAGAGACTTATTCTTGAAAGGATAATGACAATCCTATTTCTACACAACAAGATGTGAATGGTATCTTGAGTATTTGAGTCCCAAACTATAATGTGGATGATTATATTGCTTGGCAACCAGAAAAGAATGTAATTTTTATTGTTCATAGCATGTACATGCTAGCCATGGATGAAAAGAAATATGAAATTATTTGATCCAACCACAATATCTCAAATGAGCACGGTATTTGGAACACTATCTGGAAAAACACATGTGCCCCCAAAAGTGCGTGTATTCTTATGTGTAGGCTAGCAAATGAATCTCATTTCGGTTTAAGCTAATAGATTTTGACGTATCTTGGGCCTTACTCCAATTTGTAATGTTTGCGTGGGGACCCCGACTCATAAGTCGAGATCGCCGAATGCGCGTGTACAGTGATCCCACAGATCAATGCTCACTGAACACACAGAAGCTGAATAACAAGAGTCTTACATCCACACTTAACGTCTTACACAAATAATGAGCACAGAGGTCTTAGTCTTACATAGATAGGGCCACACGGGACAAACACTTAAAACTGAACAAGCAGCAGAAATCTTGGTCGAAAGCGTGAACCCATGCCATCTGCCTTAACCTACATGCATTCTAACTCGGAAGTGCCCTAGTTCGCATGTTCATCTCCAACAAACTCTTCAACATACTCCTCTTCTTCCATGCCTGTCCAATTAAATAACCAATTGCAAGCCAATGAGTACTTTGAATGTACTCGCAAGCAACCCAAGTTGTGGAACAAGGTGGCAATGATGCATGATATAGCACTAAGTAGGTGATTTTGAATGCAAATGTCATGATCAAGTCACTAGTGAGCATGCATCAACAATTAGCAGATATCCATATGAACAAGTTACAGATATCAACATCAGTAGAGTTTGAACATCTCATGTTCGTTCATCATGTTAAGTCATCAGACTTAGTTTAATTCTCATGCTAAGTCAGCGGACTTAGCTCAAGTACCATTTTTGTCTCCAACACACCCACACACATCAGTTTGTGAAAACACTTGGACATAGCACAAGAGCGGTCATCCAACTGTCATTGATCGTGGACATAGCTATTTGAATAGTTTTACACTCTACAGAGGTTGCACACTTTACCCACAAGACTCGGGGAACTTCCATGTCATCCATGACTCGCGGTATTTAAAATACCCGAGGTAAGCACCCAAACAATGCCTTTCCCATGATGATACTAAACAAAGAGTCCACTCGTTGGTGCCATCACTCATGATATACATCACTCGTATCATCCATGAGGGCACGCAACGGTGTGCCCGATGCCTGTAAAGACAGCGCAAGACCTTGCACTCAGTGATGACCCCGTCTCAAGAGTGACCACTTCACTCTTGCCACTAGTAATGTGGGCTCCTTGCTAGCATCAACCATAGTAATCAACAATGCCCCGTCCCATAAGGGGTATCGTGGTCGTACATTTAAGGTTGGAATAACGATCGCAACTTACACCAATCCGTTTTCGAAAACCACAACACCCACTTGTCCCGGTACATCACTTCTTTCTCAAGTGGTCACCCATCTCATCATCATCTCCCTCGGGCATTAGGGGCACCCGACGGGGTTTTCGAAAAATCTTTGAAATCATTTCCTTTCTTGCCATCACTATGCATAAGTCCCATCCCATTTGTGTGGCATCTATTTGCAACCTAACTACTCCCACCCGCATAACCCTCATAAGGTGGTAGGGTCATGCACGATGCAAGTGTCAAAGGAAACGTATCGAAGGCATCCCACCGAAAGGAGAACACCACAACACATGGTAAAGTATGATGAAAGTAAAGTGCTATATCACATGCAATAAAAATGGTTTCATATCATGGTCAAAGGGCTGCTCGCCTGGCTCAAAAAAGTCTCCGGGGTCTTCGAAGTTTTCGGGTCCAACTTCTTCATCAACCGCGCAATCTATCGTCGCGAAAAAAGCGATAAAAATAAGCAACACACAAAAACAGAGCACTCAACTACTTATTAAAAATGCTAATATACTCTAATAAATACTAGATGTCATACTAAAAATATTCTCCTAGGGTTTTGATGTGAAAAAGATATTGGAAATAAAATAACAGAGACAAAAAGGTGCATATATATAGGTTTTAAAATAAAACATTACTAAATATAGTTTCAAACATTTTTATAAATGGCACTATTAAATTCTAGGGATTATTCCAAGAATTTAGGTGGAAGAAATATTGTCATAGGATGAATATTTATTTCTGTGGGATTTTTGGAAATCTACACAAATAAGAAAAAAAGAAAAGGCTACTGTGCCCTTCTGGCCAGAATGCGTGGCCGAAACCGGCCCAGAGAGGGAAGCCGGCCCAGGCGAGAAGCCACGCGCGACAGGTTTAGTTTTAAACCTACCCGCAGGCCCAGCCTGCCAGCGAGGGGGAGGGGGGAGGGGATGACAGGTGGGCCCCACCTGTCATCCCTTGCCTCAATACAGCAGCGGAGGAGAGGCTCACCGGAGGGCTTCAGGCCACAGCGACAGGAACGGAGGGCACCGGTATGCTCGCAGGGCTCCCGCACGTCGGTGGGTGTTCGAGGGGTCGCCGAGAGAGAGGGGAACGCCGGCGAGGGGGATGGCCAATGGCGGCGGCGAGGGTTTGGGTCGGGAGAGGGCTCCTGACCACGAGGGAGAGCGCTCTGGTCATGGGGGAGAAACGGAGGAAGGGGGAGAGCGAGGAGGGGGGCAGGAGGAGCGGGGAGGCCTATTTAATTGCGAGCGCCGACTCGCCGTGGACGCGGTGCGCTGGTGAGCTTGGGGTGCTCGCAATAGGCCGCGGGGAAGAGAGAGGACATGCCCGGGGTGTTCGTGGGGGTGGTGTAGGCCAGGGGAAAGAGGAGAGAGAGGCGGGTGCACGCGCGTGTGAGCCCGTTGGTTGGTCGAGCCGTGCGGCGCCGGGCATGCGTAGAAGCCGCCGTAGAGAGAGAGAGGAGGGGACCGACCATGCAGCGGGTTGCGAACGACGAGGGGGGTAGAGGGGACAAGGTGAGGCGGCCCGAGGTTGTCGGGGATGCCCGTTGGCTAGCGGCTACAGTGCAGGTGCGCCCTGTAGCACGCTCCAAAGCACGAGCTCTGCATGCCAGGGCATCTGCTGGGCACATTGGCACGTCCACTAGTGTCCTGAGGATCTAGGGAGGTTTGACAATAAGCAATAGGCCCTTGGATGCTCTGGGATGGCTTAGGAGAGAAGGAAAGTTGAGAGAGAGAGAAAAAGCTCCTGTCCAAGGAGGTAAATGGGGCTTTTCACCATGTTTTACTTGATCTATGACCATCAGGCTTTTACTGGAGATGAAAGGTAACTATAGGAGGCTGAGGTAAAAAGTTGGGGGCAAAGGTGAAGGAGAGAGGGCTGAAAATGGGGTTTTTACCAAATCACTTGAAGGTGTTTGGTGGTGTTTTGGGCAAGAAGATGCTTCCACCTTACAGAGATATTTACCAGGGTCAAATGCTTAGAAATGAGATGCTTCACCAAATTTGAGCTCAATGGAAAAAAGTTGATAATGGGGATTTGATAAACCCTAGAAATTAACAGAATCAGATTTCTATAGATCCATTGATGCGAGGCTTTTACCCTTGATGCACCACTTAGTGTATCATCACTATTTGGCCATTAGAGCATGCCCACAAAGTTTGAGGCCAAGGGGAGACACTTCACAATGTAAAGTTGCTCAAATTTGATTCTGGACAGGAATGTTTTTGGGATTGTTTGAAGAACCAAATCAACTTGGATTGAGATGAAACTTTGCAAGATCATCACCTATGATAGTGTTGACTTGTTGGAACTTTCCTGGAATTTATTGAGAATATTTCCTATAGAAATATTCCGAAAACTTGATTTGAACAGAAAGGGTTTTGAGGGGTTTTGCCTATGATCTGTTCATGCCCTTGTGTTGAAACTCATATATATATATATATATATATATATATATATGGAAAGTATATGTCCACTGACTTTCTCTAAAAAAATTCAAATATTTTTAAAGTATTTAAATAATTTTTCCCTAGGAAAAACCATTTCTGGCCTTAAGAAAAAAGCCTTTAAATAAATTATGAAAATAATCTTTAAAAATAATATTTGGTGGTTTTGGGAAGTCATACATATAGTAGGTTTGAAATAACATCTTTGGGAAAGAAGGGTCCACCTGATTTGAGGACTTGCAGTGCAAACCTCATTTCAGGGGGGTTCGGAAACTTAAATTAAATAAATCATTTTTAGTTAAAACAAAGTTTGATGAAAATATTTTTGGGCACTATTCACATGGCATGACCATTAGGCAAGAGGTTTGCGACAAGAAAGATGAGGATGAAGGGGAATAGAATCTAGGAGTGCCATATAACACAATCAACAAGCAAGCAAACAACATAGCAAACAAGCACAAGCACTATGAAAAAGTTTTAGTTGGCTTCTAATTTTATAAACCCGATCATAACAATGTGCTACAAACACAGGGTGTGACGGACCTTCCCCCCTTACAAGAATCTCGTCCTTGAGATTCCTAGGCTAAGCGCTAAAAAGATAAGGGAACTCTGATCTAAGATATTCTTCACGCTCCCAGGTTGCTTCTGCTTCAGTGTGGTGGTTCCACTGGACCTTGAAGTACTTGATGGTGCGGCTTCGGGTGCAGCGCTCGACTTCATCCAGAATGCGAACTGGCCTCTCACGATAGATGAGATCTGGCTGAAGATTGATGGCTTGATGGTCGATGTCCTTGTAGAGGTCGGGGCGGTTGGGAACTTGCAGACACTTCCGGAGTTGTGACACGTAAAAGACGTTGTGCACATCCGACAGCTCGGAAGGTAACTCTAGCTGATATGCGACTTCTCCTCACTTGTCGGTGATCTTGAAGGGGCCGATGAATCTTGGTGCGAGCTTCCCTTTGACGTGGAAACGCTTGTCCCCTTTGATAGGTGTGACTCAGAGGTAGACATGGTCCTCAACACGGAAACTCATGTCTCGCTGGTGAGAGTCGGCGTAACTCTTCTGCCCAGTCTTGGCGGTCTCAAGGCATTCTCGGATAAGTTGAACTTGCTCTTTGGCTTCACGGAGGATGTCTGGCCCAAAGACTAATCCTTCTCCGGTCTCTGACCAGTTGAGGGGAGTACGTCACTTGCGTCCATACAACACCTCAAATGGTGCCATCTGAAGACTCGACTGATAGTTTTTGTTGTAGGAGAACTCGGCGAATGGTATGCAATCTTCCCACTTGGCTCCATATGCTAAAACACAAGCTCGGAGCATGTCTTCAAGTATCTGATTTACTCGCTTTTTTGCCCATTGGTCCGAGGGTGAAATGCAGTGCTGAAGGAGAGCTTGGTTCCCAACGCTTCTTGGAACCTATTCCAGAATCTTGAGGTAAACTGGGTTCCTCGGTCTGACACAATCTCCTTAGGAACCCCGTGGAGGCTCACAATCCGGTTAATGTAGAGGTTGGCCAACTGGTTCCCATTGTAGGTCGTCTTGATCGAAATGAAGTGGGCTACCTTGGTTAGGTGGTCGAGAATGACCCAAATGGAATCATGTCCTTTGCTTGACCTTGACAAACCGGTGATGAAATCCATCCCGACTTTATCTCACTTCCATTCAGGCACTTTGAGGGGCTGCAGTAGTCCAGCGGGTCGCTGATGCTCAGCCTTGACCCTCTGGCATATGTCACACTTAGCCATGAATGTGCCTATCTCCCGTTTCATGCCATGCCACCAGAATCTTACCTTGAGGTCTTGATACATCTTAGTTCCTCCAGGATGGATGGAGTATGGAGTGTCATGAGCTTCTTGCAAGATCGGGTTCTTGAGCTCCTCTTTATCGGGTACGCACATGCGATTCCCGAACCATACAACTCCTTGTTCATCCATTGAGAATCCTGGGGCCTTGCCTGCCTTGATCTTCCTCTTGACACCTTCAATGCTCTCGTGTCCCTTCTGAGCTTCCTTAATCTCATCCATCAAGGTAGGCTTTGCTTTGAGGTTGGTGAGGAATCCTGGCGCAACCAGTTCCAAGCCGAAGCTCTCAAGATCTTCATACAGGGCGGGTAACCTTTCCTTAATCATAGCATTCAAGGAACAAGCCTTTCTGCTCAAGGCGTCTGCTAGCACATTGGCCTTTCCGGGGTGGTATTGAACACTGAGGTCGTAATCCTTGATCAATTCCAACCATCTTCGCTGCCTCATGTTCAACTCCCTTTGAGTGAAGATATACTTGAAACTCTTGTGGTCTGTGAATATCTCACATAGCTTTCCCAGAAGGTAATGTCTCCATGTCTACAAGGCATGAACCACGGCTGCCAACTCGAGATCATGAGTTGCGTAGTTCTCTTCATGAGGACGTAGCTGTCTGGACAGATATGCTACAACTTTGCCTTCTTGCATCATAACACCTCCAAGTCCGGTTCTTGATGCATCACAATAAATCACAAACTCCTTGTGAATATCGGGGGTGGCCAAAACTGGGGCTGTGGTCAGTCTCTTCTTGAGCTCCTGGAAGCTTTCCTCGCACTTAGCTATCCATTCAAACTTCTTGTCCTTCTTCAAAAGCTGGGTCATGGGTCAGGAAATGCTTGAGAACCCTTCCACGAACTTGCGGTAATAACCCGCGAGTCCGAGGAAGCTCCTGACTTCCTTCACGATGGTTGGGTTTGCCACTCAGTCAAGGCTTCAATCTTGGCAGGATCCACTGATGATCCTTCTCCAGTCAACACATGACCCAAGAATCCAACTTCATGCAGCCAGAATTCACACTTGCTAAACTTGGCATAAAGCTAGTGCTCTCGAAGCTTTTCTAGGACCAATCTCAAGTGCTCCTCATGTTCTTCTTTAGACTTGGAGAAGACGAGGATGTCATCAATGAAGATGACAACGAACTTGTCCAAATACTCCATGAAGACTTTATTCATGAGGTACATGAAGTAGGCATGGGCATTGGTTAACCCGAACGACATGACCGTGTATTCATACAGGCCATACTGGGTTACAAATGCCGTCTTCGGAATTTCTTGGGGTCTGATCTTTAGCTGATAGTACCCAGACCTGAGATCGATCTTGGAGAACACCTTGGCTCCATTCAACTGATCAAACAGGTCTTCAATCTTGGGGAGTGGGTACTTGTTCTTTATTCTGACTTCATTGAGAGAACGGTAATCGATACAGAGTCTGATAGTTTCATCCCTCTTTGACACGAATAAAACAGGTGATCCCCAAGGAGAGGCACTTGGGCGAATGAATCCTTTTTTGAGCTGCTCTGCCAGTTGCTTCTTCAACTCAGCCAACTCTTCGGATCCCATCCTGTAGGCCTTCTTATAGATGGGCCTTGATCCGGGCATAAACTCAATGATGAACTCAATGTCGCGGTCAGGAGGCATTCCGGGCAGCTCATCAGGAAACACATCTGGGTACTCACATACCACTGGCACTTGATCCAACTCAACTCCCGCTAGGCAGTTAGCCTAGGGGGCTTGAGTGGAGGTAGGGTTGGGAACATACTTGACTTCCACTCCTTAGCTATTGGTCATCGTGACAATCCTCTTGGCACAGTCTAGCATGCCTTGGTGCTTGGTCAACCAATTCATGCCAAGGATGATGTCCAAGCTGGGTGAATCCAGAACTATAAGGTCTGCTAGGAAGTCTACCCCGTTGATGTCAATCTTCACTCCCTTACACCCTATCCCAGACTTCATAACTGAACCGGGGGTTTGTATTAACATACAGCTACCCAGGGGTGTAGGTTTCATGCCACTCGCTAGTGCAAACTTTTGGGTGACAAAAGAATGCGAAGCTCCACAATCATACAATACGGTTGCTGGGGTTGAGTTGACGAGGAACGTACCCAGTATGACGTCTGGGTCTTCCTGGGCTTTCTCTGCAGTAACGTGATTCACACGAACCTTGCCATTGTTGGGCTGGTTGCGGGGAGCTGGGTTCCTTGGTGGTGCTCCACGGGCTTGACCTTGAGCTGGCGCATTGGGGCACGGTGCATCTGGCTTCCTGTTAGGGCAAAGCTTAGAGATGTGTCCACACTGACCACATCCAAAGCAAGTGACCTACCCCGGGATGTTGTTGAAGTTTTTGCCACCATTGTTGTTATTGGGGTTGTTGTTGTAGGTTGGACTCGGATTGGCATACTGCTGAGGTTGGTAGCTCGGACGAGGCATAGGAGGTCTAGCCTGGTGCGGCTAATAGGTTGGTTTGGTTGGGGCTAGCTGCCAGGGGTGAGGCTTTTGGTTGCTTGAGCTTCCCTTACTGATCATCTTGCGCTTGTGAGTGTCGTCTATGGTACGACGCTTGTCTTCCAGCATGAGGGCCTTGTTCACTAAGTCGAAGAAGGTACAACAGTCGCAGATGATGAGCTGATACTGCAGGACCTGTTGGAGTCCTTCCATGAAGCGTTCCTTCTTGGCAACCTCTGTGCTGACATCTTCAGGTGCATACCTTGACAGCAGGTTGAACTTCTACAGGTACTCCTTGACAGAGCCACTTCCTTGCTTCAATGCTCAGAATTCTCTCTTCTTTATAGCCATGACCCCAGAAGGAATATGGGCAGTGCAGAATCCTTCCTTGAAGTCATTCCAGGTGATCACACGTTCTCCTTGCATGACCTTGAATCCATCCCACCAAGCTTGGGTGGTACCTCCCAGGCAGTGAGAGGCGTAAAGCACCTTCTCACAATCCTCATTCAAGTTGACCAATGCAAGGAGGTCCTCGATGGTGCGGATCCAGTCATCAACATCCAATGGTTCAACAGTCTCGGTGAAGGTTGGGGGCGAGTTCCTCATGAACTCAGACAGCGTGGAGCGGCTATTGTCATTCCTGCCATGCTATTGGTTGTTCATGAGGGCCTGAGCTATCTGCTGCATTGCAGCATTGTTGGCTTGGCATTCCTCCCGGAGAACTTAGAGAAACTAAGCTATGGTCATGTTCTCCGGTGGAGGTGGTGGCAGGGGAATATCACCTTGTGGCTGCTCCTAGTGTCCTCCAGCGTGAGCAGCCCCACGAGCTCCCTGTTGCTGGCTCGAGTTGCCGGTTTCAGGGTTGGTGAAGGAGCTGTTGCGGGTAGCAGTCACCATCCTGTTTGGAGCAGCCAAGTCAAACAACTGAGATTGACAAGAGGATAAGCAATAATGGAAAAGCACGCCTAAGGGAGTCGGTCAAGTGCAAGTGTGTTAAAACAAAGGTCGAAAGACCAACTTATATTAAGATAGACGATGGAGTCGCTTACATGTTACCTAAGGCAAAAGCGCGACTTGCATCGGAACACAAACAACAAAACAAACAAAAAGCACACATGGTTTCATATGAACCATTACACGGACTCAACTTCGCATGAGGGATACATGACTGATCCTACCCTAGGGGTTCTTGGACTCAGGTGGTGGAGTGCTCGGTCCCGTAGTCACGTTCCTCTGGGTCTTCCTCCTGTTAATCATCTGAACGGGCATCGTTCCCGGTCGAAGGGGTCGGGGAACGAGGAGGTCCATCCCGACGACGCGTTGCAGGCGGGTCGATGAAGAGCTCACGGTACTCCTTCGCACTCATGCGACGACTACGCGTAGGTGCATCACTAGCTGGGGGTACTCCTCCTCGATAAGCGACAACTGGTCGTCCCTCGGGGGCTCCATCCTTCTTGATCTTGTCTGGTTTCGTCTTGGCTTGTTGAAGTAGCTCTCGAGTGTGGTGAAGTTCCTCGCGGAGCTTCACGGACTCCTTCACCAGGTTGTGAGCCAGACTATCGGCAGAGAGGCTAAAATAGGTCTGGAAACTGAGTGGTGTGCCATCTTCCTTGGTCGGGATCAGCGTCCAACTCTCGCCAAAGTCATCCTTCCTGAAGGGAAGGTAGCGAGTAGCTGGCTCGTCAGCCATCTCTGGAATGATGTCTCGAAGGTGTAGGAGTGCCTTGCGTGCAGCTATCTCGACTGCGAGTATCATGGTCTCCATCCGTGGTCCTTCAAAGAACCAACAAGTCGGGGAGTCGTTTGCCTTTACGACCACATCCACGTGGTACTCCTTCGTGGTGGCATCGACCCGGTGCTCGTGGTAGAGGAAAATGGGTGGTTGGCAAAACAGGCACTTCTCCAGGCTATCCCAAAGGAGTAAGGGAAAGCCGGATGTTAGGAAGGCTTCGGGTACGACGGCCATCTACAAAGGTTTGAAAGGAGGAGAGTCAGCAAAGTGTTGTGTGAAGCATAGGAGAGGTAAATAGTGTAGAATTCCTAAGTTCCAATGCTAGGTGTAGGTTTGGAAACGACTTTTATCATATCTAACGTCCATGCTAACTAAGGGCTTCCTACAGTCAGGATGGCTCTGATACCAGCTCTGTGGGGACCCCGACTCATAAGTCGAGATCACCGAATGCACGTGTACAGTGATCCTAGAGATCAATGCTCACTGAACACACAGAAGCTGATAAACAAGAGTCTTACATCCACACTTAACGTCTTACACAAATATTGACCATGAAGGTCTTAGTCTTACATAGATAGGGCCACACGGGCCAAACACTTAAAATAGAACAAGCAGCGGAAATCTTGGTCGAAAGCTTGAACCCATGCCATCTGCCTTAACCTACCGGCATTCTGACTGGGAAGCGTCCTAGTTCGCATGTTCGTCTCCAATGAACTCTTCAACATACTCCTGTTCTTCCATGCCTGGCCAATTAAATAACTAGTAGCAAGCCAATGAGTACCTTGAATGTACTCGCAAGCAACCCAAGTTGTGGAACGAGGTAGCAATGATGCATGATATAGCACTAAGTAGGTGATTTTGCGGAAAGCTAATTTGAATGCAAATGTCATGATCAAGTAACTAGTGAACACGCATCCACAATTAGCTGATATCCATATGAACAAGTTACAGATATCAACATAAGTAGAGGTTGAACATCTCATGTTCGTTCATCACGTTAAGTCATTGGACTTAGTTTAATTCTCATGCTAAGTCAACGGACTTAGCTCAAGTACCATCTGTGTCTCCAACACACCCACACACATTAGTTTGTGAATACACTTGGACGTAGCACAAGAGCGGTCATCCAACTGTCCTTGACCGTGGACACGGCTATTCGAATAGTTTTACACTCTGCAGAGGTTGCACACTTTACCCACAAGACTCGGGGAACTTCTGAGTCATCCACGACTCGCGGTATTTAACATACCCGAGGTAAGCACCCGAACAATGCCTTTCCCATGATGATACTAAACAAAGAGTCCACTCGTTGGTGCCATCCCTCATGATATACATCACTTGTATCATCCATGAGGGCACGCAACGGTGTGCCCGGTGCCTGTAAAGACAGCGCATGACCTTCCACTCAGGGACGCCCCGGTCTCAAGAGTGACCACTTCACTCTTGCCACTAGTAATGCGTGCTCCTTGCTAGCATCAACCATAGTAATCAACAATGCCTCGTCCTATAAGGGGTATCGTGGTCGTACATGTAAGGTTGGAATAACAGTCGCAACTTACACCAATCCGTTTTCGAAAACCACAACACCCACTTGTCCCGGTACATCACTTCTTTCTCAAGTGGTCACCCATCTCATCATCATCTCCCTCAGGCATTAGTGGCACCTGACAGGGTTTTCAAAAAATCTTTGAAATCATTTCCTTTCTTGCCATCACTATGCATAAGTCCCATCCCATTTGCGTGGCATCTATTTGCAACCTAACTACTCCCATCCGCATAACCCTCATAAGGTGGTAGGGTCATGCACGATGCAAGTATCAAAGGAAATGTATCAGAGGCATCTCACCGAAAGGGGAACACCACAACACATGGTCAAGTATGATGAAAGTAAAGTGCTATATGACATGCAATAAAAATGGTTTCTCAACATGGTCAAAGGGCTACTTACCTGGCTCAACAAAGTCTCTTGGGTCTTCAACGTCTTCGGTTCCAACTTCTTCGTCAACCGCGCAATCTATCGTCACGAAAAAAGCGATAAAAATAAGCAACACACAAAAATAGAGCACTCAGCTACTTATTAAAAATGCTAACCTACTCTAATAAATACTAAATGTCATACTAAAAATATTCTCCAAGGGTTTTGATGTGAAAAAGATTTTGGAAATAAAATAACAGAGACAAAAAGGTGCCTATATATAGGTTTTAAAATAAAACAGTACTAAAAATATTTTCAAACATTTTTATAAATGGCACTATTAAATTCTAGGGATTATTCTAAGAATTTAGGTGGAAGAAATATTGTCATAGGATGAATATTTATTTCTTAGGGATTTTTGGAAATCTACAGAAAAAAGAAAAAGAAAAGGCTACTGTGCCCTTTCGGGCCAGAATGCCTGGCCGAAACTGGCCCAGAGAGGGAAGCCGACCCAGGCGAGGAGCCACGCGCGGCAGGTTTAGTTTTAAACCTGCCCGCGGGCCCGGCCTGCTAGCAAGAGGGGGAGGGGCGAGGGGATGACATGTGGGCCCCACCTATCATCCCTCTCCTCGCGACAGCAACGGAGGAGGGGCTCACCGGAGGGTTTCAGGCCACGGCAACGGAAACGGAGTGCACCGGCGTGCTCGCGGGGCTCTCGCACGTCGGTGGGTGGTCGAGGGGTCGCTAGGAAGAGAGGAGAACGCCGACGAGGGGGATGCCCGATGGCGGCGGCGAGGGTTTGGGTCGGGAGAGGGCTCCCGACCATGAGGGAGAGCGCTCTGGTCACGGGGGAGAAGCGGAGGAAGGGGGAGCAAGGAGGGGGAGCAGGAGGAGTGAGGAGGCCTATTTATAGGCGAGCTCCGGCTCACCGTGGACGCGGTGCGCCGGTGAGCTCGGGGTGCTTGTAACAGGCCACAAGGAAGGGAGAGGACGTGCCCGGGGTGTTCTTGGGGGTGGTCTAGGCCAGGGGAAAGAGGAGAGAGAGGCGGGGCCGCGCGCACGTGTGAGCCCGCTGGTTCGCTGAGCCACGCGGGCGCCGGGCACGCGTGCAGAAGCCGCCGGAGAGAGAGAAAGGAGGGGGCCAACTATGTGGCGTGTTGCGGACGCCGAGGGGGGCAGAGGGGACAAGGTGGGGTGGCCTGAGGCTGTCGGGGATGCCCGTTGGCCAACGGCTACAGTGCGGGTGCGCACTGTACCATGCTCCAGAGCGCGAGTTCCGCATGCCAGGGCATCTCCTGGGCACATTGGCGTGTTCACTAGTGTCCTGAGGATCTAGGGAGGTTTAACAATAGGGAATAGGCCCTTGGAGGCTCTGGGATGGCTTAGGAGAGAAGGAAAGTTGAGAGAGAGAGAAAAAGCTCCTGTCCAGGGAGGTAAATGGGGCTTTTCACCACATTTTACTTGAGTTATGACCACGAGGCTTTTACTGGAGATGAAAGGTAACTATAGGAGGCTGAGGTAAAAAATTGGGAGCAAGGGTAAAAGAGAGAGGGGTGTAAATGGGGGTTTTACCAAGTCACCTGAAGGTGTTTGGTGGTGTTTTGGGCAAGAAGATGCTTCCACCGTACAGAGATATTTACCAGGGTCAAATGCTGGGTAGAAATGAGATGCTTCACCAAATTTGAGCTCAAGGGGGAAAGTTGATAATGAGGATTTGATAAACCCTAGAAATTAGCAGAATCATATTTCTATAGATTCATTGATGCTAGGATTTTACCCTTGATGCACCACTTAGTGTAGCATCACTATTTGACCATTAGAGCATGCCCACAAAGCTTTACGCCAAGGGGAGACATTTCACAATGTAAAGTTGCTCAAATTTGATTCTGGACAGGAATGGTTTTGGGATGGTTTGATGAACCAAATCCACTTGGATTGAGATGAACCTTTGCAAGATCATCACCTATGATAGTGTTGACTTGCTGGAATTTTCCTGTAATTTATTGAGAATATTTCTTATAGAAATATTCCAAAAGCTTGATTTGAACAGAAAGGGTTTTGAGGGGTTTTGCCTATGATCTGATCATTCCCTTGTGTTGAAACTCATATATATGGAAAATATATGTCCACTGAGTTTCTCTAAATTTTCTCAAATATTTTTAAAGTATTTAAACAATTTTTCCCTAGGAAAAACCATTTCTATCCCTAAGAAAAAGCCTTTAAATAAATTATGAAAATAATCTTTAAAAATAATATTTAGTGGTTTTAGGAAGTTATAGATATAGTAGGTTTGAAATAACACCTTTGGGAAAGAAGGGTCCACCTGATTTGAGGACTTGCAGTGCAAACCTCATTTCAGGGGGTTTTGGAAACTTAAATTAAATAAATCATTTTTAGTTAAAACAAAGTTTTATGAAAATAGTTTTGGGCACTATTCACATGGCATGACCATTAGGCAAGAGGTTTGGGAGAAGAAAGATGAGGATGAAGGGGAATAGAATCTAGGAGTGCCATATAACACAATCAACAAGCAAGCAAACAACATAGCGAACAAGCACAAGCACTATAAAAAAGTTTTAGTTGGCTCCAAATTTTATAAACCCAATCATAACAATGTGCTACAAACACAGGGTGTGACAGTTTGTGGTGTTGATGATGAAATGGGATTCCATATTACACACGATGTACGATTTGTGTGAGACCTTTGGTGTGTGGAACCTCCCTCCTCAGCATGAAATAAACTACACATGAAGGGATTGGATTCTTGTCCTACTAGGTAAAGTGAATGAAGATCTAAGACAAAAACATGGCATGTTTGGTATCATTAAAATGACGCCATCCTTGTGAAAGGTAAAGCAAAAAAATTGCACTCTGCTCTGATTTTGCAAATCTGTCTTGTAGGCATGATGTAGCGACCCGACCTGAAAGGTCAAGTCTCCGGTGTTTCCGTACCATCCCAAGATCATGCTGGTACATACACGGTACATCAATGTATATATCAAAGGGAAATCACACAGCATTATATTAATCGAAATCTCATATCGAGTCCTTTATTACAATAATATTACAATAAAGTGGCCAAAGGCCAACTCATGAGAATATCTAAATCTTGCGGAAGCGTCGACGGTAGATGAGTCCATCCGACTCCAAGGGCATCTCACTAAGCATAGAACGCGTCCTCACTCCTGGTCGGAAAAATACTCTGCAACATGATACGTTGCAGCCGTGTAGGTCAGCATATGGAATATGCCGGCAAAGTCACAAGAGAGGGGTGAAAATAATCAGCTAGTCTATATGCTTATATGGCAGGTGGTGGTGTAAGTTTTGCGTAAAGCCAATTTTTCCCACATCAAGAAAAAGGGCTAAGCAAAATATTACTAAGTTGGTTGATTAATGAGATGGTTCCACCAACCACTTCTCATACCCAAAATTATTAATACCCACATCATCATATTAATTGTGTTGAGAGTTCCGGAAGTTCCAATTCCTTTGGCTCAAGTCGTCCATGACCGTGGACACGGCTAATCGATTAGGTTTGGAATACTCTGCAGAGTTTTGCACACGTTCCCCACAAGATTTGGTCGCCTCCGTTTGGTTTCTCGCACTTCAGGGTGTTTGAGAAACGGATGACCAAAACATGGTCTTCCAAAGGGTTTCCCTGCGACTCTGTCGGTGCCCATCCTTTCCTACCGTTCTTCTACCTCTCGTAGCACCGCCTGTCCAGGGACACCACGATATCCAACCAAGCCAGAGCCCATAATGACTTGTGGCTGTGCAGGTAAGCCTTGGGTTTTAAAGCATCCATCCATCTCTTTGTGCCTGGGTGGACCTTTCCGCGTGAATACTGGCCATCTCCAGCATCACCTAGGCAAATCCACTGGTTTCTCCAGGGTGCCGTTCAACCATCATCCACCCAGAGGTATGTTGAAAACTTGGAGTCTTGAAATCTTGATCATTATGTAGGTCTTGAAATTATTAACTCTCTCAACTCCCATGAATCACACAACCAACCCCGTCTACTAATAGCATAGCAAAAGTAAAACAACGTTTCCCGGGGCCAAAGTTGTCAAAGAGGGTTGAGAGGGGTACCTACCACATGATACTACTACAATGTAACCAAGTTTCCAACTAACCTATCTTGCATGCAACTGGGGAGATGGTAGAACTAATGCATATAAAACATGGATAAAACATGATCAAAGTGACTTGCCTGATTGATGATCTTCGTACGTGAGTGACTCTAAGTAACAAGCTTCGCACTCCGGATAATCTAACGAAACAAACAATGCACTCAAATAAGCATACAACCAAAATAAGTACTCATAACATTCAGCAAAGAAGTACTAAACAAACAAGGCAAACAATGCACAAAAGTCTCTAGCAAGCAAAACACACAAAGTTTTGTTTTCCAAAGGGGATGATGAAAACACTTCTACATAATAAAACTATTTTGAAATAACAAGACAATTGTTGACAGCAAGGCAACAATAGAATATTTTACTATTAAAGTAAACAAAGTCAATTTAAGTTTGTTGGGAAAACTCTAGTAAAGTTTATAAAAGTTTTGATAAACACTTTATGAATCAACTATAGTTATATTAACAAAAGAATGAAAAACTAAACTTATTATTTATTAGTAAAACATGTTCTTGATAGAAAATAATTTACTACTAAATCTGTCTTAGAAAACAGAAACAAAATATACAAAACTTTGTTTGAAAACAAAACTATTACTAGTTAGTTGTTTAGTCAAATTAAGCCTATTTGAAAAGACATTGTGATTCCTATGTTAAATAAAATTAAACTAAGCAAATTTATATTTTTATTAACAGTGAGTGAAAACACTAAATGTTTACTAACAGAACCTAATAAACAAATAAAACCAAATTCTAAATCAAACTAATTAAAATTAAGTATATAAAACTATATTGTAATACTAGGCAGATTCTGTTTTTGGTTAAAACACTAATCAAATATATCCTGAAAATCCTCAAACTAAACATGAAGGTAGTCCTAACTAATACCAAACAGTAGCAAAAAGAATCATATCAAAATCTATTTTTAAACTCTAGTTATTCAGAATTGAAGATTTTGAGCAAATTTGATTAAATTCAAATTTTATAGTTCAAATTTGAAATTTAAAAGTACAGGGTGAAACTACATGAATAATGTGAGCTATTGCAAAAAGAATCAACTCAAAACACTAAATAGATTAAAAGATATAAGCAAAACAATTTTTAAAAACATTCTGTTAATTAAAACAGAGAATGAAAAAAATCTGATTTGCGTCGGTCGGGGGGGCTACGTGGCACGATCCGATTGGCTAAGGGGGGTGTGCGTGCGAGAGCTACGGGCGGGCGACCGATCGGAAGAAGAAAACGATTCGGACTTAAGTCCGTTCTAATCTCGGACGTTGGATTCGGATCGGAGGGAGGGGGTGCTCACAGGGTAAAGAGGTCGCCGGCGTCGGGGTACTCCGGCGAGTCCGGTAGCGGTGGATGCGACGGCGAGGTGCTCCGGTGGTCGGGGAAGACGGGGAAGTGGTCCGGGCGACGGCGACGGTTCTCCGGAGTCGATTGGTGGCGACGGTGGGGTGAACGGAGGTCGGAGGTGGTGGCTACGGTCGATGGCGAGCTTCGGTGTGGGAGTAGCTCCGGCGAGCAATTGACAGCGTTCCGGCGAGGGGAAAAAGGGGGGCTCGGGGTGAATGGATGCGGGGAAGTGGCCGGTACTTATAGGGCGCTCGAGGGGTGCGGGAGTTAAGAGGGGAGAGAGATCCGGCGAGGGGAAGAAACTGCCGGCGTCGGATCCGGCGAGCGCGGGGAGGGAGACGATGACCGTTCGGTGTAACGGTCGGTCGGGGGTGGGGCCCGGATGTCAGTGAGAGGGAGCGCGTCCGTTACGCGTCGGTCGGCCGGTTCGTAGTAAATGCGCGAAATAACTGTCGTGGGCCGGCCCGTTTAAATGCAAACCGTTACTGTTTTTCTTTAATATTTTTCCAGAGACATTCAAAAGCTTTTAAAGCATTCAAATCGTCTCTAAATATAGGAGTATTATATATCAAAATTAACAGAATAATAAATTCTATTTAATGAACATTTTTATTCTGTCATTTGAAGACTTTGAAAAAATATTATTTTCAGAAATTGCCTAATTGTTTTTAAATCCTTTTTGCAAATATTTTCAAAATAACCCCTGGTTATTTTTGTTCAAATAATTCACCAATTTGACCCTGGTGTGGAGTGTCATGTTACTCCTCTCTTATTTTGAACATTTAACCAAAATTTCAAATAGGGGAAAGCAACATAGGAAAAGTAGAAAGGGCTTTCAGAAAATCAGAAAAGGCATTTCAACAAACACATACATTCAAGCAATGATGCTGCTAGATGCATAGCTATTTCATAACATTCCAAAATGAAATTTTGGGATGTTACACATGATTGCGAATGAAAATTCCGAGATCAATCGCAAAAGGAAAAGCCCTACAATTAAAATGCCAAGATTGAAAGAGCATGATAATACTAACAAAAAAGGTTGGCAAAAGCCTGACCTCGAGTGGGCTAAGGTCAATGTCGATGGAAGTTCCTTGGAGGAGAGAAAAACTGGAGCATGGGGGTCTGTGCTTCAAGATCATGATGGAAGAATTATATTGTCAGTCTGGGACTATATTCCACGATGCAAAGGAGTGGACTTTACAGAAGCTACTATTTGTCTCTAGAAGGACTACGAAAAGCAATGTCGGGTATGGACCTACTTTTAGTTATTGAGACGGATAGCAACACGGTGGCAAAGGCGCTCGACCCCTCATGTGTGGATAGATCGAAACTTGAAGTGATTGCAAGGGGATTTCAAACCATCAAGCAAGGAAACAAAGAAGTTAAAGTTTGTAAAGTACATAAAAAGGCCAATACTTTAACCCATAATTTTGTCCAGCTTGGATGTAGAGAGTTGTGTGATGGTGTTATGCAATGGACAATGCCAACCTGCGTGTTGAGTGTGGCCTCGTAAAATTATAACAACAATATTTACTCTTTTAATGAATACAATTCTTTATTAAAAACGAGAGAGAGAAAAAACTATCTTCGCTCCTATAATATAATAGCGTTTTTAACATTATACTATTGTAAAAAACACTTTTATATTATGAGACAAGGGAATAGTGATTATACAACCTAGTGACCGAAAATATGACGGCGATGGATGTATTGTCCAGGCCATTTCACGTGTACCGTGGCATATTTGGAACATTCCGAATGAAGTTGACAGTGCAAATTTACGCATCAAAATATGAAATTACCAGTTAAATCCAGGCTACAAGATCAAGGTGGGTTGAACAATAAAAGTATACTTTTCTACGGTTCCCTGCCCAATAACGCGTCCACATCCACAGCCAAAAGACCAGAAGTAGAAGTAGCATATTTATAGTGGGTGCAGTGTAAGTTTCCTCCCTAAGCTACCTTTGCTAGCTGCTATAGGCAGTAGCAAGCACCACCCACTGCTGCGGTTGTGGACACACTGGTCTCCACCCATCTCTCCCACCATCCGCACCAAAAGACAGCGCAGTGCGGATCGATTTAGTCGATTTATAGCCACACCATGGCGAGGAAGTGCTCCCACTGTGGCAACTACGGCCACAACTCAAGAACTTGCAGCAGCGCAGCAAAGCAGGGAGAAATTATGCTCTGCGAAGGAGGCGGTGGCAGCAGCAGCGGCAGTGGGCTGAGGCTCTTCGGGGTGCAGGTCCATGTCGCTCCGGGTCGCAGCGCCGGCGCGGGTGCCTCCATGAGGAAGAGCTACAGCATGGACTGCCTGCAGCTCGCCGCCGCCCCAAGCTCCATCGTCTCGCCTTCGTCGTCGTCTTCGTCGTCGGTGCTTCTGTCCATCGATGAGGGCTTGGAGAGGGCTTCCAATGGGTACCTGTCTGACGGTCCTCATGGCAGATTAGTCCAGGAGAGGAAGAAAGGTAATTAATTGCCTAAACAGAAATATGCAGTTACACTTACACCAGTGTCGAACATATGCTGGGCTAGCTATGCTACTGATGATACGTGTGGTGGAAATTCAGGCCCTTTTGTGCCTGATTTTCTTTGTTTTATGTCAGTCTATCTCATCCTGACCTAATTAATAAAGTTGCATTATCCCTCTCCAAAAAAAGGAAGTTGCATTATTTATCTTCTTCTTCTCTTCTTACTAAAAGTAGTGGACAACTTGTGGCCTCCTGACCTGAAAAATGGTCGTTCTGTGTACAACACCTGGGGGCTGGAGTTGTGAGCTGTGTGAACATGACTACAGGAGTTCCATGGAGCGAGGAGGAGCACCGGCTATTCCTTGTGGGCCTCGAGAAGCTGGGAAAGGGCGACTGGCGAGGCATCTCCCGGAGCTACGTCACGACTCGAACCCCGACGCAGGTTGCCAGCCACGCGCAGAAGTTCTTCCTGAGGCAGAGCAGCATGGGGAAGAAGAAGCGCCGCTCCAGCCTCTTTGACATGGTACATCTTAACTTGTTATAACTATACAAAGGACTGGATCTGAATGCATGTAAGAGACATGTCAGATTCTGATTATTGTGTTACTTGATGCAAAACCACTGCAGGTACCGATTTGCGAGGACGGCATTCGCGTTTCTGAGCCGCTGACCAACAAGGGCGAAGATGCCTCCACCTCTCTGCCGCGGTATAAATCCCCCGACATGGCGTCCATTGATCTCAACTCCACGCAGGAGGATGACATGGCGGGCGTTCCGCTTTTGTCGGCGTCAGGCGCATCACCGAGGGCGCCATTCCCGGCGGTTCTGATGGAGCAGCCTCCTCATGGCCACGGACACGGTCAGCACTGCACCCCGCTGGACCTGGAGCTCGGCATGTCTCTCTCGCCGCCTTCCATCGGAACATGACGTCAACGACGTCGCCGGCCGGAGAGGAGACTCAGCAGCAGGGCGCTCGATCCAGCTTTTATTTTATTTTATCACTTATCAGGCTGTGTCTGCTGTCTAAGCCTGACCTGTCCAACCAAATGGAGAAAAGGCTATGGGCAAGGCTTGTAAAGTTCCGTGCAGGTAGTGCTAATTGTGGATACGTTGTTGATGTGTGCAGTACGTCTACTGCTCTTGGGTCCATGTAAAAAACCAGAATCCCCAACCGAAGCATGCTCCTGTTCCCCTAAGCTCCGCATGCACTCGGATGTACTACGTATACTAGTACTAGAATTTTGATGAATCACGCCTGTCCATACATATTAATCCAAGTGGATCTGTTCCAAATGCATTCAAATTCTTATCGTCGCCTGCCTATACGTCTACGAGACCCACTGGTAGTGTGGTACATTCAGGCAGCGACAAGCAGGTTCAATCCAGACGGCGACATTCACCCATATGGACACGGCCGGGTCCTACGCCTCCGGATCTGGGATACGGTAGGTGCACGTACAGTGATCATTCCTGTGTGGTTTGTCGCCTCTCGACAGTACCAAGTTGGATGCCCAATTGGGACGCTCTGCCCCTGCTACCCTTGTCACCGCTGACGTGGCGTCTGTTGATATGCAGATTTAAGATAGGAAGAAAGAAAGCAAGAAACACTTCCCTCTGCCAAGCCAACTGTATACCGCCGCACATTATAGAGCTAGCTCGATGTCGCCGATGAGGGGGAGAAAAGCTACTCGGAGGAGGTCTGGTGCTTATCCAGCACAGTACTAGTAGTACTACTGTCTCAGGATTCCGGTCGCACCTGCAACAGACGGTGTAACTTTTCTTCATCTTTGAGTGATGCCTATGTCCGCCTGATTGGTGGCACTAAATTATACTCCAAGTGGATAATTAGTCACCATTAAACCAACAAAGGCAGACATGTACTCCTATATGATGGAGAAAGCTACCAAAAGCAAAGTATTACACTGCTCCCAAAGAGCAACCCAGACATGGACGTCAAACTGAAAGCGCACACAACCATCTACCGTTTGGTAATGTTAGTCTTCTTTAAACAATGCGGATACTCGGTCCCTCGATTAGATTCCTTTTTAATAATGAATGTTTTTATTGACTTATAACGTAGCAAGAGGATACAAGCACGATAAACATCATGATATATATGATTAGGATGTGCATGCCAACATCATACACGCACAAATGATCATACGTAGAATGAGCGGAATCATACGAGGCCGAATATATGCCTGAGACGGGAGGGGAGAAAAGAAATGATGTTCCATGCCGAGTAGTACTTGTTCAGTATTTGAGCAATTTTCATCAAGTTAATCCAGAAAAAAGATAATAAGACAGAATAATCGTATTACTGATGATAATTGCATCAAGTAACAAACTGATGCAAGCAATCATGCAATTGGGTACATAACATATGAATATCATATTCTTATAGATAGATAAAAAATAGTAAATTGGATGCAATCCATAACTGAATGGAGAAGGAGACATGCGGTGCAGTGGAAGAACATGCATGTGTGTCGTATGTCATCTCGCCGGGGAGGTGGTCAATGCCGAGGAAGGGAAGTCATCGCACTCAACTACGGTGAAGGAAGATCCAGCAATCGCACTAGAATTGTCCCCCAAACCCTGATTGTGTCTCTCTCATACATGATCTCAAGGGTGCACACCAAGAAGCGAGAGGGGGAAGCAGTGGGTGACGCAAGGTTCTGCAACAAGTCAGTTGTGTATTATGTGCCTACGGAAGAGGAGCAACCTCTTATATAACCCTGGAACTAGCCCACTAGGGAGAGGAAGAGAAACGACCTTCCACTAGAGAGAGGGAGAGAAACAGTCTACGCGACTGATGAGATACGTCTTCCACTCAAGGCAAAACATTTCCACTTTTATTGCGTGACAAAATTTAAGGCAGTGCACACAAGTTGTATAGGTCCTAGCGCGGCTCAGTTCGACCACAAAATACGATGCATGTGCTAGATGTGGCGTGACATGGTGAGGCACACAGTGGAGGAGGTACGCGCTTGTATGTGCTCTTTTGTCAAGTTTTTACCAATGTGTGGAACAACTTGTTATGCTTCCTGGACTAGCCAACGAACCAAAAGTTTGAACTGATAGAAAGGGCTAGGCAATCCACGTATACACTTCAACACCCCCGCTTACATGTGACGCGAAAAGTCAACACATGGATAGACTCATAGGTATGGGTATGGCTCAAGAGGCCTATACATGGACAAATGGGACAACAACATTTTTTTGGATAAACTGTAAAAGCCAGGACTTGAACTCAAGACCTTCGTCTCTGATACCGTGTTATGCTTCATGCACTAGCCAACGCAACCAAAATCCCGAACTAATGAAAAGGGCTAGTCAATCTACATATATACTTCAACGAAGCTCACCTTACAAGGTGGTCTCCCACACCCTCCACTAGAGTGATGAGGCTAAAGTTTCGACACCCCTTGTCATACATGAAAGGCCATATGAGCCTTTGTTATTTTCTTATAATTATTGGATAAAACAAATGGGCTATAGGAAATTATTCCAACAATCACCCACCGGATCCAAGAGGCACATATAATTTTCCTATGATTCCAAGACATTGTTTATATATTGGTATTTCGGTGGAGACTATTAAGTTGAACTTCCGCTTAGAAGTCCACGCTACACTCATTCACAACTTGAACAATGGACTCTGCCTTGCAAGTTTTGTGTAGACAAATTCTACATAATGCCTTGACCGATAATAGACCGTCGAAAGCTTTGCTGCTGGTGCGAGCATAGACGCTAGACTCCGGGGGATCCTCGTGATTTTACTAGAGAGCATCCAACTCTGACATACTATGACATTTAAAAGTCTAATTCATATTGGTGTGTTCTTTCAAGATGTTTTGTAGGACAACATCTTTGACTACCCAAGCCAATTGGAACACATTAAGATAAATATCAACCTGCCTCACAAATTAGGAGAGAATTGCATCATATTAGTGTGGATTCTTAAAAAGAAAATATTGGCCTCTGAGTAACCCAAAAGCATGTCTCGTCGATTCTAATTCACGGAATCTCCGATCACATATAAGGAACCACCATTGACACATATGTAGTGGGTGTAAACACCATCTCCTTCCATGCATTGTCTATCACATTTCGTAATAAACCCTTTGTAAAGCGATCTACCACATTCTTCAATGTGTTTATTGTTGGAAATATGCCCTAGAGGCAATAATAAATTAGTTATTATCATATTTCCTTGTTCATGATAATCGTTTATTATCCATGCTATAATTGTATTGATCGGAGACTTAGATGCATGTGTGGATACATAGACAAAACCATGTCCCTAGTATGCCTCTAATGGACTACCTCGTTGATCAAAGATGGTTAAGGTTTCCTAGCCATGGACATGAGATGTCATTTGATAAACGGGATCACATCATTAGGAGAATGGTGTGATGGCCAAGACCCAAACTACAAATGTAGCATATGATCGTGTCAGTTTATTGCTACTGTTTTCTGCATGTCAAGTATATGTTCCTATGACCATGAGATCATGCAACTCACGGACATCGCAGGAGTGTCTTGTGTGTATCAAACGTCGCAACGTAACTGGGTGACTATAAAGGTGCTCTACAGGTATCTCCAAGGGTGTCTGTTGAGTTGGCATGGATTAAGACTGGGATTTGTTACTCCGTGTGACGGAGAGGTATCTCAGGGCCCACTCGGTAATACAACATCACAATAAGCCTTGCAAGCAATGTGACTAAGTGTTAGTCACGAGATCTTGTATTATAGAACGAGTAAAGAGACTTGCCGGTAACAAGGTTGAACTAGGTATGGAGATACCGACGATCGAATCTCCGACAAGTAACATACCGAAGAACAAAGGGAACGTTATACGGGATTGACTGAATCCTTGACATAGAGGTTCGACCGATAAAGATCTTCTTAGAATATGTAGGAAACAATATGGTCATCCAGGGCCCGCTATTGGTTATTAACCGTAGAGGTGTCTCGGTCATGTCTACATAGTTCTCGAACCCGCAGGGTCTGCACACTTAAGGTTTGGTGACGTTTTGGTAGTATAGAGTTATGTATGGTGGTGACCGAAGGTTGTTCGGAGTCCCGGATGAGATCTTGGACGTCGCGAGGAGCTCCAGAATGGTCCGGAGGTAAATATTCATATATAGGAAGTCCTATTTTGGTCGCCGGAAAAGTTTCGGGCTCATCGGTAGTGTACCGGGAGTGCCGGTAGTGTACCGGGAGACCTTCGGGAGGGGTATTTCGACCCAAGAGGCTTGATGGGCTGTGGGAGAGTGAATATCATCCCTTAGTGGGCTGGTGGAAACTCCCACACAAGGCCCATGTGGCTGGAGAAGAAAACCCAATAGGAAAAGGTGGAAAAAGGAAAAAAAGGACGAATCCTAGTCCTGCTAGGATTGGAGGAGAGTCCTCCAATCCTAGTGGATTCAGCCGACTCCTATGGGGCCTTGGCCTTGCGCCATCCCTCCTCCTTCCTCCCTCCTATATATACTGGTGGTATTGGGTGTTTTGCACTAGTTTTTACGGTCATGTGCTACCCGTTCCACCGGTGCTCCTCTAGATTGGATTTCCACAGTGCTTAGGCGAAGCCCTGCCAGAATTGCTCCACCACCATCGCCGGAGTGCCATCACGCTTCCGGTGAACTCTTCTTCCTCTCGACTTCCTCTTGCTGGATCAAGACGGTGGAGATCATCATCAAGCTGCACGTGTGCTGAACGCGGAGGTGTCGTCCGTTCGGCGCTAGATCGGAAGGACCGTGATCAAGATCGCGAGACGGTTTGTGATGAGATCGCGGGACGGATCGTGATGAGTTCACGGGACTGATCGTGATGAGATCGCGGGACGGATCGTGATGCGATTGCGGGACGGATCGTGATGAGTTCGCGGGACGGATCGTGATTGGATCGCGGGAAAGATCGTGATGTGATCGTGGGACGCTCGGCGATTTGGATCGCGAAGATGTTCAACTGCACCAACCGCGTTTCTTAACGCTTCCCGCTTAGCGATCTACAAGGGTATGTAGATCCACTCTCCCTCTCGTAGATGCTCATCACCATGGATAGATCTTGCGTGTGCGTAGGAAATTTTTTGTTTTCCATGCAACGTTCCCCAAGAGTGGTATCAGAGCTAGGTCTATGTGTAGATGAGATCTCGAGTAGAACACAAAAGGTTTGTGGGCGTTGATGCTTAGATTGCTTCCTCCCTTGGTCGGATTTTGGTTCAGCGGTATTGTGAGATGAAGCGGCCCGAACCAACATTACTTGTACGCTTACGAGAGACCGGTTCCCTCGACCGCAACTTGTTGCATAGATGGCTTGCGGGTGCCAGTTTCTCTCACTTTAGTTGGATTGGATTCGACAAAGGCGGTCCTTGAGAAGGTTGAAAATCAACTAGTGTATCACCGTTGTGGTTTTTGCGTAGATGAGAATTGTTCTTGCTAGATACCCGTAGCATCCACGTAAAACATGCAACAACAATTAGAGGACGTCTAACTTGTTTTTGCAGGGTATGTTGCGATGTGATATGGCCAATTACATGATGTGATATATGTGATGTATGAGATGATCATGTGAGGTATTGATTATCACGACTTGCATGTCGATGAGTACGGAAACCGGCAGGAGCCATAGGGTTGTCTTTAATTATTGTATGACCTGCGTGTCAATCATTAAGCGCTATGTAATGCTTTACCTTATCGCTAAACGGTAGCAATAGTAGTAGAAGCATGTTGGGTGCGACAACCCCTATGGCGACACGTTGATGGAGATCAAGATGATGGAGATCATGGTGTCTGCTGGTGACGATGGAGATCATGCCGGTGCTTTCAAGATGGAGATCAAAAGCACAAGTTCATGGCCATATCATGTCACTTATGATTTGCATGTGATGTTAATCCTTTTATGCACCTTGTTTTGCTTAGGACGACGGTAGCATTATAAGGTGATCCCTCACTTAAATTTCAAGATGAATTGTGTTCTCCCCGAGTGTGCACCATTGCGAAAGTTCGTCGTGTTGAGACACCACGTGATGATCGGGTGTGATAGACTCTACGTTCACATACAACGGGTGCAAGCCAGTGTTGCACATGCGGAACACTCGGGTTAAACTTGACGAGCCTAGCATGTACAGACATGGCCTCGGAACACAAGAGACCGAAAGTTTGAACGTGAGTCATATAGTAGATATGATCAACATGATGATGTTCACCATTGTAACCACCTCAACTCACATGATGATCGGACTTGAGTTGGTAAATTTGGATCATGTATCACTCGAATGACCGGAGGGATGTCAATTTGAGTGGGATTTCTTAAGTAATATGATTAATTGAACTCATTATCATGGACATAGTCAGTAGTGTCTTTGCAAAATTATGTTGTAGATTACTTGCTCACGATGTAGCTCCCTTGAATTTTTATATGTTCCTAAAGAAATAGAGTTGAAAGTTGATGGTAGCAATATTGCGGACTGGCTCTGTGATCTGAGGATTGTCTTCATTGCTGCACGAGAAGGCTTATGTCCTTAATGCACCGCTCGGTGCGCCAACCCCTCTAGCGTTGTTTGTAGATGTTGTGAACATTTGTCAGGCACGTGCTGATAACTACTTCATAGTTTAGTGCGTCATGCATTACAGCTTAGAATTGAGGCTCCGAAACGTTTTGAACGTCATGGAACATATGAGATGTTCTAAGAGCTGAAATTAGGATCTCAGGCTCGTACCTGTGTTGCGAGATATGAGATCTCCAACCAGATTCTTTGCCTATTAAATGAAGGAGAATAGCTCAATCGTTGAGCATGTGCTCAGATTGTCTGGGTGCTACAATCTCTTGAATCGAGTTGGACTTGATGTTCCAGATACAATAGTGATTGATATTGTTCTCCAAGTCATTGTCACTAAGCTACTAGAACTTGGTGATGAACTATAAACGCCAGGGATAGAAATAATGATCCCTAAGCTGTTTGCGATGTTTGACACCACGACGGTAGAAATCAAGAAGGAGCATCAAGTGTTGATGGTTAGTAAAACCACTAGTTTCGAGAAGGGCAAGGGCAAGGAGGGAAACTTCATGGATAGCAAGTCAGTTGCTACTCCGGTGAAGCAACCCAAAGTTGAACTCAAACCCGACACTAAGTGCTTCGATTATGAGGAGAAGCGGTCGCTGAAGCAGAACAACCCTAGATACTTGGTAAATAAGAAGGCTGGCAACGTCGACAGAAGTATATTTGATATACGTGTTATTGATGTGTACCTTGCTAGTACTCCTAGTAGCACCTGGGTATTGGATACCGTTTTGGTTGCTAAATGCTAGTAACTCGAAATAAAAGCTACAGAATAAACGGAGAACTAGCTAAGGGTGAGGTGACGATATGTGTTGGAAATGTTTCCAAGGTTGATGTGATCAACATCGCACGCTCTCTCTACCTTCGAGATTAGTGACAAACCTAAATAAATGTTATTTGGTGTTTTGCATTGAGCATAAACGTGATTGGATCGTGTTTATTGTAACACGGTTATTCATTTAAGTTAGAGAATAATGGTTATTCGGTTTACATGAATAATACCTTCAATGGTCAAGCACCCAGTGAGAATGGTTTGTTGAAACTTGATCATAGTAATACACATGTTCATAACATTGTTGCCAAAAGATACAAAGTTAATAATAATAGTACCACATACTTGTGGCACTACCGCTAAATGTCATATTTGTATAAAACGCATGAAGAAACTCCATGCTGATGGATCTTTGGACTCATTCGATTTTGAATCGGTTGAGACATGCGAACCATGCCTCTTGGTCAAGATGACTAAGGACCCCGTTTTCTAGTTTGATGGAGCGGGCAAGTGACTTATTGGTAATGATACATGATGATGTATGCAATCCAGTGAGTCTTATTGTGTGCGGTGGATATTGTTATTCTCTTACCTTCACTGATGATTTGAGTAGATATAGTTTATATTTGCTTAATGAAACACAAGTCTAAATCGTTTGAAAGGTTCAAGAAAATTCAGAGTGAAAGATCATCGTGACAAGAAGATAAAAAATGTCTACGATATGATCGTCGAGATGAATATCTGAGTTGCGAGTTTGGCATACAACTTTAGACAATGTGAAAATTGTTTCACAACTCACGCCACCTAGAACACCATAGTGTGATGGTGTGTCCGAACTTCATAGTCATGCTCTATTGGATATGGTGCATGCTATGATGTCTCTTATCATTTTGTTACTATAATTTTGGGGTTGTGCATTAGAGACAACTATATTCACTAGATAGGCCACCATCTAAATCCGTTGAGATGACACCGTGTGAATTATGGTTTGATAGAAACCTAAGCTATCATTTCTTAATGTTTCGGGCTGCAACACTTATGTGAAAAAGGTTTTCACCTATTGAGCTCGAACCCAAAGCGGACAAATGCATCTTCATAGAATACCCTAAAGACAGTTGGGTAAACCTTCTATCTCGGATCCAAGCATAAAGTGTTTGTTGCTAAAACTGGGTCCTTTCTCGAGAAAGAGTTTCTCTGGAAAGAATTGAGTGGGAGGAAGATAGAACTTGATGAGGTTTTTGAACCTTTGTTCAACCAGAAAGTAGCACAACGCAGGAATTTGCTTCTCTGAAGCCTATGTTAGTTGAAGAGGCAGTTAATGATGATGATCATGAAGCTTCGGATCAAGTTACTATCTAACCTCGTAGGTCGACAAGGATGTGTACTGCTCCTGAGCAGTACGACAACCCTGTCTTGGATGTCATGTTGTTGGACAATGATGAACCTACAAGCTGTGGAGAAGAGATGATGGGACCGGATTCCGACAAATGGTTAGAGGCCATGAAATTCAAGAAAGGATCCATGTATGAAAACCAAGTATAGACTTTGGTAGACTTGCTCGTTGGTCGGTAGGTCGTTGAGTATAAATATATGTTGAAAATGAAGACAGATACTCATGGTAAATGTCACCATTTGTAAAGCTCGACTTGTTGCAAAGAAGTTTACAACAAGTTCAAGGAGTTGACTGCGGTGAGACTTTCTCACTCGTAGCGATGCTAAAGTCTGTTGGAATTATGTTAGCAGTTGCTGCATTTTTCAATTATGAAATCTGGCAGATGGATATCAGAACATCGTTTCCTTAACGGTTTTCTTGAGGAAAGGTTGTATGTGATACAACGAGAAGGTTTTGTCAGTCCTAAGGATGCTAAAAGGTGTGCAAGTTTCAGTGATTCTTCTATGAACTGAAGCAAGCATCTCGGAGTTGGAATATGCACTTTGATGAGGTGATCAAAGTTTTTGAGTCTATACAAAGTTTACGAGAAACTTGTATTTACAATAAAGTGAGTGGGAGCACAATAGAATTTCTGATAAGTATATATGGATGACATATTGTTGATCGGAAATGATGTAGAATTTCTGGAAAGCATAAACGGTTGTTTGAAAGGAGTTTTTCAAAGGAAGACCTGAATAAAGCTACCTAATTGTTGAGCATCAAGATCTATAGAGATAGATCAAGATGCTTGATGAGACTTTCAATAAGTGCATACCTTGACAAGATTTTGAAAGAGTTCAAAATGGATTAAGTCATTGAGAAGTGTTCTCGCCTGCTTTGTAAGGTGTGAAGTTGAGTGAGACTCAAAGCTCGACCACGGTAGAAGAAAGAGAAAGGACGAATGTCGTCCCCTATGCCTTAGCCATAGGCTCTATATAGTATGCCATGCTGTGTACCGCACCTGTGTGTGCCTTGCCATGAGTCCGTCATGGGGTACAAGAGTGATCCAGGAGTGGATCACTAGACATCGGTCAAGATTGTCCTTAGTAACTAAAAGACTAAGGAGATGTTTCTCGATTATGGAGGTGATAAAGAGTTCGTCGGAAAGAGTTACGTTGATGCAAGCTTTAACACCTATCCGGATGACTCGTAGTAGCAATCTGGATACATATAGTGGAGCAGCCATTTCGAATAGTACCAAGTGGAGCGTGGTAGCAGTGTTTACAGTTTGACATAGAGATTTGCAAAGTACATACGAATCTGAATGTCGCAGACCCGTTGACTATAAGACCTCTCTCACATGCAAAGCATGATTGAGCCCCAGAACTCATTGGGTGTTAGATTCATAACAATGCGAATCACATAGTGATGTGAATTAGATTATTGACTCTAGTGCAAGTGGGAGACTGTTGGAAATATGCCCTAGCGGCAATAATAAATTAGTTATTATCATATTTCCTTGTTCATGATAATCGTTTATTATCCATGCTATAATTGTATTGATCGGAGACTTAGATGCATGTGTGGATACATAGACAAAACCATGTCCCTAGTATGCCTCTAATGGACTAGCTCGTTGATCAAAGATGGTTAAGGTTTCCTAGCCATGGACATGAGATGTCATTTGATAAACGGGATCACATCATTATGAGAATGGTGTGATGGACAAGACCCAAACTACAAATGTAGCATATGATCGTGTCAGTTTATTGCTACTGTTTTCTGCATGTCAAGTATATGTTCCTATGACCATGAGATCATGCAACTCACGGACATCGGAGGAGTGCCTTGTGTGTATCAAACATCGCAACGTAACTGGGTGACTGTAAGGTGCTCTACAGGTATCTCCGAGGGTGTTTGTTGAGTTGGCATGGATCAAGACTGGGATTTGTTACTCCGTGTGACGGAGAGGTATCTCAGGGCCCACTCGGTAATACAACATCACAATAAGCCTTGCAAGCAATGTGACTAAGTGTTAGTCACGGGATCTTGTATTATAGAATGAGTAAAGAGACTTGCCAATAATGAGGTTGAACTAGGTATGGAGATACCGACGATCGAATCTCGGGCAAGTAACATACCGAAGAACAAAGGGAACGTTATACGGGATTGACTGAATCCTTGACATAGAGGTTCGACCGATAAAGATCTTCGTAGAATATGTAGGAACCAATATGGTCATCCAGGGGCCGCTATGGGTTATTGACTGTAGAGGTGTCTTGGTCATGTCTACATAGTTCTTGAACCCGCAGGGTCTGCACACTTAAGGTTTGGTGACGTTTCGGCAGTATAGAGTTATGTATGGTGGTGACCGAAGGTTGTTCGGAGTCCCGGATGAGATCCCGGATGTCACGAGGAACTCCGGAATGGTCCAGAGGTAAATATTCATATATAGGAAGTCCTATTTTGGTCGCCGGAAAAGTTTTGGGCTCATCGGTAGTGTACCAGGAGTGCCGGTAGTGTACCGGGAGACCTCCGGGAGGGGTATTTCGACCCAAGAGGCTTCATGGGCTGTGGGAGAGTGAATATCAGCCCTTAGTGGGCTGGTGGAAACTCCCACACAAGGCCCATGTGGCTGGAGAAGAAAACCCAATTGGAAAAGGTGGAAAAAGGAAAAAAAGGGACGAATCCTAGTCCTACTAGGATTGGAGGAGAGTCCTCCAATCCTAGTGGATTCGGCCGACTCCTATGGGGCCTTGGCCTTGCGCCAGCCCTCCTCATCCCTCCCTCCTATATATACTGGTGGTATTGGGTGTTTTGCACTAGTTTTTACAGCCATGTGCTACCCGTTCCATCGGTGCTCCTCTAGATCGGATTTTCGCAGTGCTTAGGTGAAGCCCTGCCGGAATTGCTCCACCACCATCGCCGGAGCGCCATCACGCTGCCGGTGAACTCTTCTTCCTCTCTACTTCCTCTTGCTGGATGAAGACGGTGGAGATCGTCATCAAGTTGCACATGTGCTAAACGCGGAGGTGCCGTTCGTTCGGCGCTAGATCGGAAGGACCGTGATCAAGATCGCGAGACGGTTCGTGATGAGATCGCAGGACGGATCGTGATGAGTTCACGGGATGGATCGTGATGAGATCGCGGGACAGATCGTGATGAGATCACCGGAAGGATCGTGATGAGATCGCGGGACGGATCGTGATTGGATCGTGGGACGGATCGTGATGTGATCGTGGGATGCTCGGCGATTTGGATCGCGAAGATGTTCGACTACACCAACCGCGTTTGTTAACGCTTCCCGCTTAGCGATCTACAAGGGTATGGAGATCCACTCTCCCTCTCGTAGATGCTCATTACCATGGATAGATCTTGCGTGTGCGTAGGAAATTTTTTGTTTCCCATGCAACGTTCCCCAACATTTATATAGTCCAATACTATAACTCCGGTCTCACATTTCTTGAGGACTTCCTACTATCTTAGCACTATTTACCTTGACAATGATTGTTTGATTATCTTAGTAGATTAGTATAATATGTATTCTATTCGTTGTTCAACCATGGACAAGTCCATCAAATGCTCCTGAAACCACTTTGCTTCAACGGTGGTTCTGTCTAATGTTGCAAGTTTTGCTTCCAGTGTTGACCTTGTTAAGATGGTATACTTGCAAGACTTCTAGGAAACAACGTCACCACCAAGTGTAGACACATAACCACTTCTGGATTTAATCTCATGAGCATCAGATATCCCATTTGCATCACTCTATCCCTCTAGTACCCTTGGGTGCCTGGTATAGTGAAGTTCATAACTTGTTGTACATTTTAGATAATGCATTATTCTTTCAAGAGCAAGCCAATGAACATCTCCTGGATTTCAAACAAATTCTCATAATTTTCTCACAGCAAACAAGGTGTCAAGCCTGTTAGCACTAGCTGAATACATAAGAGATCGAATGAGTTGAGAAATGTTGATTTATCCTTTGTTTCTCCTTCAATCTTCTGAATGAGTACACTCAGATCATGAGGTCTTGGAGAAGGTTTACAATCTAAATATCCAAAACGACTTAGAACCCTCTTCAGATAATGTGGCTACAACAAAGTGTTCCCACCATCATCACCTCTCAAAAGTTTGATTATCAAGGTAACATCATGTACTCCATGGTCTTTCTTCTCAAAGTTATGAGATAGAAAATCTTTCACTTCCTCGATTACCTTGAGATCTCTTCCAAACATAGGTATGTCATCAACATACAAACACAAAATAAATCCATCGCCCCTACCATAGCAACAACACACACATTTGGAGACTTCATATGCAACAAAGCCCACAGATGTTAAAGTTATCTCAAACTTCTCGTGCCATTGCTTAGGTGCTTGTTTCAAGACATACAAAGATTGCAACACTTACACACTTATTCTTCATGGACATCTACTACAAAACGATCAGGCTATTCCATATAAATTTCCTCCTCTAACTCTCCCTTTAGTAAAGTTGCCTTAACGTCCATTTGATGAACAAGAAGGTTGTCTAAGATAGCCAATGACAGTAGTACTCAAATGGTGGTCAACCTAGCCACATATGTGTACATATCAAAGAAATTTAATCTTCTTTTTGGGAAAAACCCTTGGATACAAGCCATGTCTTGTACTTTACAATAGTACCATCAAGCCTAAGCTTTTTATTAAACACCCACTTACATTATACAGATTTACAAACATAAGGATGATTGGAGACCTCCCATTTCTTGTTAGATAATATGGAATCCATCTCGCTACGTACAACTTCATTTGAGTAGTCAGGATCAGAAGATGCATAAGTTTGTGATATAACAGTGTAAGTATCACTCATGAGGTACATAAAGGAATGTTAACCAAATGATTCTATGGTACTTCATATCTTTATCTTCCTAGGGGCTTCATTTTTATTCTCCTCCGAAATTTCAATTTATTTCTGATTAGAATGTTCCGGTGAAACAAAAGCTTTAGGACTTGTCATTGACCTCTGACTAGATGATCTAGGCATATCTTCATAGAGAAAGATATCCTGAAAAAGGTCGCACCATTTGACTCCATAATTGTACCAACATTCATGCCATGTACCTGAGATTTCACCACTAGAAATCTATAGCCAATGCTATGAAAAGAATAGCTCAAAAACCACAACTAGTAATTTTTTGTCCAAGCTTACGCTTTTTGGGAATTGGCACACCGACTTTCACCAAGAACCCATGTTCGTAAGAAAGAGAGTTTATAAGTATTTTCCTTTCGCATTCCGCAGATGCGGTAATATCTTTGTTCTTTGATTGACCTCTGTTTAGGACATGACTTGTAGTCGTCAAAGGCTCCCCGCCCCCACCATTCCTTGTGAAGTCCCATTGTGTCTAACATGGTGATAATCAAATCATTTAAGAGTGCAATTATTGGGGGGAAATAGGGAGGCATCCTCTCTTGAATTATACCATATCTCTCAGAGAATAACCTAAATTTGTTGAAAGTACTCTCCTCCATGATCTAACCTAAGCCTCTTGATTTTTTGATCAAGTTGATTCTCTTCTTTGGTTTTATAGATTTTGAAGTAGTGCAACTCATATTTTTTCAACAGATATCATGCAATATCTAGTAGAGTCATATAAGAGAGTCATGAAACATATTTTTTCACCCTTTGGAAACACACCATTCATCTCACAAAGATTTAAATATATGATTATTAGTGATGCCAAATTTCACTCCTAAGTTGTATTATGAGACTTCCGAGGTTTCCTTCATTGCGCCCACACATACACGCACACTTGGTACTTAGAACCTTTGTCAATTGTGAATTTCAGAATGAAACTCAAATTTGCTAGTCACGTCATGCGACCAAGATTAATAAGAAAAATTCTTGGATGCCAAACATTTGATTGCTTCCTTACAAACATGTTTTTACAAAGGTCTAACAAACATAGAAGGAAGAAGCATCCCTACTCGTAGCCTTTTCCAACAAATTGTCCACACTTAGATAATATAACCTTATTGGACTCAAATACCTATTTATAGCCATCTTGACACAAACGAAAGTAGTCGGCAATATTTTTATTTATTGAAGGGACATGGTGCATGTTCTTCAGTCGCATGATCTTTCTCGAAGTAAACTTCAGATTGACCATACCAACACCATAAATATAAGCACGTGAACCATTTCCCATTAGCATGTGCTTATTTCTTGAAACCTGATAATAAGAAAACATGGTGATATAACGTACACACATACACACAAATGTATATTATCACATGTTTCAATCTACCAATCAGGAGAACAACATGCTCAAAGAACGGTAAGAAATTTTACCACACCCGATTATCTGCACTGCTGACATGGCATCTTTGTTTCTTCTAAAATATTTCCTTCTTCTTCTTGAAGTTGTAAGACTATGGGACCTCATTCTTGCCTTTAGAATTTGGTTTGCGCACATAGTTGTTCTTGTTATTGAATTCGTGGGGTTGGAAATTCCTCTTCTGCACAAGATTTGCACTAGAATTTCCCCGATAGACTTGAGTGTGTATGTATTTTGCCATCGTCTTCTCTTCCGCATCAAGGGTGCCAATAAGATTGAAAGAAAAATCCCGTCTCTTGTGCTTGTGAGAAGTAGAAAAAATAAAATTCTCATAATTCCGGTCATGGACATGATAATTGCTGATTGGTTATTTGATTACTAGTGTTCTATAGTGAATCTAAACTTTCATGTGATTTTTATTGTTAGTTATTTAGCTTCTTAGTTGTATGGCCGTTGCTTTGAGGTTGTTTGGATAGCTCTCCTGGTTCAGTTGGATGTTGAATATGATATTTTTAACAATGTAGCCATATTCACTGTGAAGAGTACCCTCTTTTCACCTCAATTGTTGTCGCACATGTAAGTAAAGAGTTGAGATAGGAAGATCAAACACAATTAGGGACATGAAGGTTACCTGTTGTTCCGATAGGTGGTGCTATCGTACGTCTACGTTGATGCAGACTTCAACCCACAAAGGGTAACGGTCGCGAGAGTCCACAGAGGGCTCCATCCATAAGGGTCCAGGAAGTAGCAACCTCGTCTATTCCATCGTGGCTTACGTCCATGAAGGACTAGCCTCACTCAGGGTAGATCTACACGAAATAGGCGATCTCCTTGCGGATACAAACTTCTTGGTTCAACTCCACATGAAGTCACAGGCTCCCAAGAGACACCTAACCAATCTAGGAGACACCACACTCCAAAAGGTAATAGATGTGGTAACTATGATGAACTCCTTGCTCTTGTGCTTCAAAAGATAGTCTCCTCAACACTCAATCACTCTCTCACAGATTTGGCTTGGTAGAAGAGATTGATTGGATGGAAAGCAACTTGGGGAGGCTAGAAATCAAGATTCATATGTTTGGAATGGAATATCTTGATCTCAACACATGAGTAGGTGGTTCTCTCAGAAAAATGGATGTGGCAAGTGTTGGTCTATTCTGAGTAATTCGTCTTCAAGTGAGAGGCGGGTGGAGGGGTATATATAGGCATTCAAAAATCCAACAATTACAACATTATTGCCCAACTTGGTGAAACCGAAGTCAAAAAGTTGGTTGCACCGACTAGTGCAAAATGTAGCAACTTTTGGCATTTCGGTGAGACCGATATAGAAATCTCGGTGGGACCGAATTGGCTGACCTAGGGAGTTACAAAAACTCGGTGTCACCAATTCCTAAAACTCAGAAATTCCAATTTTTAGAAATGGGACAATAGAATGTTGGTCACTGGTTTCGGTTTCACCGAAATGAATGTTGGTGTCACTGAGATGCTAGGGTTTGTCTTTGGATATGTTTAAGGCAAAACCCGGTAAGGCAAAATGGAAAAAGTAGGTGGCACAGAATTTGGACTTTTAGGGTTTGGACAGAATAATTTGTGGGAAAATTGATGAGTATTTTTGGTGGCTACCTTTAAGCACTTGAGCAACCAGATCATCATGGATACCTCATCCCCTTTTAATAGTATTGGCTTTCCTGTGCACTCGATTGTGATTTCTCACACAAAAGAAAAATCTAGAGTCTTGAATCTCGAAGCTTGGCCATTCATATTCCTTTCCTTCTTCTTCTTTCCTAGGGGATTCTCCTCACAATCCATAGCCAATTCTCTATGTGGATTTCATCTAAAATAAACTACGTAGAACTATTAGTCCAAGAGACAATGTATGTTGTCATGAATTATCAAAACCATCAAGGGAGCATATATGCTTTCAATCTCCCCCTTTTTTGTAATTGATGACAACATACAATAGAAGCTTCAATTTAAGATATGCAGAAATATGTGATAGCTTTGAAGAATACATGACTCAATACATTTTCCCCCTAAATGTGTGCAATCCTTTTAAATTATAGTTGCTTTGGAATACATGGACACACACTTAGTAGAAGGGATATGATAAGTCATGTGTATCTTGTCTATATGCATCAGTTATGTGTGAATAAGGTGTCTACATGTTCAATGCTCACTCTTGCAAACAAAGGTACAAGAACAAGAGATCATCTTGATCAAGGATATGATGCATATACTTACCTTCAAGTTCTTGAGCATTTTAATAGTAGCAACACACATGAGAAAACTATGTTAGATAACACAAGAGTATTATACATATCCAAATGCAAAAGAATTCAACATTACCAAGATGTGGAATAAATATAGAAAATGATATTCTTAAAAGTTGATATGTCTCCAAGATCATTTAGAGCTTTCTCCCTTTAGTATGGATTTGTATGTCTTCCTCTCCACCTAAATCTTAGCATGTAGATATTAGGAGTACATAGGTTGAGACAAGTCTAACACAAGATCATATGTGCTCTCTCCTTAAAATGATAGTATGAATTTGGTCTTCTCTCTCCTCCTTAGTATAGTGTTTCTCCCATTTGGGTTAACTGATACTGATATTTCTCCCCCTTGAATATTTCTCCCCCTTTGGTTAAGCTTTAGCTTTGATATTTATCCCCCTTTGGCATCAATTTCCAAGAAGGGTCAGAGGGTAAGGGATCCTAGAGAGTAAGGGTCATTGAGATCATAGACTAAAGATATCAAGAAAATGGCAATAAATACAAGTGACGGCAAAAGTCGGTATCTCCGAGACAAATTTAATCGGTAGAACCAATAAGAAAGAATTAGGACTCTCGGAGAAATCAGTACATCCGAAGAGTTCGATATTGGTGGTACAACCGGCTCGTCCTCCTTGGTGAGGTCAAAATGTCCACTAGAAGGCATGGGAGTTTTCATACATGTACACTCTTGAATGTTGAACTTATTGATTAACTGCATGGTATACTTGGTTTGAGATACAAATGTTCCTTATCTTGTTTGCTTAATTTGCAAACCAAGGAAAAAAATTAGTTCACACGTCATAGACATCTCATATTTCTTGCACATCAACTTTCCAAATTTCTCACTAAAATGTGGGTTAGTAGATCCAAAGAAAATATCACCCACATAAATTTGGCACACAAATAATTCACCATTAACTCTTTTAGCGAATAAGATTGCATCAATTTTACCAATAGAAACCGTTTTCAATAAGACACTTCGTTAGGCATTTGTACCAAGTTTGAGGAGCTTGTTTAAGACCATATATAGCTTTACGTAGTTTATAAACATGATTATGCCTCTTAGGGTTCACAAATACAGGGGGGGCTTTTTTAACATAAACTTCCTCCTCAATTTCACCATTTAGAAAATCACTTTTGATATCCATTTGGTAAAGAGTAATATCATGGTGATTAGCATAAGTAAGAACTATACAAATGTCTTCAAGTCTAGCAACGGGGACATACATGTCACCGTAGTCCATACCTTTGACTTGAGTGTAACCTTGAGCTACGACACATGCCTTCTTGCGTACAACTTGACCATCTTCATCTTGCTTGTTCCAAAACACCCATTTTGTACCAATGATGTTGTGCTCATCATTGGGCTTCTCCACGAGTGTCCATACTTCATTCCTCTCGAAGTTGTGTAGCTCTTCATGCATGGCATTCACCCAATCCGGGTCTTCAAGTGCTTCTTCTACGTTCATAGGCTCAATACTAGAGATAAATGAGTAATGCTCACAAAAATTAGCTAAATAAGTTTTAGAGCGAGTGATTTTCCCGATTTGTATGTCACCGAAGATTTGATCTAGGGGATGATTCTTGTTCACTCTTGCTTGAACTTGGGGTGGATTTTGCTTGTTTGATGGTGTAGCTTCCTCCTCCTCATCTTCTTATTCGTTGTTGTTGAGGCTATCATCTCCTTGAGGTGGTGGTGAACGATGTTGAGGTGGGTCTTCATGATGTACTTCTTCCTCCTCTTCCTCTTGTCATGCACCACTATGGATGCCTTCATGTCGTTTTGTGGTTCGCCTTGACGCGAGGTTGGAGCTTCCACTTGTGAAGATGAAGTGCTTTCCTTCACCTTCATGGGACGAATCTTGCTGATGGACAAGTCTTGAATGGATTTTGAAGGATACTTATCTCCTACATCATTTGGCAATTGTTTGACCTGCGAACCATTAGATTCATCAAAATTCACATCTACCATCTCTTCAACTATTCGAGTGAAGTTGTTGTAGACATGGTAAGTGTGAGAGTTTGATTCATAACCAACTAGGAACCCTTCATGAGATTAGGAACAAATTTAGGACGACGATGCTTATCAAGAATGTAGCACTTTGAGCCGAATGACAGAAAGTATTGAAATTGGTGTTTGTTATCGGTGAGTAGCTCGTATGTCGTTTCACCAAGAAGATTTTGTAGGTATAGTCGATTCGTTGCATGACACGTTGTTTCCACGGCTTCTGCCCAAAAGTGTCTTGGCGTCTTGTATTCGCTGAGAACATTCTAGCCATCTCTATGAGAGTCCGGTTCTTCCTCTCAACAACCCCATTTTGTTGAGGCGTCTATGTAGCCGAGAAGTCATGTGAAATCCTTTCTTCATCAAGAAATGAATCCACATTCGTGTTCTTGAACTATGATCCGTTGTCTCTTCAAACTTTCTTGATCTTCACTTCAAATTGGTTTTGCGCTTTGCGAGCAAAGTTATTGAAGATCTTTTGTAGCTATGACTTGTCATTAAGAAATAATACCCACATAAATCCGGAAAAATCATCAACTATAACTAGAACAAAGTAATTTCCACCAAGGCTCTTGTAAGCAATGGGACCAAAGATATCCATGTGAAGCAACTCAAGTGGTATCCTAGTAGTCATGATGTTCTTTACGGGATGATGTCCACCTACTTCTTTTCCTGCGTGACAAGCACTACAAAGTCTATCTTTGTCAAAGATAACATCTTTAACACCAAGCATATGTTCACCTTTGCGGAGCTTGTATAGATTACGCATACCAACATGTCCTAGTATTGTATGCCAAAGCTAACCTTTAGAAGATTTTGCAATAAGACAAGTACGAGGTTTGGCTCTTTTAGTGAAATCGACAATGTATGATGACCCCTACAAGAACCGGTAAATACCATGCTATGATTATCTTGTCGCACTTGGCAATCAACTTTAGTAAATAGCACATTGAAACCGAAGCGGCTAGTCTAGATACGGAAAGGAGATTGTAGCCAAGGGATTAAACAAGCATAACATTATGAATGGAGCTATCATGAGATACATCCACCTAACCGAAATCGAGTTCCTTACCCTTGGAGTTGTCTCCAAAAGTTACATACCTTAGTGGTCCATGGTTTTGTGTGATATCTTGAAACATGTTTGTATCTCCAATCATGTGATCGGTGCACGTAGAGAATCCACTCTTTTCCTCTGGACATGTTATCCTTGAAGTTTTCCCTAGGGTTTTTTGAATATACGTGAATTTATAGGCCAGAAAATGTGGGTAGGAGGGCCACCAGGGAGGGACAAGCCATCAGGACGCGCCGACCCCCTCCCCCCAGGCACGCCTTGTTGGCGTGTGCCTCCCTCGTGCGGCCTCCAGTCTTCTCCCAAGCTTCAAGGTCTTCTTTTGGTCCCGAAAAAATCATAAAAAAGTTTCGGGGCAATTGGAGTTTGTTTAGTACTTTAAACCTGAAAAGATAAAAACACACAGAAAATAGCAACCGACACTTGGCAATGGGTCAATAGGTTAGTGCTTAAAAATAATATAAATTGGTAAATTAATGCTCAAAAATTATCGTAGAATGATAATATAATAGCATGGAACAATCAAAAAACTATAGATACGTTGAAGATGTATCACCCTGTCTTGAAATACAAGTCTCACGTACTCAGCGTCTCGGATGTTGCACTATATGCATTAGTTTTGAACCTAAATGTCGGTCAATAGTTGGGTTGCCCGGCTCCTATGGGTACCCCTTATGTTTGTAAACAAATTCAGCTAAGGGTGTAATGGGAGAACCACTCCGATAGTGCCGTTTAATAAAATCATTGGCATTAGTATTTGATAAGTCACACAACTTATTAGTATCTTGAGACATGGTGACCCATCAAGAAAGTAACAAGCAGAACAAGCAAACTAGCAAGCAAAGAAGTTAAAGAGTAACAAGCGGAGATAAATATTATTGTATTTTTGATTTTTATGAAGCAAAAAAAATATAACATCAAATATAAAGCATAACAAGTGAATGATAATTTGTGTGAAGTTACTTGATAGTTGGTGATGATATTCCCCGACAACGGAGCCATAAATCCTTCCTCATACTTGTGATCTGCGTTGGGTTTTTCGTGAACAGGAACGGGTGATTGCAGCACAATACAGATAAGTATTTCCCTCAGTTAATAACTAAGGTTTATAGAACCAATAGGAATATCAATCCATATCTGTCTTCAGCAGCTGCACACACAAGAGCAAACACTTCCACCCAACGTTGCAAGAGGGTTGTCAATCCCCTTGATCTCATTATTTGCAAGCAAGTGAAGTGTGTAGATGATAGTAGATAATTGTAAATTGCAAAATTAAATAAAAGGCAAATAATGGCAGCAAGGTAATGAAAGTGTTTGTAAATATATAAGTGAATAGCCCCGGGGGCCATAGTTTCCTAGTGGCATCTCTCATGTAGGCAAAATATGGTGGGTAAACAAATCACTGTTGGGCAATTGATAGAAAAGCACACAGTTATGTGATATTCATGGCGATGATCATGTATATAGAGGCATCACATCCATAAGGCCGACTCCTGCCTGCACCTATTACTATTACACCACCCATCGACTGCTATCCAACATGCATCTAGAGTATGAAGTAAAATAGAGTAATGCTTGGAGAACATTGACATGATGTAGACAAAGAGAATTCAATTAATACGAACTAACCCCATCGTTCTATCCTTAGTGTCAACAATACAAAGACGTGTATTTTCCCTTTCTGTCACTGGGATATAGAGCACCGCCAAACTGAACCCACTACAAATGCACCCCTCTCATTGAAGAAATATCAATCTAGTTGGCAAAACTATTTCAGTAGATCGGAGAGATTTACAAAGCTATAATGATGATGCAAATAAGAATCAAAATATTCAGAGTTGACTCAAATACTTTGGGTATGGCTTCAACCATTCCTGGGGCCCGCCAATCAGTCGGCCGTAGACATATTTTAGTTAAATGTCGTATAGTCAATATACCAAGTTTTTGTTGCAAAACCTAAGGTATTATTACTACGAAAGATAACCAAAGATCCGAAGGTCTAGTTCAAAATTATATTGCTTAATCGGACCCGGGGAAATTTCCAAAGCATTTGACGATTGACACATTGGAATATAAAGGACTAGTAAATAAAATCCTAGATAGGAAGTGGGTCGGTCTCAAAATAAATGAGTTCTTAGTTATAGAATATTACTCTTGTCAGACTTGAACTTAACAAAAAAAGGAAAGGTTCTTAGAATTTTCTTCCCCTTCCCCTTCCCCGAACTAAATTGCCCTAGACCATTACCATTAATTTGTATTTTCCCATCAACTAGCTAAAATTGATTAACCTTAGGATTAGGATCCTTTTTCCCCTCTATTTTTACATACCACAGTAATTTGCTATAGATAATTTTTAATTTATATTAAATAAAAATAAGATGATATAATATATTATATTATTTCTGGAATAAATTTCTATTTGATTTGATACATTGTGATCCTAACGTTGGTGAATTAAGAAAAATGGAAAGAGAGGGATTCAAACCCTCGGTAAACAAAAGTCTTAAACTGAGTGAATAACATGTGTTCATATTACAGGTACAACTGCAACTGCTCGGGGGTTCCCTAGAGCTATTGGAATGATTCCTTTTGATCTAAGTGGAAGATACATGGTTTTTTTTACTAGAAATTGCGCTCGCCAAAAAATAAAAGTTTTAACTTAGGTTTTCCAGCAACTAAAGAAAAGAGAATGAAAGAATTCTTCTTATTGCATAATAAAATAAAGAAACCTTAGAATTTCGTTTCCATAAGATACGCTATGCTAGTGAAATAAAAAATAAAGTATGAGACAATTAATAACTTTGAAAACACAAAATAGCTGATGACATAAGTTGTTGTTCAGAAATAGGAAACTGGAATGAAATCCATTCTTATGCAATTATTTCATATCTCTTTGTATCCAAGCAGAAGGAAAAGGATACAATTTGAGCTGAGCGGAAAATCCATATCTCTCTTATCCATTTAAAGCATATGGATTTAGAGCATATGGATCAATCTATATACAATTATAATAATTGAATGTGTTCGTTTTTATGTTCATGAATACTCTGAAATATAAACCCACAATTCATCGTATCCCAACAAACGCAATGTACAAAAGAATTACATCGGATAGATCAAAGCGAAGATTTGATGATCATTGTAATGAAGATCAAAAGATAGAGAGAGATAGAGATAGCCACCTAGGTACTAACTATAGACTCATAGGTGTGTGGTGAACTACTCACATGTCATCATGAGGGAAGCAAGGTTGATGAAGAGGCCCTCCATGACCAATCCCCCTCCGGCAAGGTGCCAAAACAAAGCTCTAGATGGGATCATGACGGAACAGAAACTTGTGGCGGTGGAAAAAGTGTTTCTGTATGCCCCCTAGGGTTTTTGAAACATATTTGAATTTATAGGCCAGAGAACGATGGAGGAGTGCCACTAGGGATGGACAGGCCATCAGGGAGCGCCGACACCCTGGGTGCGCCCAGTTGGCTTGTGCCTCCATCATGCGGCCTCCGGTATTCTCCCAATTGTTCTAGGTCTTATTTTGGTCCAGAAAAAATCATAAAAAAGTTTTGGGGCAACTGGACTTTGTTTGGTAATGTAAACCTGAAAAGACAAAAACACGGAGAAAACAACAACTGGCATTGGGCACTGGGTCAATAGGTTAGTGCTAAAAAATAATCTAAATTGGTAAATTAATGCTCAACAAGTATCCTAAAATGATAATATAATAGTATGGAACAATCAAAAAACTATAGATACGTTGGAGATGTATCACCCTGTCTTGAAATACAAGTCTGACGTACTTAGCATCTCAGATGTTGCACTATATGCATCAGTTTTGAACCTAAATGTCGGCAAATAGTTGGGTTTCCAGGCTACTATGGGTACCCCTTACATTTCTGAACAAATTTGGCTAAGGGTGTAATGGGAGAACCACTTCGATAGTGCTGCCGGTTTAATAGGCAGAGTGCGTCAGTGGAGAAAGCCAAAAACTGACTATCTAGGTAAGTGAAAACTGGTTGGCAATCTGAAGACCGCGTTAAGCGATGTGTCATTAGAGATCTCCCGTGTTAAACGAAGGGCTTATTTATAGCACAACCGATGTGGGTAATGGCGTAGGCCTCCGTTGCCTCGAGCCGACCACTAAGCACATCGGGGGCTCGTGATCAACCCCCACAGTCAAACTCCTATGCCTAAGTGAAAGTTATAAAGCCATTAGAGTCTGATTGCCAGGTTTTGACAAGCACAGACCGCCTTTCGGTACCGAGACATTAGCTAAGTGTAAGAGCTGCCTCAAGGAACTAACATATGTATATTCTACATTGGGGTAGAAGCCGACGACTGGCCACTTTCATTACATCACGGTCACACAGGAGGAAAATAAATTAAATAAAACACATAAATGAGGAAATCAAAATAAATACTTGTTGGAAATATGCTATAGAGGCAGTAATTAAGTTGTTATTATTGTATTTCCTTAATGATGATAAAGGTTTATTATTCATGCTAGAATTGTATTAACGGGACACTTAAATACATGTGTGGATACATAAACAAATACCGTGTCCCTAGTAAGCCTCTACAAGACTAGCTCGTTGATCAAAAATGGTCAAGGTTTCCTAACCATAGATATAAGTTGTCATTTCATAATGGAATCACATCATTAGGAGAATGATGTGATGGACAAGACCCATCCGTTAGCATAGCATATGACTGTTCAGTTTATTGCTACTGCTTTCTTACTTTTCAAATACATGTTTCTTCGACCATGAGATCATGCAACTCCCGGACTCCATAGGAATGCCTTGTGTGTATCAAACATCACAACACAACTGTGTGATCATAAAGGTACTCTACAGGTATCTCCGAAGGTGTTTGTTGAGTTGACGTGGATCGAGATTGGGATTTGTCACTCCGTATGATAGAGAGGTATCTCTTGGGCCTCTCGGTAATATAGCATCACAAGAAGCTTGCAAGAAAAGTGACTGAGGAGTTAGTTACAGGATGATGTATTACAAAACGAGTAAAGAGACTTGCTGGTAATGAGATTGAACTAGGTATCGAGATACCGATGATCGAACCTCTAGCAAGTGACATACTGATAGACAAAGGGACTATGTATGTTATCATAAAGGTTTGACCAATAAATATCTTCATAGAATATGTAGGAACCAATATGGACATCCAGGTCCCGCTATTGCTTATTGACCGGAGAGGCGTCTCGGTCATGTCTACATCATTCTCAAACCCGTAGGGTCCGCACGCTTAACGTTCATTGATGATATAGTATTATATGAGTTATGTATGTTGTGACCGGATGTTTTTCGGAGTCCCGGATGAGATCATGGACATAACGAGGAGCTCCGGAATGATTCAGAGGTAAATATTGATGTATTGGATTATAATATTTGGTCTCTAGAAAGGTTCCAGAATTCACCGAAAGAGATTCGGATATTTCGAGAAATGTTCTCGTGCGAGGACAGTTTTGTTGGGCCAAGGGGTAAGGCCCAGGGGCTTTAGGTCAGTGCAAAAGGAAGTTTTGTGAAGGTCAGGGACCAGACGCCATGGACCCTGGCGTCTGGCCCTAGACGTCGACGACCATGTGAAAATGAAATCATGCCCTTAATCATATTTTGATGTTGTTGACAACATACATATAGGGAACTAACCATTTTCATCAAGTGCATCTCAGGTTTTGTTCCCAAGAGATTGTGTGTGGATCGTGACTACCGTGGCCAGGATGCTTAAAGAATGGAGAAATAAGACAAAATGTTCTATCATTTATTTATCGTTCTTGATATAGGGATCCCGCACGATTAAGAGGGGATCACTGGTTCTCCCACGAAACTTGCTCAAAATCTAGGAAATATCTTTCTCATTTCTCCTTGAAAATGTGTTGGTCTTGTTCGGACGACCGGTGGTTCTTGGATGTCCGGACGCTGGATGACCGACGTTCTCCGGATATCCAGAACCAACCATCAGATCCAAATCCTCGGATTTCTGGTCCCTTCAGTCGCTCGGGCTCCGGACGTCCGGGTGCGTCCGAAAATCCGTAGCCACCCACCATATCCAAAAAGTCGGACGACCGTGCCTTGGACGTCCGACGCCCTCTAGACGTTCATATGTTGTACATTGTTTCCACCACATGATGTGTTGACCTGATCCTCTTTGTTCTTCGGACGACCGACCCCTGTTGGACATCCGACGCTCCTGGCTGTCCGGACGACTGAGAACTGTCGGACGTCCGGCAACTGCACAACATAAGTGGCTCCAACAGACACTTTTCCACCACCACTATATATAGTCTTCTCCCAATTCGTGTGGGGGTCGTCCAACACTCCAAAAATATTCCGGGAACACCTTTCTCTCTCTCTCTCTCTCCCATTTGCCTACACCAAATCCAAGTTCCCAAGTGCATGTCTGAGTTCCCTTGAGTGTTGTTCCAATCAAAAGATAGATCGTCTTCCCCTCCTCCTCTCAACCAAAGCTATTTGTGATGTGAGCAAGTTTTGAGCGGTTCCCATGATCTTGTTACTCTTGGAGGTTGGAGACTCCTAGGCGGTAGGAGTTCTTCAGAGAGGAATCAAACCATTGTGATTTCCCCCCGAAAAGTTTGTGAGGGTTTGGAGGCCACCTCAAGGCCTACCACTAGTGGTGCAGAAACACCTTTGTGGTCTTATCTCAAGGAGAGAATAGGGTGAGCCTTCGTGGTGTTGGTGTGCCTTTGTGGTAACATCCACCTCCCTAAATGGTGACGTAGCTTCCCTCCAAGGAAGTGAACATCGGCATACATCCTTGTCTCTCAGAGTTGTGGTTATCCCTAACCCTAACTCCCTACTTGTGGTTACTTTTATTTGAGTACTTACTTGTATTACTTGTGCTTGATTATCTCCTACTTGTTGCCTTTCTTAGTACACATAGCTTAACTATCATATTTGTAATTGTTAGGTTCACTTTCATATTCCGCAATATTGCCTAAAATTGCTAAGTAATAATTAAAATTTATAATTGTACCTATTCACCTCCCTCTAGGTCCATATCGATCCCTTACAATTGGTATTAGAGCCTCATGCTCTAATCTTGTGGCTTAACCTCCCTAGAGCGAGATGGATAAGGATGGGAAACCTGTTGTCACGGTCCCTTCTACAGAAGGGACATCCTCCTCGGATGTGCGCCGATCTTCCACCTCTGAGGATCGAGAAAGGGCCCTCGCTAAGCAAAAGGAGGAATGATGCTTCTATTGAGGCTTTGGTCAAAATGAGGTTAGATGCGTTAGCTGCAAGAGCTCCACCAGTGGAAAACCATGGGGTGTGACAAAGCAACCTAATGCATCTCTATCGAATTCTAGTCAACCATCTCAAGGTGGTGAAAACACCGGAGTCTCATGGTTGTATGCTAAACCTAGAGTTGAGAAACCTAAGTATAATGCTGGGGGAAACCCCCCTTTACTTGATGACACTGCCGATTTTTCTTTGTGGAGAGTTGGTATGCAGGATCACCTCAGGTTTGCCAACGATGAGATGCTGGAGATCCTAGAGAAAGGTTACAACCTTGTGAAACCCAAGGATCTCACTCCACGTGAAGTGTATGACAAGCACCTCAATGACACCGCAATCATGCTCATAAGAAAGGGCATGTCTGACAAGCAAAAGAGACCTTACATTCACCTCTCAAATGCAAAGGAACTATGGGATAACATTGTGATGACCAAGAGTGGAACATCCTCCCTTCGTCTTGCACAATATGAAATTGCAAAAGGGGCATTGCAATATTTGTACATGGAGAAAGGTGAAGACCCCAAGCACCTTCTTGAGCGACTGATGACACTTGCCGCCTATATTGAATCAGATGATTGTGACAAGAGCCAAGATGGATTCAATTTGACCAAATGGTTTCTTGTTGTCAAGTTACTAAATGCTCTTGCTCCATATCAGCATCAAATGGTGTGGAACATAAGAAGAGAACATGGTTTCGAGGACATGTCCCCCGATGATGTCATTTCAACCTTCGAACTATTTGAGGAATCAAAGGCAAATGCTACAAGACACCTTACCATGCATGGTTCCTCATCACCCAAGACTAACCTTGCCTTAAAGGCTAAGCACATAATGGACGATGACATGAGTAAAGAAGAAGATGAAGATGTTGAAGAAGAAGGTTTTGAAGTCGACTCGGATGAGGGACCCTCATGTGAAGACATGGCTCTCTTTGTGAAGAGTTCAGTGCAGGATAATTCAAAGGAAGATTCCAAAAGAAGAAAGCAAGGACTTGCTACAATTGTGAATAAACCAACCATTTATGAAATGAGTGCCCCTATGAAAAGAGAGAAGATAAACCAAGACTTCCAAAGACATTTGTGAAGAAGAAGGGCCAAACCCATTGAACTCCAAGTTCAAGAAGAGAGATGGGAATGCTATGGTTGCCCAAGATGAGTCTGACCCCGATGATGCTAGAGGTGTTGCAGGTGTAGCCCAAGACACCCAAACCACATTGAGACTCATAAACAAGACAGATGACGTTGTCACATACAACTATATGAAAGACTATGAAGGCAACGCACACAAATGCCTCATGGCAAAATCCACGGTAGATAATGAATAGGGTCAAGCCTCTCCGGACAAGGTGACGGTAACTCCACGTCCAAACCCTCTATTTATTCCTACCACACCTAGTGATGAATATCTTGATGCTGAGGATCATGACCATGAATATGAAATAAGTGATGCTATGTTTCCTAAAACGGAGAAATCATGTGCTCTCTCAAAGGAAAGAAGCTTATTATGTTTTGCATGCTTATGGATATGCTGAGTAAGCACTCCATCTCCATCAAGGAACTCGAAACCCTCGTCACTTAGGAAAAGGAAAAATGCGAAATCCTTGAGCGGGAAGTCCTATATGAGGAAGCACGTAATGATGAATTGTGCTTAAAAATAGGTGCAAACATTGATAAACACACTAAAGATTGCGAGCTCCTACATTTTTCTCTCAAGACAAAGGAAGATGAGCTCAACCTCCTTACTAAGAATTTTGACGAACTCAAGATCACTTAACTTAACTCTCTTGGGAAAGCATATTCCTCTCCCATTGTAAATATTGATGCATATGGTACTAACATCAATGATGAATTACCTAGCTTAATTGAGGAGAATAGGGTGTTAAAGGCTCAAATTGAGAAAGGGCTCATATCATGTGATCAAGGACAAAAGAACCTGAATGAAGTGTTGAGTCAACACAAGGAGGTTGTGGACAAGGAAGGTCTTGGATTTGATCCAAGTGCAAGCAAGGGCAAGGTAGTGACACACAAGTCTACAACTCCTCTGAAGGAGATATTTGTGCGAGAAGGGCACGAAGAAAAGGGAAATAGTAAGGTTGACAAGGTTGCGAGTCGGAAGGCCACTAGGGTCAAGCCTACTCTCAACAAGAGAAAATAATTTATGCCTCCATCATATGTGCTTTGTAAGGGAAAAGATGGAGATGTTTATGCTCAGTTTGTTGGTCCTAGAAATGCTTTTCGGTTTTATGCAATTTGGGTTCCTAAGACTCTTGTTACTAACTTGAGAGGTCCCATTGTAAAATGGGTGCCTCTAACCAAGACTTGAATTTTGTGTAGGTTGGTGTCTCCGGTAGAGTCAAATGGGTGATTGATAGTGGTTGCTGAAATCATATGACCGGAGATGGAACACTGCTCATGGATTTCATGGAAGCTATTCTATCATTTATAAGCATTGTATTTGGTGAAGGGTCTAAAGGACATGTACTTGGTTTGGGCTAGGTGGCTATCACCAATGACATGTCACTTACAAATGTCATACTTGTCCAATCCTTAAAATATCACTTACTTTCAGTTCGACAATTGACTTTTGTTGGTTATGATACACTATTTGGACTAATGGATGTGAAAGTATTTAAGAGAGATACCCTTGAAGTTGCCTTTGTGGGGGAGTTGGATGGCAACCTTTACTCGGTTGATTTCTCAAAAGAGAGAACATTCCATGCAACTTGCATCATGGCCAAGGCCGACAAGGGATGGCTATGGCATTGCCGGCTAGCCCATGTTGGCATGAGAAATATTCAAGATCTCTTAAAGGGTGAACACATCCTTGTACTAACCAATGTATCTTTTGAGAAAGATCGCGTGTGTAGTGCATGCATAGCAGGGAAGCAACATCAATCAAATCATCCCCCAAGAACATAGTATCAACCTCAAGACCTTTGGAGCTCCTTCATGTCGATCTCTTTGGGCCTCCTTCACGGGATAGTCTTGGTAGGAAGAAGTACGGTTTCGTTATTGTTGATGATTACTCAAGATACACATGGGTGTTCTTTCTCAAGTCCAAGGATGAGACAAAAACCACTTTCATTGATTTTGCCAAGCAAGCTCAATGCAAGTTTGACCAAGAAATCTTGGCAATAAGAAGTGATAATGGCTCCGAGTTCAACAACTATACCTTGGACGAGTTTCTTAGTGATCAAGGAATTGAGAAGCAATACTCAGCACCATATACCCCACAACAAAATGGGGTGGCTGATAGGAAGAATCGTACACTTGTGGAAATGGCAAGGTCCATGTTGTATGAGTACAAATCACCTCATAGTTTTTGGGTAGAGGCTGTCAACACAACATGTCATGCATCAAATCGTCTTTTCCTTCGCAAGATCTTGAAGAAGAACCCATATGAACTCATAACCGGGAACAAACAAAATGTCAAATATTTCCGGGTTTTTGGTTGCAAATGCTTCATTCTCAACAAGAGAGAACGGTTAGGAAAATTTCAATCTAAAACAACCGAAGGAATATTTGTTGGTTATGGATCAAACTCCCATACCAATAGGGTCTACAAAAATCCCGCCAGATATGTTGTAGAAACTTGTGACGTAGTGTTTGATGAATTTAATGGCTCCCATGGGGATCAAGTTGATCTAAGTGATGTAGGTGATGAAGATCCTTCACAAGACATCTTGACCATGGGTGTAGGTGCCCTCCCTCCAATGGAACATGTTCCTTGTGAAGGTGCAAATGAGGACACAAGCACCACCCATGCTCAAACTACTACTACACCAACATTACCACAAGATCCCGTCCCTCAAGAGGAGTTCATAATCCAAGAACAAGAACTTGGTCCTACAAGAGATCCACAACACCATCAATCACAAGAACAAGAAGAAGCTCATCCCCCAAAATAAGAGCAAGAACATGCACATGTCGATGATGACGAATCTTCTAGTGGTGATGAATATCAACAAATGATGCATGAAGACAAGATCTTCCACAACTGTTAGTAGACTCTCATGTTGAAGATGTTGATGATGGAAATGAAATTGAACCTCGTGAAACCCTAAACTCCATCATACCTTGTGTGGCCTGTCGTGTTGATGTCAAGCAAATTCACATCGGCATATCGAAAGGTAGAGTCACTCATAAACAATTAGCCAACTTTTGTGCTCATTTTTCGTTTGTCCCTAGTGTTGTGCCATGCAAGGTACAAGATGCCTTGATGGAAAATGACTGGCTTGTTGCAATGCAAGAAGAGTTGAACAGCTTCAAACACAACAAAGTATGATCTTTAGTCAAAAGGCCAACTAAGGAACACAATGTTATTGGAACAAAATGGATTTTCAAGAACAAACAAGATGAGCATGGTGTAATCATCAGAAACAAGGCAAGGTTAGTGGCACAAGGGTACTCACAAGTTGAAGGTTTGGACTTTGATGAGACATTTGATCCCGTTGCTCGTCTTGAATCAGTTCGGATCTTACTTGCTTATGCTTCTTTCAATGGTTTTACTTTACATCAAATGGATGTGAAGAGCACATTTCTTAATGGTCCTCTACAAGAGGAGGTTTATGTATCACAACCACCTGGATTCGTTGACCCCGATCACAAAGATTATGTGTACGGAACTTCACAAGGCTTTGTATGGCCTCAAACAAGCACCTCGTGCTTGGTATGGTCATCTTAAGAAGTTTTTACCCAATGATTGTTTTGTGAGAGGAGTAATTGACCCTACCCTTTTAACAAAAAGGGAAAAGGATGATTTGATCTTATGCCAAATTTACGTAGATGATATCATTTTTGGTTCTCCTAACATTCATTTATGCAAGAAGTTTTCGGAATCCATGACAAAGACCTTTGAGATGTCACTCAAGGCGGACTTGAAGTTCTTTATCGATTTTCAAATTTAACAATTTCAAGAAGGAATTTTCTTGTCCCAAACCAAGTATCTCAAGGACATTCTTGTGAAGTACGGAATGACTAATGCCAGCCCATGCAAGATGCCCATGGCAACCAAAATTTTTCTTGACAAAGAAACAAACGGTATTCTTTTTGACTCATCTATTTACAGCTTTATGATTGGTTCATTACTTTATCTTTGCGCATCTAGACCAGACATCATGTTAAGTGTAGGCATATGTGAAAGATTTCAAGATTCCCCTAGGGAAAGTCATCATAAGGCGGTTAAGCATATTATTAATACCTTGTTCACACCCCAAAGTTGGGTCTATGGTACCCCAAGTATGCCAAGTTTGATCTCATTGGGTACACGAATGCGGATTGGGCCGGAGACAAAGTGGGACGGAATTATACCTCTGGTACATGTCAATTTCTTGGATGCTCCTTGGTAAGTTGGTCCTCTAAGAAGCATAATTGTGTCTCTCTTTCCACCACCGAAGCAGAATACATTGCAACCGCTAGTAGTGCCACTCAATTACTTTGGATGAGGCAAACTTTGAAGGATTATGGTATCACTTACAGACATGTGCCTCTTCTTTGTGATAATGAAAGTGCCATCAAGCTTGCTGAGAACCCTAGTGATCACCCTCGAACAAAGCATATTGATATTACGTATCACTTCTTGAGAGATCATGTGCAAAAAGGTGACATTGATATTGCGCATATTGGTACGGATATGCAACTCGCCGACATTTTCACCAAACCATTGGATGAAGCAAGGTTTCGTGAACTTAGGCATGAACTTGGTATCTTGGAGCTTGATAGCATTATGTGAAATCTTTGCACACCTGCATACATTTACTGCATGTCATGTCTAGGTGTAGGCATGTCCTTAAGGGCAGATGTTCAACTCATGAGTACTCTCAGCCTATATATGATGCATAAATAAAGCCAACACTCTCAAGGTTACTTTGCTCGCTTTTGTGACTTGGTGCTCTAAATGATGGAGTTGTGGTGATGGGATCAAGTTCATATCTTCAAAGTGCCATCCCATGTTTACTCAAACATGGTAGCTTAAACCACTACCCCCTATCCATGAACACCGTTAGAGCTGTTTAGCTAGAGTCATCACTGTTTGACACAATCTTGGTTGCTATATGTGTTATGCTATCCTCTATCATCTCACCGTCATGGGTGTCACCGAAAACTGGAAATTCTCCCTGCTTGCCTCTATTTTTATGGTTGTCCCTCTCGGACGTCCGACGGTTCTCGGTTGTCCGGTGGGTCTCGGTCGTCCGACGTTGCGCGGTTGTCCGAAGTTTTGGCCTCCAAATAAAATCTGAAGGCCCGCAGGCCTAGGCAGTTGCCCTACCTCCCCATGCCATTTTCCCCTCTTGTTTCCTCCCTTGCGGCGCCAGACCGCCGCCAGGCCGCCGCCAGGCTCCCTCCGACTGCTCCTTCGGCTAGAGCTCCTCCCTCCTTGCGTCCCGAGGTAGATCTCCTTCTTCTCTCTCTTTTCCACCGGCTCCTTCCTCACGATTTTCCTCTAGGTGGTCAAGGTACATCAGATTCAATATCTTAGGCATTTCTCAAACGTGGTTGTAGGGGATTTTCCATGCCGAAGATCAAGCACTCCGCGTGCAAGACCGTCGTGGCTTTGTCCTCTCGTGCTTCCCATGGTGCGGGGTCTAATGACTCCCAAGAACGGGCTTGTCCCCTCAAGCACATCGCCAAGCATCCAGCTTGTGAAACCATTTCATCCTCGAAGGCTTCCGACTATGAAGAAGAGTTGGAGTTTTACGAACGGGATGAATTTGTTGGGATTCGCAGAATCGTTCCAAAGCCTCGCACTCGAAGGCCGTCGTATATGCCTCCTCAGCCCTCGGATCAGCCTCAATGTGATGCTCGCCGCATCTCTCTTGAGCCCCCTCCCTCTCTTGGTCGCGAGATAAAGGACTTCACCGAAGTCCCTAAATCTACCTATTTTAAGTTTCGTCGCGACATTGATCAATTCTCTATTGAACATGACTCTGTGGACTCACGTTTTTTGCACAAATGTTCAGGCAAACATTTTCACCACTGTCATTGTCCCAAAGGTCTGTCTATTCCCCACTATATTGACTTAGAGCATATTCGCACTCATCTGGCGAAATTTCCGGGTGCCGTTGATCTCATTGAGTCTTCTGGTCTGGATGCAAGATTTTCTTTCAAACATGACTTCAATCATGCTGCCATTCATTAGTTATATGCCACTTGTTTCTTTTGTCCAGACAAGACCATCACTTGGATGACTTCCGACACCGAGCTCTTAGCCTCGTATGCTCAGTTTATCACTGCTCTTGGCTTTCTTGACACCAGTTTCAAAATCCATAAGAGTGATCCAAATCTTGCTCCTAGAGGCGTTGAAGCCTGTGCCTATCTTTTGAAAGGTCGTGATGATCTTGATGAAGATGAAAAGGGCAAGGATCTCAATCAAGTTTCTATTTGGAGGCCTCCTTTCTTCATTATTTTTAGTGCGTCATTCGCACCATCTATCCCAAGATGGGTGACAAAGGAACTTATGGTGGGTATTGCATTGATATCATGACTCACCTTAATGAACATCCTAAAGGGAAAATAAATGTTCCTTGGTTTCTATGGCATGAAATCCGCCTTGCTAGTTTTCAATACAAGCGAGCTTTCCCTCATGCTCCTTTGATTCAGGCTCTCATTGAGCATGTGGCCCCCTTTCCCATTGCTCGAACTCATGTGCATAACCATTGGGTCATTCTTGCTCACATGGTGGATGATTGGGCTCCCAAGAAATCCTCATCCGCTCATGCTTGACGGGCTGCTCCTCAGTCTCGTCCTGTCTCATCTGGCTCTGCCTCCTTCGGTCGCTTTGCTCGTTTTCTTGGGAAGGCTCATTCTGCCATGATGAATGCTTTCACTTTTCAGAGACCCAAAACCACGATGTGGTCACTCGCATGATCTCTTCTAAGAATGCTCTGGAGGCTCGTCTAAGAGAGGCCGGAGCAATTAATGTGAGTGAGGACGAGCGCCCTCCTGATGCTCCTCCTTCCGACTGTAGTTTTCCTTCTGGCCCTGAGTGGGACGATTTCCTTGACGAGGCAGGTGGCAGTGGCACCCATGGTGATGATGATGATGGCAGTGGTCTTTGATTGTGTGGCGTGTTGTCTCGGTCCTTCCCTTTTCGGTACTTGATGTCAAAGGGGGAGGAGATTATCTTAGTATTCGATTTGCTATCTTTGTTGTAATGCCATCTATGTATGATGAACCTCTTTTATGCTATGCTATCTTTGATGTAATCTACTTATGATTGATGAATCATTATGCTTTATATGAGTGATGTGTTATCATGACACATTCTAATTCCTTGTCATCATATTGATCTATGTGATATTTTCGATGAAATATTTTTGATGCACTCATTATAAAGTAAGGGGGAGCTCCTGACCATAATTACCTTTACTATGCATATAATGAGGGGGAGCTCTATAACAAATCTCTCCTAAGTTATATAAGTCTACTTTACTTTTTGAGAGCTATATGTATGTTGTCATCAACTCTCAAAAAGGGGGAGACAGAAAGTGCAATCATGCCCCTAATCATATTTTGATGTTGTTTACAACATACATATAGGGAACTAATCATTTTCATCAATTGCATCTTAGGTTTAGTTCCCAAGAGATTGTGTGTGGATCGTGACTACCGTGTCCAGGATGCTTAAAGAACGGAGAAACAAGACGAAATGTTCTATCGTTTATTTATCGTTCTTGAGTATAGGGATCCCGCACTGTTAAGAGGGGATCACTGGTTCTCGCAAGAAACTTGCTCAAAATCTAGGAAATATCTTTCTCCATTCTCCTTCAAAATGTTCTGGTCTTGTTCGGACAACCGGTGGTTCTCGAACGTCCAGACGCCAGATGACCGACGTTCTCCGGATATCCAGAACCAACCATCATATCCAAATCCTCGGATTTCTGGTCCCTTCGATCGTCCGGGCTTCGGACGTCCGGGTGCGGCCAGAAATCCGTAGCCACCCACCAGATCCAAAAAGTCGGATGTATGACTCTTCTAGACGACCGTGCCCTAGACACCGACGCCCTCCGAATGTCCGTATGCTATACACTGTTTCCACCAAATGTTGTGTTGACCTGATCCTCTCCATTCTTCGGACGACCGACCCCTGTCGGACGTCCGATGCCTCCTGACTGTCCGGACGACCGAGAACTGTCAGACGTCTGGCAACTGCACATCATAAGTGGCTCCAATGACCACTTTTCCACCACATCTATATATAGTCTTCTCCTACCTCGTCTGGGGGTCATCCAACGCTGCAAAAAGATTCCAAGAACACCTTTCTCTCTCTCTCCCATTTGCCTACACAAAATCCTAGATCCCAAGTGCATCTGTGAGTTCCCTTGAGTGTTGTTCCATTCAAAAGATAGATCGTCTTCCTCTCCTCCTCTCAACCAAAGCTATTCGTGATTTGAGAAAGTTTTGAGTGGTTGCCGTGATCTTTTTACTCTTGGAGGTTGGAGACTCCTAGGCAATAGGAGTTCTTTAGAGAGGAATTAAACCATTGTGATTTTCCCTCGGAAAGTTTGTGAGGGTTTGGAGGCCACCTCAAGGCCTTCCACTAGTGTTGAGAAACACCTTCATGGTTTTATCTCAAGGAGAGAATAGGGTGAGCCTTCGTGGCATTGGTGTGCCTTCGTGGTAACATCCACCTCCCTAAACGGTGACGTAGCTTCCCTCCAAGGAAGTGAACATCGTCATACATCCTTGTCTCTCGGAGTTACGGTTATCCCTAACCCTAACTCCCTACTTGTGGTTACTTGTCCGTGAGTACTTACTTGTATTACTTGTGCTTTATTATCTCCTATTTGTTGCCTTTCTTAGTACACATAGCTTAACTATCTTCTTTGCAATTGTTAGGCTCACTTTAATATTCCGCAATATTGCCTAAAATTGCTAAGTAATAATTAAAATTTCTAATTGTACCTATTCACCACCTCCCTATAGGTCCATATCGATCCATTTCACCATGGCATCTGTTGCGGGAATCTGGGAAGGACTCTTCCTTGCATTCCAAACCGATTTTGGGGAGGCCCCCTCCCCAAGTTACGACCCTAGGGCTCAATATATAAATAGAGGAGTAGGGCTAGCCCCTAGAACACAAGTTTTAGAGCCTCCTCTAGTTGATCTAGTTCTAGTTCTAGTAGGTCATAGTTGACTAATTAGAGCTATCCCTAGCTACCTCTAAACCTCATAATGAGAAGCCCAGTGTCTAATCTCCGTCTTCTAGTTCATCTTCCGCTCTAAATCTTTTGTGCTTGGCGAAGCCCTACGTAAATATTTTCACAACCACCGACACCACACCATGGTGCAGCCGGAACTCATCTACTACTTCGCCCGTCTTGCTGGATCAAGAAGGCGGGCACATCATCGAGCTGAACGTGTGCTGAACACGGAGGTGCCGTGTGCTCGGTGCTTGATCGAAACGGATCATGAAGGTGTACAACTACATCAACCGCGTTCATAAATGCTTATGCTTAGCGATCTAGAGGGGTATGTAGTAGCTCTCTCCCTCCTATAGCTATGCATCTCAATGGATAGATCTTGCGTGTGCGTAGAAATATTTTGTTTTCCATGCAACATACCCCAACCGTGGCATCATGAGCCAAGTCTATGCATAGATCATATGCATGAGTAGAACACAAAGGAGTTGTGGGCGGTGACGTTCATATTGCTTACCACCAATGTATTGTTTTGATTCGGCGGTATTAAGGGATGAAGCATCCTGGACCAACCATACATGTCTAGTTACATGAGACCGGTTCCACCAACAGACATGCAACTTGTTTTGCATATAGGTGGCTGGTGGGTGTGAGTTTCTCTCATTTTAGTTGAATCGAATTTGACTACGGCGGTCCTTGCAGAAGGTTAAAAGGTAACTTGATAATCACTATTGTGGTTTTGCATAGGTACAAACGTTTCTTGCTAGTTGCCCATAGCAGCCACGTAAAGCATGCAACAACAAAGAAGAGGACGTCTAATTTTTTTTGCAGGGTATGCTGTGATGTGATATGGTCAAGACATGATGTGATATATGTGGATGTATGATATGATCATGTTTTCTAATAAGTTCACGACTTGCATGCCGATGAGTACAGCAACCGGCAAGAGCCATAGGTTGTCTTTAATTTAGTAAATCGTCAAACAATTGCTTTACTTTATCGCTACGAGTTAGCAATAGTTCGTGAAACAACCATGTGACGACACGATGATGAAAGATCAAGATGATGGAAATCATGGTGTCATGCCGGTGACGATGGAGATCGTGTCGTTGCTTTGGAGATGGAGATCAAAAGCACAAAATGATAATTGCCATATCATGTCACATATTTTGATTGCATGTGATGTTTATCCTTTATGCAACTTATTTTTGCTTAGAACGACGATAGAATTATAAGATGATCCCTTCACGTGAATTTCAAGATAAAAGTGTTCTGCTCGAGTATGCATTGTTCGTAAAGATCGTCGTTTCGAAGCACCTGATGTTGATCGGGTGTGATAGACTCTATGTTCACATACAATTGGTGTAAGCCAGTTTTGCACATGCAGAATACTTGGGTTAAACTTGACAATCCTAGCATGAACATACATGGTCTCGGAACAATGGAGACCGAAAGGTCGAACATCAGTCATATAGTAGATATGATCAACATGGAGATGTTAACCATTGATGACTACCCCATCTCACGTGATGATCAGACATGTGTTAGTTGATTTGGATCATGTATCACTTAGAAAAATTGAGGGATGTTGATTTAAGTGGGAGTTCATTAGTAATTTAATTATATGAACTAAAATTTATCATGAAGTTAGTCTAAAGTTATCTTTGCAAAATTATGTTGTAGATCAATAGCTCGCGATGTAGCTCCCCTATGTTTTTTTATACATTCCTAGAGAGAGTTGAAAGATGATGGGTGCATACTGGGTCCGTGATCTGAGGATTGTCCTCATTGGATCATAGAAGGCTTATGTCCTTTATGCACCACTCAGTGTGCCACCCCCTCAAGCGTCGTTTGTGGATGTTGTGAATAGCTGGCAAGCACGTTGTGATGACTACTTGATAGTTTAGGCTTAGAATTGAGGATCCAAAAGCGTTTTGAACATCATGGAACATATGAGATACTTTAAGAGTTGTCGGGGATATACCCCGCGGTATGACCCGGCCTGGCGACTCACAGGAGACCCAGAAAAGACATGACATTTTATTAATGACCCGGCAGGCGGGTCACATGAAAACTAGGCCCAAGACCCAGCGTGTAAGCCGGCGCCAGGAGGCTCACAAGAGAAGGCTCAAAGAGAGAAAGACTCCCTGCCGAAGGTTACAAGAACCGGAATAGGATTCTAGAGAGACTAGTCCTAATCCTACTTCTAGTAGGACTCTATTTGTAAACCTACCCTCTCCACTTATATAAGGAGGGGTAGAGAACCCCTAGAGGGAGAAGAGACACAAGTCCACAAGTTTAGACGACACAAGAGATTAGAGATAGACAAGATTAGAGGCTCTTGTGATTAGAGGTAGCAAACAACACCCTTGTAACCGAGAGATCTCCTTCATCATCAATACCAGACAAGCAGGACGCAGGCTTTTACCTCCATCGGAGGGGCCGAACCTGGGTAAACTCCGTGTCTCTCGATTCCGATCAACCCCTTCAAGCCGCCATATAGTTGCGTCTTCGCCCCGAACCTAAGTCTGTTCACCCGGACATCTGCCGTGACAAACCCACGACAGTTGGCGCCCACCATGGGGCAAAGGCGATGGTGTTGTGTTCTTGGAGGGGTATCTTTAGGGATCGAAAAGCCTGTGGATGGTTGAATAAAGGATGAACCGGCTCAGAGGAATCGACGTCAAACTCCGAGCTCATTAGTTTAGATTGAAAGTTTACGCAATAGCTGAGAATTACAAGTCACGGCGGACCGTGAGGAATTTAGCAAGACGGGTTCTGATGCAATTTCCATATTGAACCGGCCACAGCTTAGGCGGCCGTGACCCACCAATGCCAACTCTCAGATACACAAGATCCAATACCCTGCTAAGTAAAAAAAAATATGGGCCATGACCCGGAAGGGGATATAGACAGAATACAAACGCATATTCGTCAAGCTGGGCCCGACTCGAAAGCATATGTGAACGTGGATACTGAATACACGACATGCCTCCCTTGTCACGCCCGTGTCTGCACCGGTCTGGCTCTCCCTTACGCCGTCTCTAGCCGACACCTGAGTCACCTCTGCCGACATGCCATTAACCGTCAGGGCATCGGCCATCGTCCGTGCATCGAGCCGCCCTGCCTCTGCCCCCTCGTCACTACGCCTCGCTCCGAGCTGAGTTTGACTCGCCGACGAGCGTGTGGCCGGACTCTGCATCGGCCTCGCCTTCGCTGGCTCCACGAGTCACCGTACTTGCCGCACTACGACCCAATGGCTCATCTAGGCCCGTTGCCTTGAGCCAGCTCCTCGGTGTGCTTTTGATCCGCCCTGGCCACGCTTCACCTACCGCCCGCTGCGCCATGGCCAACTCTACCTCGACTCGCCTGAGCACGGTGAGCTGGCCTCCACTACGAACTCGCTTCGTCGCACCCCTACGTGCTAGCTTCACCTCAGCTTGCCGCCTTCCCACACCTGGCCGGGTCTGCTACGCTTAGCGTTGTTTTGCTCTGCTGTCAGCTTGTCGCGCGTGCCTCCGGATTGCGTCTGAGCTGGACTCACCTCTCCTCCACCAAACCGACTTCGAACCGGACGTGCCCGCCTCACCTCCATGGCGCTTGCATCGACGCATGTCACCTCGCCGAGCCGCCTCGCCCTCATACCTGCCTGGCCGGCCAGCTATCCTCCGTGACCGCATCGACCTCACTGGCAGCTGGCACCCGTGTAGTCTTGCTCCATGCCAGGGGCGCCTCTTCTGCTCCTGCGTCCTCACGTGCCTCCGAGACCTGCTGCATCGGCCGCTGGCCAGCCGTGGCCATCACCACCGCCTGTCACCTCGCCTTGACCACTATGCCGGCCCCTATGCCAGCGCATATGCTGACGCCTCTCTGCCGCCTTGCTCGGCCTCCCATCCAGCACGCCGGCTCATGCGTTGAGCCGCTGATGTTTGAAACTCTTCGAACCGCCGCTCATCGGACCTCCATGTCGGCCCATCGCACCTTGAGTCGCCGTTGCGCTTTGAGCCACGGTGGCTCCGGACTCCGTTGCCTCGCCGCGAACCGCCATCTACCTCGAGCCTCATGTTGACTTAGTGCGCCCACCGCGCCGCGTGTTGCGCCCCACCAAGCCGGCCTTCGTCGCCTCAAGCCGCCCCCGTGCATGCTTCGGATGAGCCATCGCCAGCCGCCTTTGCTCCATCCCCTGCGCCAAGCCGGCTCTGCTTCACCCTATGCCGACGCCGGGTCATCTCCGGCTCCGTCAGGTGGACTGCCCGAACCTGAAAGGAAAAGGGACAAAGAAATATAAGTGGGCCGGCTGACTGAAACAGTAAAAAAACTACCGTAACCTGGCAGTGGGCTGTTCTGACTGTTGAAAAATTCAGGTGATATTCATCTTATATATTTTTCTATATGTACTAACTCTTTCGAGAACAATTACTCCGGCTTTTTGCAATATTTTTGCGCAGGAGGATTTTTCAAATGGCGTTATATTACGGGGATGGAGCGCGTGTCAGCGTCATTATGCATTGTGTTCATTTGCGGCGTATTACTCCATAGTTGCATGCAAGCCGCCGCCGTCACGGCCCGGTCTACAACAACATTCCGGTACCGTCCGCAAGTCTCCATCCCCACGGTCGGGTCTATATCGACCATGTTGCAGCCGCCTCAAGCGTCTGCACCGGCTTAACAATGCCACGGGCGGCCCACCGCCCACACCAGTTTAAGAATGCCACGGGCGGCCCACCGCCCACGTTGGTTTATAAATATCATGGGCGACTCACCAAACGCACTAGTTTAAACAACGCCATGGCGACTCGCCATTCATGCCGGCTTACAGCGCCGTAGCCGTCTCTCACGACCGCGTCGGCTTACAGAGTCGTGGTCATTTCTTGCGATCATGTCGCAGCTGACTTCGACATCTACATCAACACGCCAGCGGCCGCATACACCAGTACGAGCCACGCAATTGACACGCGCAAGCAGCCGCCCATAGTTTGATCTACAACAACATATCGGTGCAGTGCTCATCGATACGAGCCGCCCAACGGACAAGCTCGCAAGGCGCCGCCATAACAGTTTGGTTCACTTTCAACAACCAGCCAAGACGAACCATCGACCGGATCATTCAAACAATTCTTACGGGATCATCTATAACCCACCACGGTCAACCTCAACCATCAGTGGAGACTCTCAAAGCCACCTCTTTGAGTCAACTTAAGACTCGGGGGCTACAGACATGGCGAGACACATTTGGTCGTTTTCAATGAGAACCCCAGGTCTTTGCAAGAGAAAACCCAATCCTGGGGGATATTACATTATTGGCGGATGATTAAAAGTTGCCCAAGAGGACGAACCGCCGTGATGCACAATTCAAACATAGGTGCCTGAATTTATTTGGAGCTTTTGTCGTTCCTTCATACGAGATGGCGACCTAAAAGAAGAATTCACAAATATTCCAGTTGACATGTCAACTGCGACCACGGCGGAGGGCGGCTTCTTACCTTTGGGTATCGCTTCTAATGCCTTATCGGCCAGCTTTATGCCAAATCTCTGGCTAACAGGATTAGCCGTGGCGGAGGGCGGCTTCTTACCTTCGGGTATCGCTTCTAATGCCTTATCGGCCGGCTTTATGCCAAATCTCTAGCTAACACGATTAGCCGCGGCGGAGGGAGGCTTCTTACCTTCGGGTATCGCTTCTAATGCCTTATCGGCCGGCGTTTACACCAAATTGCTGAAGAGGGCTTCTTACCGACGGGTATCGCTTCTAACACCCTATCGGCCGGCTTTATGCCAAATCTCCGGCTAACAGGATTAGCTGCGGTTGTAGGGGGTTCTTACCGACGGGTATCTAACACCCTAACAACCGGCGGAGGGCGGCTTCTTACCTCCGGGTATTGCTTCTAATGCCTTATCGGCCAGGCTTTATGCCATCTCCGGCTAACACAATTAGCCATGGTTGTCTAAGGGGCTTCCCACCTCCGAGTGTAGCTTATCTAACCCTAACAACCGGCATTCGCGCCATATTGCAAAGGGTGGCTTCTTACCTCCGAGTATCGCTTCTAACACCTTATCGGCCGGCTTTATGCCATCTCCGGCTAACAGATTAGCCACAGTTGTCAAAGGGGGCTTCTCACCTCCGGGTGTAGCTTATCTAACCCTAAACAACCGGCGTTCGCGCCAAAAATGTTGACAAGTCAAACATTGCATCATATTCACATGACATATCCTGACCGTCTTATCAAGCTGGGTCAGAGCAAGATTATGAAAGAGGGAGCAATGTTATAAGATCTCCGGGTTGTGCTTTTTCAAAGCCGCCCATACAACAATGCAGAATATATTATGTCTTGTTTATTTTTTGCAGGTTTTATCTCTTAAGATGAGCCGCCATTAAGTACCCCGCAAGAGCAAATGGATCTTTAATAGCCAACCAGGATGGATCTTCATGGTTTATCATAACTAGCCCTAAATGATTGGGGTTTTTCAAGCCAGCTCGGAGAATTCATTATTTTTCAAGAGCCGCCCTATCAGACATAATGTCGTGTCATCTAATTAACCGGTTCTTGAATTTCTTCAATTGTGCTCTATGGTAATCTACAACACTCATGGATTTCTCCAATATACATTTGTCGGGTTGCATCACAACCACAAGCAAGGATTTCATGTCAAAGACAAAGGAATTATTCCAGGATATTCATGCCGGGATATATTACAAGCACGGTCAAGGATTCATTCAACAAATTGTGGTGAGTCATATTATAGTCCCAAGTCGCCACAAGACGACCCGTCACTTGGGGGCTACATTATTGAAGTCCAGTTTATATCAAATATGCAAGTCCCATGTCGCCGCAAGCACGCACCACGACACTTGGGGGCTAATGAAAGCCGGTTTTAAAATCATTACATTGTCAGCAAGACCATATTATCTCAAGGAGATGAGCCGGCCTTTCTATATTTTTCTAAAGTCCCAGCCCAGTAATTCTTACTGACCCGGCACTTGGGGGCTACACCACTCAGAACATATTTTCTAAAGTCCCAAGTCACCGCACGCGTGTGACCCGACACTTGGGGACTACAGTATTCAGTTGTTCCAACAGATTAAGAGATTCAAATTGAAGACCCGGTGCATCACGTTCTGATGAGCCGGCCCTTGGGGGCTACACCCGCCGAAGCTTTATAAAGGTATAAAGCAATTATAAGTCCCAGGTTGCTGTAGGCAGGACAACCCGACACTTGGGGGCTACACAGTCCAAAATATTATTGCAAAGCACCAAGTTATCATGGATAATCTCGGAGCTTGGGGGCTACAGGTAATATGCAGATATCAAAAACTTTGAAGAGAATTTTCAAGATGTTAATTATGGAGTTCAGTTGTTAGACCTGGCGTCACCAACGGTAATGACCCGGCATCATCAATGATCATGACCCGACGGAGATGACCCAGCATCATCAATGATTATGACATGGCGGAGATTTCCCGGCATCATCAATGATTATGACCCGATGGAAATGACCCGCCAAGAGTATTGGAAGCCGATTCAATGGCATATGGGTGTTCTATTCTCAATATTTTTCAAAGGACATTGACAAGCAAGATGATTATCAAAGACGACTATTTCATATGCAGAAAAGACCCGGATTTCTGAGGAGCCATTTCATAAGACGGCCAAAGGAGCAAGCCGGCTACTTAACATATTTATTATTCTTATTTTAGGAGCTTAGCATGAACAAATTCAAACTAATATGGGGGCTAATGTCGGGGATATACCCCCACGGTATGACCCGGCCTGGTGACTCACAGGAGACCCAGAAAAGACATGACATTTTATTAATGACCTGGCAGGCGGGTCACAAGATGACTAGGCCCAAGACCCGGCGTGTAAGCCGGCGCCAGGAGGCTCACAAGAGAAGGCTCAAAGAGAGAAAGACTCCCTGCCGAAGGTTACAAGACCCGAAATAGGATTCTAGACAGACTAGCCCTACTCCTACTCCTAGTAGGACTCTATTTGTAAACCTGCCCTCTCCATTTATATAAGGAGGGGTAGAGCACCCCTAGAGGGAGAAGAGACACAAGTCCACAAGTTTAGACGACACAAGAGATTAGAGATAGACAAGATTAGAGGCTCGTGTGATTAGAGGAGTCAAACAACACCCTTGTAACCAAGAGATCTCGTTCATCATTAATACCAGACAAGCAGGACGTAGGCTTTTACCTCCATCGGAGGGGCCGAACCTGGGTAAACTCCGTGTCTCTCGATTCCGATCAACCCCTTCAAGGCGCCACGTAGTTGCGTCTTCGCCCCGAACCTAAGTCCGTTCACCGGGACATCTGCTATGATAAACCCACGACAAGAGCTGAAATTGGAATTTCAGGCTCACGCTCGTGTTGAGAGGTATTAGACCTCCGGCAAGTTCTTTGCCTGCAAGATGGAGGAGAATAGCTCAATCGGTGAGCATGTGCTCAGAATGCCTGGGTACTACAATCGCTTGAATCAAGTAGGAGTTAATCTTCCTAGACAAGATAGTGATTGACAGAGTTCTCAAGTGAGTGCCACCAAGCTACTAGAGCTTCGTGATGAACTATAACATGAAGGGATAGAGAATATGATCCCTGAGCTATTCGTGATGTTTTACGATGTGAAGGTAGAAATCAAGCAGGAGCATCAAGTGTTGATGGTAAGACCACTAATTTCAAGAAGGGCAAGGGCAAGAAGGGAAACTTCAAGAATGGCAAACCAGTTGCCGCTCCAGTGAAGAAACCCATGGTTGAACCCAAACCCGAGACTAAGTGCTTCTATTGTAAGCGGAACGATCACTGATAGTAGAACAACCCCAAATACTTGGTAGATAAGAAGGATGAAAACGTCAACAAAGTATATTTGATATATGTGTTATTGATGTGTACCTTACTAGCACTCCTAGTAGCACCTGGATATTAGATAATGGTTCAGATGCTAATATTGGTAACTCGAAATAAAAGCTACAGAATTAATGAAGACTAGCTAAGAGTAAGGTGACAATGTGTGTTTCAAAGGCTAATGTGATCACCATACCACGCTCCCTCTACCTTCTGGATTAGTGTTGAACCTAAATAAATGTTATTTGGTGTTGGCGTTGAGTATGAACATGATTAGATCGTGTTTATTGCAATACGGTTATTCTTAGAGAATAATGGTTATTCTGTTTACATGAATAATACCTTCAATGGTCATGCACCCAATGTGAAATCTTGATCATAGTGATACACATATTCATAATATTGATACCAAAAGATGCAAATTTGATAATGATAGTGCAACATACTTGTGGCACTGCCGTTTTGGTCATATTGGTGTAAAGCACATGAAGAAACTCCATGTGGTTGGACTTTTGGAATCACTTGATTATGAGTCATTTGATACTTGCGAACCATGCCTTCGGAACAATGGAGCGAGCTAATGACTTATTCAAAATAATACATACTGATGTATGTGGTCCGATGAGTGTTGAAGCACGCGGCGGGTATCATTATTTTCTAACCTTGATGAAATACAAGTCTCAAACATTTGAAAATTTCAAAGAATTTCAGAGTGAGGTGGAGAATCGTCGTAAGAAGCAAATAAAGTTTCTAGGATTTGATCGCGGAGGTGAAGATTTGAGATATGAGTTTGGCCTTCATTTAAGACAACGTGGAATTGTTTCACAACTCACGACACCTGGAACACCATAGCATAATGTTGTGTCCGGGAGCGACCCGCTCATACCCGAGCGCCCTCCTGCGCTAGGGTTTTGCTGCCGGTGCCGGCTCCCCGAGGCAGAGCAGCAGCGGCAGGGAGCCCGCCGTCGGCCCCTTCCTCCCCTCCCCCACCCATCCCTCTCGTTGTGCCCCCGGCGTTGCCCCGAGCGGCGGCCGGGGCGGCGCTTCTCGCCCAAACCCCCAGCTCCCCTCCTCCCTGCCCCTCCCAGCCGCCGCCGGTAGGAGCTACCGGGCTAGGCCCGGGTGGTGTCGGTGGCGACGAGACCTGCCGGGCTAGGCCCGGGCGGTGCCGGCGGCGGCGGGACCTCCCTTCCCCATGCGTCCTGGCCTCCCGCTCGGGGGAGGGTTTGGATGGCGGTGCGCTTTGGACAGTAGGCCGTCCGGCGATCTCCGGGTGGCTTGTCCATGGTGTTGCTGCCTGTTGGCGGCGAGGTAGTGGCTGCTAGTATGCTGGTCCGGTGCATCGCCCCCAACTCAGATCTGGGCCCTTGGTCCCCATCTAGGTTTTAGGAGGTCCGATTCAGTCGTCTGGCAGTGCTCCTTTCCGTAGAATGGAGATTCCATCTTGCTCGGACATGGATCGGCGGAGCCATGGCATGCCTGCTACATCGCAGTAGCAGGGGCTTCACGGGGCCTTTCGTGGCCTGGCCAGACCCGTAGGCCTACAGGACTGGTATGCCTCTACTGCTGCGTCTGGTCGGCTACTGCTTCGGTGGTGGAGGTCGGTCCCTCCCGCGTGTCTACGGTGCTGCTGCGCTTGGTTTTCATCATGGGTGCGTCTCTTTCCCTCAGGACTTGCGTACTAACTTTGGTCAGACGGCGTGGGAAGCTTCTAGATCGCGTTGGCGCAGGGGTCGTGGTCAGTATGGTGGCGGGCTCCCTGTCAGCATGGGATCGGGAGAAATCCCTGTCAGCATGGCTGACACCGACGCGGTGGAGCCTAAGGGTGTCAGCGGACCTTCTTGGACAGTGTCAGGGGCTACCTTTTCCTTCTCCTCACCGAGTACCGGGGGAAACCCTTGGCAACAACATCATCATCGTCGTGTCCCTTCTTGGAGGTGTTGATTGGTACAGGTGATTGAGAGTTTGGGAACTTGGTGGGAGACCTTCGGTGGGCGCAACGATCGCGAGGCTTCTCCATTTTTGTTGATCCGTTGTTGTCGGCATTTGTTCCTTATATATTTTCTCTCTCATCTCGTTTGGGCATGACTGTGCTGAGCACCTATCATCGGTTGTATCGGAGTTGGTTGCTTTGTAATATAAAGCGGGGGGCAGCCCTTTTTTGTGAGTAATGGTGTGTATGAACGTCGTAACCGTACTTTATTGGATATGGTGTGTTCTATGATGTCTCTTACCGATTTACCACTATCATTTTGGATTCATGCATTAGAGACAGCCGCATTCACATTAAATAGGGCGTCATCTAAATCCGTTGAGATGACATTGTATGAACTATGGTTTGGCAAGAAACCTAAGTTGTCGTTGCTTAAAGTTTGGGGATGCGAGGCTTATGTCAAAAGGCTTCAGCCTGATAAGCTCAAACCCAAAGCGGAGAAGTGCGTCCTCATAGGATACCCTTAAGAAACAATTGGGTATACCATCTACCTTAGATTCGAAGGCAAGATCTTTGTTGTCAAGAATGGATCCTTTCTAGAGGAGTTTCTCTCGGAAGAAGTGAGTGGGAAGAAAGTAGAACTTGACAAGGTAATTGTACCTTCTCTCGAATTGGAAAGTAGCACATCAGAGAAAACCGTTCCCATGATGCCTACGCCAACAACAGAGGAAGCAAATGATAAAGATCATGAAACTTCAGATCAAGTTACACTGAACCATGTTGGTCAACCAAGGCACGTTCCACATGAGAGTGGTTCGGAAATCCTGTCCTGGAAGTCATGTTGTTAGACAACACCGAACCTACAACCTATGAAGAAGCTATGATGAGCCCATATTCTGACATATGGCTTGAGGCCATGAAAACTTAGATAGGATCCATGTATGAGAAAAAAGTGTGGACTTTGGTGGACTTGCCTGATGATCGACAAGCCATTGAGAATAAATGGATCTTCAAGAGGAAGACGAACGCTGATGGTAATACCATTGTCTACAAATCTTGACTTGTTGCAAAAGGTTTTCGACAAATTCAAGGGGTTGAATACGATGAGACTTTCTCACCCGTAGGGATGCTTAAGTCTGCCAGAATCATGTTAGCAATTGCCGCATATTATGATTATGAAATCTAGCAAATGGACTGCTGGGGAACGTCGCATGGGAAACAAAAAAAATCCTACGCACACGCAGATCTATCCATGGTGATGAGCATCTACGAGAGGGAGAGTGAATCTACGTACCCTTGTAGATCGCTAAGCGAGAAGCGTTAAGAAACGCGGTTGGTGTAGTCGAACATCTTCGCGATCCAAATCGCCGAGCGTCCCGCGATCACATCACGATCCGTCTTGCAATCCAGTCACGATCCGTCCCGCGAACTCATCACGCTCCATCCCGCGATCTCATCACGATTCGTCCCGTGATCTCATCACGATCCGTACCGTGAACTCCTCATGATCCGTCCCGTGAACTCATCACGAACCGTCTCGCGATCTTGATCACGGTCCTTCCGATCTAGCACCGGACGGACGGCACCTCCGCGTTCAGCACACGTGCAGCTTGATGACGATCTCAACCGTCTTGATCTAGCAAGAGGAAGTGGAGAGGAGGAATAGTTCACCGGCAACGTGATGGTGCTATGGCGATGGTGGTGAAGCAATTCCGGCAGGGCTTCGCCTAAGCACTGCAGAAATCCGATCTAGAGGAGCACTGGTGGAACGGGTAGCACGTGGCTGTAAAAATCTAGTGCAAAACACCCAATACCACCAGTATATATGTTGGAAATATGCCCTAGAGGCAATAATAAAATGGTTATTATTGTATTTCCTAGTTCATGATAATTGTCTATTATTCATGCTATAATTGTGTTAACCGGAAACCGTAATACATGTGTGAATATATAGACCACAACATGTCCCTAGTGAGCCTCTAGTTGGCTAGCTCGTTGATCAATAGATGGTCTCGGTTTCATGACCATGGACATTGGATGTCGTTGATAATGGGATCACATCATTAGGAGAATGATGTGATGGACAAGACCCAATCCTAAGCATAGCACAAGATCGTGTAGTTCGTTAGCTAAAGCTTTTCAATGTCAAGTGTCATTTCCTTAGACCATGAGATTGTGTAACTCCCGGATACCGTAGGAATGCTTTGGGTGTGCCAAACGTCACAACGTAACTGGGTGGCTATAAAGGTACGCTACGGGTATCTCCGAAAGTGTCTGTTGGCTTGACACGAATCGAGACTGGGATTTGTCACTCCGTGTTACGGAGAGGTATCTCTGGGCCCACTTGGTAAGACATCATCATTATGAGCTCAATGTGACTAAGGAGTTAGTCACGGGATGATGTATTACGGAACGAGTAAAGAGACTTGCCGGTAACGAGATTGAACAAGGTATGGGGATACCGACGATCGAATCTCGGGCAAGTACCATACCGATAGACAAAGGGAATTGTATACGGGATTGATTGAATCCCTGACATCATGGTTCATCCGATGAGATCATCGTGGAGTACGTGGGAGCCAACATGGGTATCCAGATCCCGCTGTTGGTTATTGGCCGGAGAGGTGTCTCGGTCATGTCTACGTGTCTCCCGAACCCGTAGGGTCTGCACACTTAAGGTTCGATGACGCTAGGGTTATAGGGAAAAGGTATACGTGATTACCGAAGGTTGTTCGGAGTCCCGGATGAGATCCCGGACGTCACGAGGAGCTCCGGAATGGTCCGGAGGTAAAGATTGATATATAGGAAGTCCAGTTTTGGTCATCGGAAAGTTTTCGGGCTCATCAGTATTGTACCGGGAGTGCCGGGAGGGTGCCGGAGGACCCCCGGGAGGGGGTGACGACCAAAGGACCTCATGGGCCCTTAGAGGAGGTGTGCCAGCCCATATTGGGCCAGCCAATACCTTCTAGAAAGGGCCCATGCGCCAGGGATCTGGAGATAGAGGCAAAAGGGATTTAAAAGGGGGAGATCCACCTCCCGTGTGGGAGGAGGACTCTCCCCCCACTTCGGCCGAATCCATCCTCCTTGGAGGAGGGGCCAAGCCAGCCCTCCCTCTCCTTACTCCTATATATATGCAAGGGTTTGGTCAGGTTTGAGACGACGAACTCTTTCTCTCTCGCTGCAGCCCTATTCTGCTTCTTCCTCCTCCGAAGTGCTTAGGCGAAGCCCTGCCGGGATACCTTGCTACTCCACCACCACCACGCCGTCGTGCTGCTGCTGGAGCTCTTCCCCAACCTCTCCTTCCTCCTTGCTGGATCAAGGTGTAGGAGACGTCACCGGGCTGCACGTGTGTTGAACGCGGAGGTGCCGTCCGTTCGGCACTTGATCGGATCTACCGCGATCTGAATCGCTGCGAGTATGACTCCATCAACCGCGTTCTTGTAACGCTTCCGCTTAGCGATCTTCAAAGGTATGAAGATCCAATCTCTCCCCACTCGTTTGCTGGTTTCTCCATAGATAGATCTTGGTGGCACGTAGGAAAATTTTGATTTACTACTACGTCTCTCAACAGTGGCATCATGAGCTAGGTCTATGCGTAGAATCTATGCACGAGTAGAACACAAAGCAGTTGTGGGCGTCGATTTTGTTAATATGCTTGCCGTTACTAGTCTTATCTTGATTCGACGGTATTGTGGGATGAAGCGGCCCGGACCAACCTTACACGTACGCTTACGTGAGACCGGTTCCACCGCCTGACATGCACTAGTTGCATAAGGTGGCTAGCGGGTGTCTGTCTCTCCCACCTTAGTCGGATTGGATTCGATGAAAAGGGTCCTTATGAAGGGTAAATAGCAATTGGCATATCACGTTGTGGTTTTGGCGTAGGTAAGAAACGTTCTTGCTAGAAACCTATAGCAACCACGTAAAACTTGCAACTACAAATTAGAGGACGTCTAACTTGTTTTTGCAGCATATGCCTTGTGATGTGATATGGCCAGAAGGATGTGATGTGATGCATTGTGATGTATGAAATTGATCATGTTCTTGTAATAGGGTTCACGACTTGCATGTCGATGACTATGACAACCGGCAGGAGCCATAGGAGTTGTCTTATTTACTGTATGACCTGCGAGTCAATCATAAGCGCCATGTAATTACTTTACTTTATTGCTAAGCGTTAGCCACAGCAGTAGAAGTAATAGTTGGCGAGACAACCTCATGAAGACACAATGATGGAGATCATGATGATGGAGATCATGGTGTCGTGCCGGTGACAATGATGATCATGGTGCCCCGAAGATGGAGATCATAGGAGCAAGATGATATTGGCCATATCATGTCACTATATTGATTGCATGTGATGTTTATCATGTTTACATCTTATTTGCTTAGAACGACGGTAGTAAATAAGATGATCTCTCAATAAAATTTCAAGAGAAGTGTTCACCCTAACTGTGCACCGTTGCTAAGGATCGTTGTTCCGAAGCACCACGTGATGATCGGGTGTGATAGGTTCTAACGTTCGCATACAACGGGTGTAAGCCAGATTTACACACGCGAAACACTTAGGTTGACTTGACGAGCCTAGCATGTACAGACATGGCCTCGGAACACGGAAGACCGAAAGGTCGAACATGAGTCGTATAGAAGATACGATCAACATGGAGATGTTCACCATGGATGACTAGTCTGTCTCACGTGATGATCGGACACGGGCTAGTTGACATGGATCATGTGTCACTTAGATGACTAGAGAGATGTCTATCTGAGTGGGAGTTCATTGAATAATTTGATTATGTGAACTCGATTATCATGAACTTAGTCTAAAATTGCCTTTAATATCTATATTGTAGATCCAATGGCCAATGCAAATGTCAACCTCAATTTCAACGCGTTCCTAGAGAAAACCAAGCTGAAAGATGATGGAAGCAACTATACGGACTGGGTCCGTGGCTTGAGGATTGTATGTCCTTGATGCACCGCTAGGTGACCCACCCATTCTCCCAGCGGACCAAGACGTTACGAACGCTTGGCAGTCACGCTGCGATGATTACTCCCTTGTTCAGTGCGGCATGCTTTACAGTTTAGAATCAGGGCTCCAAAAGCGTTTTGAGCAACACGGAGCATATGAGATGTTCCAAGAGCTGAAACTGGTTTTCCAAGCTCATGCCCGAGTCGAGAGATATGACATCTCTGACAAGTTCTTCAGCTGTAAGATGGAGGAGAACAGTTCTGTTAGTGAGCACATCCTCAAGATGTCTGGGCTTCACAACCGCTTGACTCAGCTGGGAGTTAATCTCCCGGATGACTCAGTCATTGACAGAATCCTCCAGTCGCTTCCACCTAGCTACAAAAGCTTTGTGATGAACTACAACATGCAGGGGATGGAGAAGTCCATTCCTGAGTTGTACTCGATGCTCAAATCAGCAGAGGTCGAGATCAGAAAGGAGCATCAAGTGTTGATGGTAAACAAGACCACTAGTTTCAAGAAAGGCAAGGGTAAGAAGAACTTCAAGAAGGACGGCAAAGCTGTTGCCGCGCCCGGTAAGCAAGTTGCCGGGAAGAAGAAGAACAAGAATGGACCCAAGCCTGAGACTGAGTGTTTCTATTGTAAGGGTACTGGTCACTGGAAGTGGAACTGCCCCAAATACTTAGCGGATAAGAAGGTCGGCAACGTTAAAGGTATATGTGATATACTTGTTATTGATGTGTACCTAACCAGCGCTCGTAGTAGCTCCTGGGTATTTGATACCGGTGCAGTTGCTCACATTTGTAACTCCAAGCAGGAGCTGCGGAATAAGCGAAGGTTGGCAAAGGACGAGGTGACGATGCGCGTCGGGAATGGTTCCAAGGTCGATGTGATCGCCGTCGGCACGCTACCTCTACATCTACCTTCGGGATTAGTTTTAAACCTTAATAATTGTTATTTAGTACCAGCTTTGAGCATGAACATTGTATCTGGATCTCGCTTGATACGAGATGGCTACTCTTTTAAATCCGAGAATAATGGTTGTTCTATTTATATGAGAGAAATGTTCTATGCTCATGCCCCGCTGGTCAATGGTTTATTTCTGATGAATCTCGAACGAGATGTTACACATGTCCATAGTGTGAGTACCAAAAAGTGTAAATTTGATAACGATAGTCCCACTTACATGTGGCACTGCCGTCTTGGCCATATTGGTGTCAAACGCATGAAGAAGCTCCATGCTGATGGACTTTTGGAGTCACTTGATTTCGAATCATTTGACACATGCGAACCATGCCTCATGGGCAAGATGACCAAAACTCCGTTCTCCGGAACAATGGAGCGAGCAACTGACCTGTTGGAGATAATACATACCGATGTATGCGGTCCAATGAGTGTCGAGGCTCGCGGTGGCTACCGTTATGTTCTCACCCTCACTGATGACTTGAGCAGATATGGGTATGTCTACTTAATGAAACACAAGTCTGAAACCTTTGAAAGGTTCAAGGAATTTCAGAGTGAGGTCGAGAATCAACGTGACAGGAAAATAAAATGCCTACGATCTGATCATGGCGGAGAATATTTAAGTTACGAGTTTGACACGCACCTTAGGAAATGTGGAATTGTTTCACAGCTCACGCCGCCAGGCACACCTCAGCGAAATGGCGTGTCTGAACGTCGTAATCGCACTCTATTGGATATGGTGCGATCTATGATGTCTCTTACCGACTTACCGCTATCATTTTGGGGATATGCATTAGAGACTGCCGCGTTCACTTTAAATAGGGCACCGTCTAAATCCGTTGAGACGACACCGTATGAATTATGGTTTGGAAAGAAACCTAAGCTGTCGTTTCTAAAAGTTTGGGGTTGCGATGCTTATGTGAAGAAACTTCAACCTGAGAAGCTCGAACCCAAAGCGGAAAAGTGCGTCTTCATAGGATATCCCAAAGAGACCATTGGGTATACCTTCTACCTACGATCCGAAGGCAAAGTCTTTGTTGCCAAGAATGGATCCTTTCTCGAGAAAGAGTTTCTCTCGAAAGAAGTAAGTGGGAGGAAAATAGAGCTTGATGAGGTAATTGTACCTCCACTCGAACCGGAGAGTAGCGCAGCACAGGAAGTTGTTTCTGTGGAGCCTACACCTGCTAGAGAGGAAGTTAATGATGATGATCATGAAACTTCAGATCAAGTTGCTATTCGAAGGTCCACTAGGACACGTTCCGCACCAGAGTGGTACGGCAATCCTGTCCTAGAGATCATGTTGTTGGACAACGGTGAACCTTCGAACTATGAAGAAGCGATGGCGGGCCCGGATTCCAACAAATGGCTTGATGCCATGAAATCCGAGATAGGATCCATGTATGAGAACAAAGTATGGACTTTGGTGGACTTGCCTAATGATAAGCGAGCCATTGAAAATAAATGGATCTTTAAGAAGAAGACTGACGCAGACGGTAATGTGACCGCCTATAAAGCTCGGCTTGTCGCTAAGGGTTATCGACAAGTTCAAGGAGTTGACTACGATGAGACATTCTCACCCGTAGCGATGCTAAAGTCTGTCCGAATCATGTTAGCAGTTGCCGCATTTTATGATTATGAGATCTGGCAAATGGACGTCAAAACGGCATTCCTTAATGGCTTCCTCAAGGAAGAACTGTATATGATGCAGCCGGAAGGTTTTGTCGATCCTAAAGATGCTAACAAGGTATGCAAGCTCCAGCGCTCCATCTATGGACTGGTGCAAGCATCTCGGAGTTGGAACATTCGCTTTAATGAGGTGATTAAAGCGTTTGGGTTTGTACAGGTTTATGGAGAACCCTGTATTTTCAAGAAAGTGAGTGGGAGCTCTATAGCATTTCTTATACTGTATGTGGATGACATGCTGATGATGGGAAATAATATAGAACTCTTGGAAAGTATCAAGGCCTACTTGAATAAGTGTTTTTCAATGAAGGACCTTGGAGAAGCTGCTTACATATTAGGTATTAAGATCTATAGAGATAGATCAAAACGCCTCATTGGTCTTTCACAAAGCACATACCTTGAAAAGATATTGAATAAGTTCAATATGGATCAGTCCAAGAAGGGGTTCTTGCCCGTGTTGCAAGGTGTGAGATTGAGTACGACTCAATGCCCGACCACGGCAAAGGATAGAGAAGAGATGAGTGCCATCCCCTATGCTTCAGCCATAGGCTCTATCATGTATGCCATGCTGTGTACCAGGCCTGATGTGAACCTTGCCATAAGTTTGGTAGGGAGGTACCAAAGTGATCCCGGAGCGGAAGACTGGACAGCGGTCAAGAATATCCTGAAGTACCTGAAAAGGACAAAGGACATGTTTCTCGTTTATGGAGGTGCCGAAGAGCTCGTCGTAAAGGGTTACGTCGATGCTAGCTTCGACACAGATCCGGACGACTCCAAGTCGCAAACCGGATACGTGTATATTTTGAATGGAGGGGCAGTGAGCTGGAGCAGCAGCAAGCAAAGCGTCGTGGCAGCATCTACATGTGAAGCGGAGTACATAGCTGCTTCGGAAGCAGCAAAGGAGGGAGTCTGGATGAAGGAGTTCATCACCGACCTAGGAGTGATTCCGAATGCGTCGGGCCCGATGACTCTACTCTGTGACAACACTGGAGCTATTGCCCTTGCGAAGGAGCCCAGGTTTCACAAGAAGACAAGACACATCAAGCGCCGCTTCAACTCCATCCGTGATTACATTCAGGAGGGAGACATAGATATTTGTAAAGTGCATACGGATCTGAATGTCGCAGATCCATTGACTAAACCTCTCTCACGAGCAAAACATGATCAACACCAGAATGCTATGGGTGTTCGATTCATCACAATGTAACTAGATTATTGACTCTAGTGCAAGTGGGAGACTGTTGGAAATATGCCCTAGAGGCAATAATAAAATAGTTATTATTGTATTTCCTAGTTCATGATAATTGTCTATTATTCATGCTATAATTGTGTTAACCGGAAACCGTAATACATGTGTGAATATATAGACCACAACATGTCCCTAGTGAGCCTCTAGTTGGCTAGCTCGTTGATCAATAGATGGTCTCGGTTTCATGACCATGGACATTGGATGTCGTTGATAATGGGATCACATCATTAGGAGAATGATGTGATGGACAAGACCCAATCCTAAGCATAGCACAAGATCGTGTAGTTCGTTAGCTAAAGCTTTTCAATGTCAAGTGTCATTTCCTTAGACCATGAGATTGTGTAACTCCCGGATACCGTAGGAATGCTTTGGGTGTGCCAAACGTCACAACGTAACTGGGTGGCTATAAAGGTACGCTACGGGTATCTCCGAAAGTGTCTGTTGGCTTGACACGAATCGAGACTGGGATTTGTCACTCCGTGTGACGGAGAGGTATCTCTGGGCCCACTTGGTAAGACATCATCATTATGAGCTCAATGTGACTAAGGAGTTAGTCACGGGATGATGTATTACGGAACGAGTAAAGAGACTTTCCGGTAACGAGATTGAACAAGGTATGGGGATACCGACGATCGAATCTCGGGCAAGTACCATACCGATAGACAAAGGGAATTGTATACGGGATTGATTGAATCCCTGACATCGTGGTTCATCCGATGAGAGCATCGTGGAGTACGTGGGAGCCAACATGGGTATCCAGATCCCGCTGTTGGTTATTGGCCGGAGAGGTGTCTCGGTCATGTCTACGTGTCTCCCGAACCCGTAGGGTCTACACACTTAAGGTTCGATGACGCTAGGGTTATAGGGAAAAGGTATACGTGATTACCGAAGGTTGTTCGGAGTCCCGGATGAGATCCCGGACGTCACGAGGAGCTCCGGAATGGTCTGGAGGTAAATATTGATATATAGGAAGTCCAGTTTTGGTCACCGGAAAGTTTTTGGGCTCATCGGTATTGTACCGGGAGTGCCGGGAGGGTGCCGGAGGACCCCCGGGAGGGGGTGACGACCAAAGGACCTCATGGGCCTTTAGAGGAGGTGTGCCAGCCCATATTGGGCCAGCCAATACCTTCTAGAAAGGGCCCATGCACCAGGGATCTGGAGATAGAGGCAAAAGGGATTTAAAAGGGGGAGATCCACCTCCCGTGTGGGAGGAGGACTCTCCCCCCACTTCGGCCGAATCCCTCCTCCTTGGAGGAGGGGCCAAGCCAGCCCTCCCTCTCCTTCCTCCTATATATATGCAAGGGTTTGGTCAGGTTTGAGACGACAAACTCTTTCTCTCTCGCTGCAGCCCTATTCTGCTTCTTCCTCCTCCGCAGTGCTTAGGCGAAGCCCTGCCGGGATACCTTGCTACTCCACCACCACCACGCCGTCGTGCTGCTGCTGGAGCTCTTCCCCAACCTCTCCTTCCTCCTTGCTGGATCAAGGTGTAGGAGACGTCACCGGGCTGCACGTGTGTTGAACGCGGAGGTGCCGTCTGTTCGGCACTTGATCGGATCTACCGCGATCTGAATCGCTGCGAGTACGACTCCATCAACCGCGTTCTTGTAACGCTTCCGCTTAGCGATCTTCAAAGGTATGAAGATCCAATCTCTCCCCACTCGTTTGCTGGTTTCTCCATAGATAGATCTTGGTGACACGTAGGAAAATTTTGATTTACTACTACGTCTCTCAACAATATATAGGAGGGAGGGAGGAGGAGGGCTGGCGCAAGTCCAAGGCCCCATAGGAGTCGGCTGAATCCACTAGGATTGGAGGACTCTCCTCCAATCCTAGTAGGACTAGGATTCGTCGCATTTTTTTCCTTTTTCCACCTTTTCCTTTTGGGTTTTCTTATAAAGCCACATGGGCCTTGTGTGGGAGTTTCCACCAGCCCACTAAGTGATGATATTGACTCTCCCATATCCCATGAAGCCTCTTGGGTCGAAATACCCCTCCCGGAGGACTCCCGATACACTACCGGCACTCCCGGTACACTACCGATGAGCCCGAAACTTTTCCGGCAACCAAAATAGGACTTCCTATATATGAATCTTTACCTCCAGACCATTCCAGAGCTCCTTGTGACGTCCGTGATCTCATCCGGGACTTCGAACAACCTTCGGTCACCACCATACATAACTCTATACTACCGAAACGTCACCAAACCTTAAGTGTGCCGACCCTACGGGTTCGAGAACTATGTAGACATGACCGAGACACCTCTACGGTCAATAACCAATAGCGGGCCCTAGATGACCATATTGTTTACTATATATTCTATGAAAATCTTTATCGATCGAACCTCTATGTCAGGGATTCAGTCAATCCTGTATAACGTTCAGTTTGTTCTTCAGTATGTTACTTGCCCAAGATTTGATCGTCGGTATCTCCATACCTAGTTTAACCTCGTTACCGGCATGTCTCTTTACTCGTTGTGTAATACAAGATCCCGTTACTAACACTTAGTGACATTGCTTGTAAGGCTTATTGTGATGTTGTATTACCGAGTGGGCCCTGAGATACCTCTCTGTCACACGGAGTAATAAATCCCAGTCTTGATCCATGCCAACTCAACAAACACCCTCGGAGATACCTGTAGAGCACCTTTATAGTCACCCAATTATGTTGCGACGTTTGATACACACAAGGCACTCCTCCGATGTCCGTGAGTTGCATGATCTCATGGTCATAGGAACATATACTTGACATGCAGAAAACAGTAGCAATAAACTGACACGATCATATGCTACGTTTGTAGTTTGGATGTTGTCCATCACACCGTTCTCCTAATGATGTGAACTTGTTTATCGAATGACATCTCATGTCCATGGCTAGGAAACCATAACCATCTTTGATCAACGAGCTAGTCCATTAGAGGCATACTAGGGACATGGTTTTGTCTATGTATCCACACATGCATCTAAGTCTCCGATCAATACAATTATGGCATGGATACGGGTCTGCAACATTAAGATCCGTGTGTACTTTGCAAATCTCTATGTCAAACCGTAAACACTGCTACCACACTCCACTTGGTACTATTCCAAATGGCTGCTCCACTATATGTATCCAGATTGCTACTACGGGTCATCCGGATTGGTGTTAAAGCTTGCATCGACGTAACTCTTTACGACGAACTCTTTATCACCTCCATAATCGAGAAACATCTCCTTAGTATTTTAGTTATTGAGGATAATCTTGACCGCTGTCCAGTGATCCACTCCTGGATCACTCTTGTACCCCTTGACGGACTCATGGCAAGGCACACACAGGTGCGGTACACAGCATGGCATACTATACAGAGCCTATGGCTAAGGCATAGGGGACGACATTCGTCCTTTTTCTTTCTTCTACCGTTGTCGATCTTTGAGTCTCACTCAACTTCACACCTTACAAAGCAGGCGAGAACATTACTCTCTGACTAATCCATTTTGAACTCTTTCAAAATCTTGTCAAGGTATGTACTCATTGAAAGTCTTATGAAACATCTTGATGTATCTTTATAGATCTTGATGCTCAACAATTAGGTAGCTTTATCCAGGTCTTCCTTTGAAAAACTCTTTTCAAACAACCGTTTATGCTCTCGAGAAATTCTACATCATTTCCGATCAACAATATGTCAACCACATCTGCTTACCAGAAACCCTATAGTGCTCCCACTTACTTTATTGTAAATACAAGTTTCTCATAAACTTTGTATAGACTCAAAAACTTTGATCACCTCATCAAAGTGTATATTCCAACTCCGAGATGCTTGCTTCACTTCATAAAAGGATCACTGAAGCTTGCACACCTTTTAGCATCCTTAGGACTGACAAAACCTTCTGGTTGTATCACATACAACCTTTCCTAAAGTAGACCGTTAAGTAAACTATGTTTTGACATCCATCTGCCAGATTTCATAATTGAAAAATGCAGCAACTGCTAACATAATTCCAATAGACTTTAGCATCGCTACGAGTGAGAAAGTCTCATCGTAGTCAACTCCTTCAACTTGTCGTAAACTTCTTTGCAACAAGTCGAGCTTTACAAATGGTGACATTCACCATGAACGTTTGTCTTCATTTTAAACATCTATTTGTACTCAAAGACCTGCCATCCAACGAGCAAGTCTACCAAAGTCTACACTTGGTTTTCATACATGGATACTTTCTCGGATTTCATGGCCTCTAACCATTTGTCGGAATCCGGGCCCATCATCGCTTCTCCATAGCTCGTAGGTTCATCGTTGTCCAACAACATGACCTTCAAGACAAGATTGTCGTACCACTCAAGAGTAGTACGCATCCTTGTCGACCTACAAGGTTCGATAGTAACTTTATCCGAAGCTTCATGATCATCATCATTAACTTCCTCTTCAACTAACGTAGGCTTCACAGAAACATCTTTCTGCGCTGCGCTACTCTTTCGTTGAAACAAAGGTTCAATAACCTTATCAAGTTCTATCTTCCTCCCACTCAATTCTTTCGAGAGAAACTTTTTCTTGAGAAAGGACCCGGTTTAGCAACAAACACTTTATGCTGGGATCTGAGATAGAAGGTTGACCCAACTGTTCTTAGGGTATTCTACGAAGATGCATTTGTCCGCTTTGGGTTCGAGCTCATTAGGTGAAAACATTTTCCACACAAGCATCGCAGCCCCAAACATCAAGAAATGACAGCTTAGGTTTCTATCAAACCATAATTCACATGGTGTCATCTCAACGGATTTAGATGGTGCCCTATTTAAAGTGAATGTAGTTGTCTCTAATGCATAACCTCAAAATTATAGTAGCAAAACGATAAGAGACATCATAGCACGCACCATAACTAATAGAGCACGACTATGACGTTCGGACACACCATCACACTATGGTGTTCCAGGTGGCGTGAGTTGTGAAACAGCTTTCACATTGTCTTAAGTTGTATGCCAAACTTGTAACTCAGATATTCACCTCCACGATCATATCGCAGACATTTTTATCTTCACTTATCCCGAAGGTAGAGAGAGCGTGCGATGTTGATCACATCAACCTTGGAAACATTTCCAACACACATCGTCACCTTACCCTTACCTTGTCCTCCGTTTATTCTGTAGCTTTTATTTCGAGTTACTAACATTTAGCAACCAAATCGGTATCCAATACCCAGGTGCTACTAGGAGTACTCGCAAGGTACACATCATTAACACGTATATCAAATATACTTCTGTCGACTTTGCCATCCTTCTTATCTACCAAGTATCTAGGGTTATTCCGCTTCAGCAACCGCTCTCCTCATAATCGAAGCACTTAGTCTCGGGTTTGGGTTCAACTCTGGGTTGCTTCACTGGAGCAGCAACTGACTTGCCATCCGTGAAGTTTTCCTCCTTGCCCTTGCCCTTCTCGAAACTAGTGGTTTTAACTAACCATCAACACTTTGATGCTCCTTCTCGATTTCTACCTTTGCGGTGTCAAACATCGCGAATAGCTCAGGGATCATTATTTCTATCCCTGGTGTTTTATAGTTCATCACCAAGTTCTAGTAGCTTTAGTGACAATGACTTGGAGAATTATATCAATCACTATCTTATCTGGAAGATCAACTCCCACTCGATTCAAGCGATTGTAGCACCCAGACAATCTGAGCACATGTTCAACGATTGAGCTATTATCTTTCATCTTACAGGCAAAGAATCTTGTTGGAGATCTCATATCTCGCAACACGGGCATGAGCCTGAGATCCTAATTTCAGCTCTTAGAATATCTCATATGTTCCATGACGTTCAAAACGTTTCGGAGCCTCAATTCTAAGTTTTAATGCATGACGCACTAAACTATCAAGTAGTTATCAAAACGTGCCTGTCAGATGTTCACAGCATCTACAAACAACGCTAGAGGGGTTGGTGCACCGAGCGGTGCATTAAGGACATAAGCCTTCTGTGCAGCAATGAGGACAATCCCAGATCACGGAGCCAGTCCGCAATATTGCTACCATCATCTTTCAACTCTATTTCTCTAGGAACATATAAAATTCAAGGGAGCTGCAGCATGAGCTAGTAATCTACAACATAATTTTGCAAAGACACTACTGACTATGTTCATGATAATGAGTTCAATTAATCATATTACTTAAGAACTCCCACTCAAATTGACATCCCTCCGGTCATCCGAGTGATACATGATCCAAATTCACCATCTCAAGTCCGATCATCACGTGAGTTGAGGTGGTTACAATGGTGAACATCATCATGTTGATCATATCTACTATATGACTCATGTTTGACCTCTTCGGTCTCTTGTGTTCCGAGGCCATGTCTGTACATGCTAGGCTCGTCAAGTTTAACCCGAGTGTTCTGCATGTGCAACACTGGCTTGCACCCATTGTATGTGAACGTAGAGTCTATCACACCCGATCATCACGTGGTGTCTCAACACGACGAACTTTCGCAACGGTGCACACTCGGGGAGAACACAATTTTATCTTGAAATTTAAGTGAGGAATCACCTTATAATGCTACCGTCGTACTAAGCAAAACAAGGTGCATAAAAGGATTAACATCACATGCAATTCATAAGTGACATGATATGGCCACGAATTTGTGCTTTAGATCTCCATCTTGAAAGCACCGGCATGATCTCCATCGTCACCGGCACGACACCATGATCTCCATCATCTTGATCTCCATCAACATGTCACCATCAGGGTTGTCACGCCCTGCATGCTTCTACTACTATTGCTACCGTTTAGCGATAAAGTAAAGCATTACATAGCGCTTAATGATTGACACGCAGGTCATACAATAATTAAAGACAACCCTATGGCTCCTGCCGGTTGCCGTACTCATAGACATGCAAGTTGTGATAATCTATACATCACATGATCATCTCATACATCACATATCACATCATGTAATTGGCCATATCACATCACAACATACCCTGCAAAAACAAGTTAGACGTCCTCTAATTGTTGTTGCATGTTTTATGTGTCTGCTACTGGTATCTAGCCAGAACAATTCTCATCTACGCAAAAACCACAACGGTGATACACTAGTTGCTTTTCAACCTTCTCAAGGACCGCCTTTGTCGAATCCGATGCAACTAAAGTGAGAGAAACTGGCACCCGCAAGCCATCTATGCAACAAGTTGCGGTCGAGGGAACCGGTCTCTCGTAAGCGTACGAGTAATGTTGGTCCGGGCCGCTTCATCTCACAATACTGCTGAACCAATATCCGACCAAGGGAGGAAGCAATCTAAGCATCAACGCCCACAAACCTTTTGTGTTCTACTCGAGATCTCATCTACACATAGACCTAGCTCTGATACCACTGTTGGGGAACGTCGCATGGGAAAGAAAAATTTTCCTACGCACACACAGATCTATCCATGGTGATGAGCATCTACGAGAAGGAGAGTGAATCTACGTACCCTTGTAGATCGCTAAGCGGGAAGCGTTAAGAAACGCGGTTGGTGTAGTCGAACATCTTCACAATCCAAATCGCCGAGCGTCCCGCGATCACATCACAATCCGTCCCGCGAACTCATCACGATCCGTCTCGTGATCTCATCACGATCCATCCCGTGATCTCATCACAATCCGTCCCGTGAACTCATCACGATCCGTCCCGCGAACTCATCACGAACCGTCTCGCTATCTTGATCACGGTCCTTCCGATCTAGCGCCGAACGGACGGCACCTCCGCGTTCAGCACACGTGCATCTTGATGACCATCTCCACCGTCTTGATCCAGCAAGAGGAAGTGGAGAGGAGGAAGATTTCACCGGCAGCGTGACGGCGCTCCGGCGATGGTGGTGGAGCAATTCCGGCAGGGCTTAGCCTAAGCACTGTGGAAATCCGATCTAGAGGAGCACCGGTGGAACGGGTAGCACATGGCCGTAAAATCTAGTGCAAAACACCCAATACCACCAGTATATATAGGAGGGAGGGAGGAGGAGGGCTGGTGCAAGGCCAAGGCCCCATAGGAGTTGGCTGAATCCACTAGGATTGGAGGACTCTCCTCCAATCCTAGTAGGACTAGGATTCGTCCCTTTTTTTTTCTTTTTCCACCTTTTGCTATTGGGTTTTCTTCTAAAACCACATGGGCCTTGTGTGGTAGTTTCCACCAGCCCACTAAGGGATGATATTCACTCTCCCACAACCCATGAAGCCTCTTGGGTCGAAATACCCCTCCCGGAGGTCCCCCGGTACACTACCGACACTCCCGGTACACTACCGATGAGCCCAAAAAATTTCCGGCGACCAAAATAGGACTTCCTATATATGAATCTTTACCTTTGGACCATTCCGAAGCTGCTCATGACGTCCGGGATCTCATCCAGGACTCTGAACAACCTTCGGTCACCACCATACATAACTCTATACTACCGAAACGTCACCAAACCTTAAGTGTGCAAACCCTGCGGGTTCGAGAACTATGTAGACATGACCGAGACACCTCTACGGACAATAACCAATAGCGGGCCCTGGATGACCATAATTGTTCCTACATATTCTACGAAGATCTTTCTCGGTCGAACCTCTATGTCAAGGATTCAGTCAATCCCGTATAACGTTCCCTTTGTTCGTCGGTATGTTACTTGCCCGAGATTCGATCGTCGGTATCTCCATACCTAGTTCAACCTCGTTACCGGCAAGTCTCTTTACTCATTTTGTAATACAAGATCCCATGACTAACACATAGTCACATTGCTTTCAAGGCTTATTGTGATGTTGTATTACCGAGTGGGCCCTAAGATACCTCTCCGTCACACGGAGTAACAAATCCCAGTCTTGATCCATGCCAACTCAACAGACACCCTCAGAGATACCTGTAGAGCACCTTTATAGTCACCCAGTTAGATTGCGACGTTTGATACACACAAGGCACTCCTCCGATGTCCGTGTGTTATATGAGCTCATGGTCATAGGAACATATACTTGACATGCAGAAAACAGTAGCAATAAACTAACACGATCATATGCTATGTTGGTAGTTTGGGTCTTGTCCATCACACCATTATCCTAATGATGTGATCTTGTTTATCAAATGACATCTCATGTCCATGGCTAGGAAACCTTAACCATCTTTGATCAACGAGCTAGTCTATTAGAGGTATACTAGGGACATGGTTTTGTCTATGTATCCACACATGCATCTAAGTCTCCAATCAATACAATTATTGCATGGATAATTAACGATTATCATGAACAAGGAAATATGATAACAACTAATTTATTATTGCCTCTAGGGCATATTTCCAACATGGACGGCAAAACTACATACCTTAATGAATTCCTTAAAGAAGAGTTGTATATGATGTGACAAGAAGGTTTTGTCAATCCCAAGGGTGCTAACAAAGTGTGAAAGTTCTGGCGATCCATCTATGGACTGGTGCAAGCATCTTGGAGTCGGACTATATGCTTCGATGAGGTGATCAAAGCATTTGGTTTTATACAGACTTACGTAGAATCCTATATTTACAAGAAAGTGAGTGGGATCTCGCTAGCATTTCTAGTATTATATGTGTATGACATATTGTTGATTGGAAATGATATAGAATTTCTGGATAGCATAAAAGGATACTTGTATAGGAATTTTTCATGAAAGACCTCGATGAAGGAGTTCAAAATGGATCTGTCAAAGAAGGAGTTCTTGCTTGTATTGTAAGGTGGAAGTTGAGTAAGAATCAAAGCTTGACCATGACAAAAGAAAGAGAAAGGGTGAAAGTCACCCCCTATGCCTCAGCCATAGGCTCTATAGTGTATGCCATGCTGTGTACCGCGTATGATATGTGCCTTGCCATTAGTCTGGCAACGTGTGAAAGAGTGATCCAGGAGTGGCTCGCTGGACAACGGTCAAAGTTGTCCTCATTAACTAGAGGACCAAGGAAATGTTTCTAGATTATGGATGTGATAAACCGTTCGTCGTAAAGTGTTATGTCGATGCAAACTTTGACACCAATCTGGTTGACTCGGAGTAGAAATCCAGATACGTATAGTGGAGCAATCGTTTGGAATAGCTCCAGGAGCCTGGTAGCGACATCTACAGTATGACATAGAGATTTGCAAGGTACACACAGATCTGAATGTGGCAGACCCATTGACTAAACCTCTTCCAAGGGAAAAACATGATCAGCACCAAGACTCCATGGGTGTTAGATTCATTACTATGTAATCTAGATTACTAACTCTAGTGAAAGGGGGAGACTGTTTGGAAATATGCCCTAGAGGCAATAATAAAGTGGTTGTTATTATATTTCCTGAATCATGATAAAGGTTTATTATTATTGCTAGAATTGTATTGACCGGAGACTTAAATACATGTGTGGATACATATTCAAATACCGTGTCCCTAGTAAGCCTCTACAACACTAGCTCGTTGATCAAAGATGGTCAAGGTTTCCCAACCATAGACATAAGTTGTCATTTCATAACAAGATCACATCATCAGGAGAATGCTCAGATGGACAAGACCCATCCATTAGCATAGCATACGATCATTCAGATTATTGCTACGGCTTTCTTATTTGTCAAATACATGTTTATTCGACCATGAGATCATGCAACTCCTGGACTCTAGGGGAATCCTTGTGTGTATCAAATATCACAACGTAACTGGGTGATCATAAAGGTACTCTACAGGTATCTTTGAAGGTGTCTGTTGAGTTTACATGGATCGAGAATGGGATTTGTCAATCCGTATGACGGAGAGGTATCTCTGGGCCCTCTCGGTAATACAACATCACAAGAAGATTGTAAGTAAAGTGACTAAGGAGTTAGTTACGGGATGATGTATTACATAACGAGTAAATAGACTTGTCAGTCACGAGATTGAAGTAGGTATTAAGATACCGATGATCAAACCTCGGGCAAGTAACATACCGACAGATAAACGGAACTACGTATTGTTGTTATAAAGGTTCGTCCGATAAAGATCTTCACAGAATATGTAGGAATGAATATGGACAGCCAGGTCCCGCTATTGGTTATTGACCGGCGAGGCGTCTCGTTCATGTCTACATCATTCTCGAACTCGTAGGGTTCGCACGCTTAACATTCATTGATAATATAGTACTATATAGGTTATGTATATTGGTGACCGAATGTTGTTCGGAGTCCCAGATGAGATCATGGACATAACAAGGAGCTCCAGAATGATTCAAAGGTAAAGATTGATATATTGGATGGTAATATTTGGTCTTCAAAAGGGTTCCGGAATTCATTGGAAGAGTTTCGGCTGTTTTCAGAAATGTTCTAGTGTGAGGACACTTTGGTTGGGCCAAGGGGTAAGACCCATGAGGCTTTAGGTCGGTGCAAAAGGAAGTTTTGCGAAGGTCGGGGACCAGACACCAGGGATCGTGGCGTATGGCCATGGATGCCGAGGACCGTGGCGTCTGGTGCCGGAATCCGGGAAGGACTCTTCCTTGCATTCCAAACTGACTTTGGGGAGGCCCCCTCGCCAAGTTACGACCCGAGGGCTCAACATATAAATAGAGGAGCAGGGCTAGCCCCTAGAAGACAAGTTTATAGCCTCCTCTAGTTGATCTAGTTCTAGTTCTAGTTGGTCATAGTTGACTAATTAGAGCTAGCCCTAGCTACCTCTAAACCTCATAATTAGAAGCCCAGTGTGGTTCTAATCTCCTACCTCTAGGTCATACTCCTCTCTAAATCCGTTGTGCTTAGAGAAACCTTACAGAAATAGTTTCACCACCACCAACACCACATCATCGTGCTGCCAGAACTCATCTACTACTTCTCCTGTCTTGATGGATCAAGAAGGCAAGGATGCCATCGAGTTGAACATGTGCTGAACGCGGAGGTATCGTGCGTTCGGTGCTTGATCGGAACGGATCGTGACGTTGTACAACTACATCAACCACGTTGATAAATGCTTCCGCTTGGCGATCTACAAGGGTATGTAGTAGCTCTCTCCCTCTTGTAGCTATGCATCTCCATGGAAAGATCTTGTGTGTGCATAGAATTTTTGTTGTTTTCCATGCAACGTTCCCCAACAATACTCATTAAATCAAAAGATGATTCTTTACATCCCATGTACTTCGGCACTCCGAAGTACTGCAAGGGATACAACGTGTCGTTTGGACACATGGCATCGACGTCCAAGCGCCCTCTACCACTTTGGCATAGAAATGCTCCGTTATGCGATGTTTACCTATGGGGGGCCCGTGCAGTACAAGGTGCGGCTTTCACCTTCCTGAAGTGCGTGTTCACGCAAGCATGCGCCTGCCAGTCTCCCTCGAATCATGTGGATCCACCCGCGGGCTAGGAACCTACAACTAGGCCACGAGTCTGAGAGGATAGACGACAGAGATTTGGCAGGACACAACTTCATGCAGAGATCCTGGAGCACTGGCCTCCCCATGTGGATTAGCTCTGCGGGGTGCACAATTTGATCATTCAGGAGCTGTGGTGACGAGGAGTCCGGGAACTTCTGTCAGAAGCCTTCCCCTCTTTATGACCCTCAAGTTGCCTGAAGTGTTGGATGGCATCCGTCCCACTCCTCAAATGATCCACGAAGACCTCTGCGGAATGCCATCGTTGGGTGAGCTTGACACACCCTTCAGTGCCAAGTACACACTACAATATATACAGCTTACCCGCAGCTATTTGCTCCACTTGTTGGAGCACCCCGCGATTGGTCCGGACCACGACCTTGAGCTTGGAGTGCGCAAGCTGGAGCTTCTGGAGCTTGATACATCCATTTTGCATCATGTTTTTCTACTGTTATTTATATTTTATGCATAATAATGCTTTATGGAGTAATTCTAATGCCTTTTCTCTCATAATTTGCAAGGTTTGCACAAAGAGGGAGAATACCGGCAGCTGGAATTCTCGACCTGAAAAAGCATACAAGAGATACCTATTCTGCACATACTTCAAATGATTTGAAAATTCACGGAGATTTATTACGGAATATATGATAAATATTGGAGAAAATAACTACCGGAGGAGGCCAACCTGGTGAGCACAAGACACCAGGGCGCGTCAGGCCCCCCAGACACGCCCTGGTGGGTTGTGCTCAGCACGGCCCACCTCCAGAGCCCATCTTCTGGTATATAAAGTGTTCTGACCTAAAAAAATCAAGAAAGTACTTTTGGGACATAATGCGGCCGTCTCGAGGTGGAACTTGGGTAGGAGCACTTTTGCCCTCTGGCGGGGCGATTTCGTCGAGGGACCTTCCCTCCCGGAGGTGAAATCGAAGCGATCGTCATCACCAACAACCCTCTCATCTTCGGGAGGACATTCTTCGTCAACATCTTCAACATCACCATCTCCTCTCAAACCCTAGTTCATCTCTTGTGTTCAATCTTTGTACTAGAACCTCAAATTGGTACCTCTGGGTGACTAGTAGTGTTGATTACCTTGCGTAGTTGATCAGTATATGGTTTATTTGGTGGAAGATTATATGTTCAGATACATTATGCTATTCAATACCCCTCTGATCTTGAGCATGCATATTATTTTTGCATAGTTAAGTTTGTTCTTGAGGTCACGAGAGAAGACATGTTGCGAGTAATCATGTGAAATTGATATGTGTTTGATATTTTGATGATATGTATGTTGTGATTCCCTTAGTGGTGTCATGTGAACGTCAACTACATGATACTTCACCATCCTTGGTCCTAAGGGAATGCATTATGGAGTAGTTATTATATGATTGGTTGGTAGAGTGACAGGAGCTTAAACCCTAGTTTATGCGCTACTTCATAAGGGGATGATTTGGTTCCACATGTTTAATGCTATGGTTAGATGTTATCTTAATACTTTTCTCGTAGTTGCGGATGCTTGTGAGGGGGTTAATCATAAGTGAGAGGTTTGTTTAAGTAAGAACAACACCCAAGCACCGGACCACCAACATATCAAATTGTCAAAGTAGCGAACACGAATTAAACTAACATGATGAAAGTGACTAGAGATGAAATTCCCGTGTACCCTCAAGAACACTTTGCTTATTATAAGAGATCGTTTTGGCCTGTCCTTGGCCAGAAAAGGATTGGGATACCTTGGTGCACTTTATTTACCTTGACTGTTACTTTCTCATTACCAATTATCTTGCTATCAAACTACCTACTACCTACAATTTCAATGCTTGCAGAAATTACCTTGCTGAGAACCGCTTGTCATTTCCTTCTGCTCCTCGTTGGGTTCGACACTCTTACTTATCGAAAGGATGACAATTGACCCCCTACATTTGTGGTTCATCAACACTATTTTATGGTGTCGTTGCCGGGGAGTGAAGCGCCCTTGGTAACCGGAAATCGGTAAGGAAAAACTTATACTACATGCTGAAATTTACTGTCACTTGTCACTATGGACAACAATGCTTTGAGGGGTTTGTTCGGGGTATCTTCTCCTCGACCAGAACCACAATTAGTTGCCCCTCAACCTACTTCGTCTACTGAAAATATTGGTTATGAAACTCCTTCGGGTATGATAGCTAGCTAATCCTTGCGCAAGAGACGGAACCAAACATCCTGATAAGCACCTAGTCCATGTGGATCAAATTTGTGGATTATTTAAGCTTGCAGGTTTATTCAGAGATGAACTTAAGAAGAATGTTTCCCTTTATCTTTGAAGGTAAAAGTATTGACATGGTATAGGCTATTTGATGATATTGGATCATGGAACTGGAACCGATTGAAATTGGAATTCCACCAAAAGTTTTATCCTATGCATCTAGTTCATCGTGATCGGAATTATATATATAATTTTTGGCCTCGTGAAGGAGAAAGCATCGCTTTAGCTTGGGGTAGGCTTAAGTCAATGTTATATTCATGCCCCAACCATGATCTCTCAAGAGAAATTATTATTCCACATTTTTATGCTCGGCTTTCTCATAATGATCGATCCATGCTCCATACTTCTTATACTGGTTCTTTTATGAAGAAGACTATTGAATTCAAGTGGGATCTATTAGAAAGAATTAAACGCAACTCTGAAGATTGGGAACTCGATGAAGGTAATGAGTCAAGTATTAAGCCTGAGTTTGATTGTGTTAAATCTTTTATAAATACCGATGCTTTTTACAAGTTAAGCACTAAATATGGACTAGATTCTTAGATAGTAGCCTATTTTTGTGAATCGTTTGCTACTCATGTTGATATCCCTAAGGAAAATTGGTTTAGATATCATCCCCATATTAAAAATGAAATCAAAGAACCGGTCATATTAAAAAAAATTAAGAAACTATCATTTACAATGTTGATCCAATTGTGCCTACTATTTATCTTGAGAAACCATCTTTCCCTGTTAGGTTAAAGGAACATGCTAAGGTATCAACTGTGGTTCGCAAGAGTAATATTAAAGCACCTAAGACCTCTAAACAAATTAAAGTAGAACCTAGTGTTGCTATGGTTAAAGATCTCTTGGTATAAAATATTGACGGACATGTTATTTACTTATGTGATGAAGCTGCTAGAATTGCTAAACCCTATGAAAAAGATAAACATAGACTCATAGTTGGCATGCATGTTGTCTCAGTTGAAATAGAAGACCATTGCTACCATGGTTTATGTTATTTGGGTGCTAGTGTGAGTGCTATCCATTTTACTTTACACCAAGAAATTATGAATGACATATCACCTGCTCAAATAGAAGACATTGATGTTACTATTAAACTTGCTAATAGAGACACCATCACACCACTTGGAATTGTTAGAGATGTCGAAGTCTTGTGTGAGAAAATAAAATATCCTACTAATTTTCTAGATCTTGGTTCCCCACAAGATGACTTTTGTCCCATTTTCTTTGGTAGACCTTTCTTGAACACTTTTAATGCTAAGACATATTGTCAAAAAGAAACTGTCGGTGTTGAGTTTGGTGATGTGTCTCATGGGTTTAATTTTTCCAAGTTTAGTAGACAACCCTAAATAACCTGGTAAGGATGAAATAATTGGTCTCGCTTCTATTGTTGTTCCTCCTCCTTATCCACTAGAACAATATTTGCTAGACCATGAAAATGATATGCACTTGCGTGAAAGAAATGAAATAGATAAAACTTTCTTTGAACAACAACCTCTACCAAAAAACAATTTACCAATTGACACTATAGGAGGTCCTCCTCCACCTAATGGTGATCCTGTGTTTGAATTAAAACAATTGCTTGAGACTTTGAAGTATGCTTATCTCGATGAGAAAAATATATATCCCGTTATTATTAGTGCTAACCTTTCAGAACATGAAGAAGGAAGCACCGGGCTGCTATTCTAGTCCCACTCTTTGTCAGCACAAGATTAATATGGAACTTGATGCTAAAGATGTTGTTGATCACCAACGATGATTGAATCCTAAGATGAAAGAAGTGGTAAGAACTAAAATATTAAAGCATTTGGAAGTAGGTATAATATATCCAATAGCTAATAGTAGATGGGTAGGTCCCGTTCATTGTGTCCCTAAGAAGGGATCTATTACTGTTGTTCCTAATGATAAAAAATGAACTTATCCCACAGAGAATTGTCACTAACTATAGAATGGTAATTCATTTCAGAAGACTGAAGAAAGCTGCTAGAAAAGATCATTACCCTCTGCTTTTGATTGATCAAATGCTAGAAAGATTATCTAAGCACACACACTTTTGTTTAGAAAGATTATCTAAGCACACACTTTTGTTTAGAAAGATTATCTAAGCACACACACTTTTGTTTCCTGGATGGATATTTTGGTTTCTCTCAAATACCTGTACCACGATCTGATCAAGAGAAAACCACCTTTACTTGCCCTTTTGGAACCTATGCTTATAGATGTATGCCTTTTGGTTTATGCAATGCACCTGCTACCTTTCAAAGATGCACAACTGCAATATTCTCTTATTTTTGTGAAAAGATTGTGGAGGTTTTCATGGAGGTTTTGTTGAACCGGGTCACTTGTATTTATAAGGATGGGGACATCTGAACTGTTTGGATTGATATGGCCCAGACTCTTTGGTTTAAGTGGGACACGTGGCAAACATGCAACACATCTGATGGTCCCACTACCATAATTGAAGCGGTGGCGCGGTAGTTGTTGCTAAAAACATGGGGACTATTGAGATTTGAGAACTTAAACATTTTGTTGTATTTATCTTAGACTGACAAGGATGCAATGGAGACAATCAATATGTGTTAGTGTAGAATGCGTATGACTGGATCAGAACAGAGTTAGAGGAGGTCAGAACAGATGGGAATGTCGGGTCCGATCACATTTTCCTAGGAAAAGTTGAAGATAAATCTATAGGACAAAGGTTGTATAGGACAAAGCGCCAAACCAAATATAGATATGCAAAGAATATTCAACAAAACACATGTGCACACATTAAAAAATAAGATTTTGATTCGAATATAAACTCAGTTTCTCGAAGGCATGTGAAGTGGTGATGATAAAAGCAATGTCTTCGAGTTTGGTTTGCGGCGCTACCCACCGTATAAGAATGTTTGACCCAGACACGACGCACAATTATCATGGTGCTCTAAAGTCATATTCTTCGTTAATGTATTCACACTCACGGTGTAAGTCTTCATGAGTTGAAGATATACGTAACCTTCTGTGTTGTGCATCAAAGTCATCAACATGCATAAGAGTTAGGATGTATTCCCATTCAAAGGACATTTGAGGATTCTAAGATATTTAGCTCACACCGCAACATGCAAAATCATTTCTCATTCAAAGGCTTCATGAAGGTATCTGCCAACTGATCTTCAGTGTCAGCATGCTTGATGTTGATGTCACCTTTCATCATGTGACCTCGACGAAAATGATGTCGTATCTGAATATGCTTCGTCTTCGAACGATGTTTAAGGTTGTAGGAGATCTTGATTGCACCCTCATTGTCGCCATAGAGAGGTACATGCTTTAGGTTGATGTCGTAGTCCTTGAGAGTCTGCTTCATCCAGAGAAGCTGAGTGCAGCATGCGCCAGCAGCAATGTAGTCGGCTTCGGCAGTGGAGAGTGATACACAGTTCTGCTTCTTTGAAGACCAACACACAAGAGATCGTCCCAGAAAGTGGCATGTGCCTGATGTAGACTTGCGATCTACTCTGTCGCCAGTGAAGTCAGAATCTGAGTAGCCAATGAGCTCAAACTTCGAACCCTTTGGATATCATAATCCTAGTGTTGGGGTGTGAGCCAAATATCTAAGTATAATCTTCACCGATAGGTGATGCGACTCCTTTGGTGTCACTTGAAATCGGGCGCACATGCAAACGCTAAGCATTATATCTGCCCTAGATGCGCATAGGTACAGTAAAGACCCAATCATGGAGCGATATACCTTGTGATTGAAATCTTCACCATTTTCGTTAGTGAAGAGGTGACCATTGGTAGGCATTGCGGTCTTGTAACCTTTGGCTTCATTCATGCCAAAATTCTTGAGGCAGTCCTTGAGGTATGTCTCCTGAGATATTAACATACCATTCGATTGTTGTTGAATTTGAAGCCCTAGGAAGAATTTCAGTTCTCCCATCATTGACATTTGATACTTCTCTTGCATCATAAAGGCGAACTCATCACTGTATTTGTTGTTAGTATAGCCAAAGATAATGTCATTCACATAGATTTGACATACAAACAGTTCACCATCATAGGATTTAGTAAAGAGAGTGGGATCGAGTGAACCAGGTTTGAAGCCTTTCTTCTTGAGGAACTCCTTGAGTGTGTCATACCAAGCTCTTCGTGCTTGATTGAGGCCATAGAGTGCCTTGTTGAGCTTGTAGACTTTGTCAGGATGCTTTCGGTCGTCAAACCCTGGTGGTCGAGCAACATATACTTCTTCCTCAATTTTACCATTGAGGAATTCATTTTTGACATGCATTTGATATAAGCATATGTCATGGTGATTAACATAAGAAAGCAGTATGTGAATGGCTTTGAGTCTAGCAACAGGTGCAAAGGTGTCAACGAAGTCAATACCCTCGACCTGTGTGTAACTTTGGGCCACAATTCCAGCCTTGTTTTTGATAACTTGGCCGGACTCATCTTGCTTTTTGCGAAAGATCCAATTAGTACCTATGATGGTGTGCTTCCTTGGATCAGGGCGCTTCACGAGATCCCACACATTCTTTAGCTCGAACTGGTGAAGCTCATCTTGCATGGCTTGAATCCATTATGATTCCTTGAAAGCTTCATCAACTTTGGTGGGCTTTGTGATCGATACAAAAGTTAAATGCCCACAAAATTTAGCCATTGAGTAGCCCTTGAGCGAGTGAGTGGACTTGGTGCATTTATGTTGTCTAGAATTCTCTCAATTTGGACTTCATTAGCCACGTGTGGATGAGCACGGCAAAGACTTTGTTCTGGCTGATTACCATTGTCTTCATTAGCAGCAATCTCTTTAGGTTCAGCATTGTCTTTGTGCTGAGTCGATGTGGGAATAATGACTTCTTCAACATCTGGTAGCACAGGCACAATTTCAACAGTGCCCATCAGTCTGGGAGCTTCATCAGGGGGTAGTTCATCTAGCACAGGAGGTAGGTGCTCTCTTTGTGAGCCATTATTTTCATCGAAACGCACATCTACAGTTTCAACAACTTTGTTGTGGAAAGTGTTGAAGACCATGTAGGTGTGCGAATCCTTTCCATAACCAATCATGAAACCCTCTTGTGCTTTCGGTGCAAATTTTGAAGTGTGGTGTGGATTCCTTATCTAGCATCTTTCACCAAAGACTTTGAAATACCTTACATTTGATTTCTTACCAGTGATAAGCTCATATGCTGTTTTCTTGAAGAAATTGTGAAGATATACTCTGTTGATGATGTGACATGTAGTATCAATGGCTTCAGACCATAGCTTCCTAGGTGTCTTGTATTCATCAAGCATGGTGCGGTCCATCTCAATAGGAGTTCTATTCTTGTGCTCCATGATGCCATTCTGCTGAGGAGTGTATGGAGGAGTGAACTCATGAGTGATGCCAAGAGTATGAAGATAGGTATACAGGCATGTGTTCTTGAATTCAGTGCCATTGTCACTCCTGATGTGCTTGATCTTAATGTTGTAGTTGTTCATACACCTATTTGCGAAGCGCCTGAAGACATCATGAACTTTTGTTTGTAAAGAATGATATGCACCCAAGTGCATCGAGAAAGTCATCAAGTATTATGAATCCATGTAGATTTGCAGTGGTAGAGAAAGTGGAATAGTGAGTAGGGCCAAATAAGTCCATATGTAGCAGCTCGAGGGGGCGTGTGGTCGTCATGATTGTCTTTGAGGGATGCTTGGCCCGTTCATCTTCCCGACTTCACAGGCACCACAAAGGTGGTCCTTCTTGAACTTGATACCCTCGACGCCAATAATAAGCTTCTTCTTGGTGAGTGTATGTAACTTCCTCATCCCAGCATGTCCTAGCCTTCTGTTCCATAGCCAACATTCAGAAGCTGTTGCTAGAAGACATGAGGCTACCTGTGGTCCTGCAGAGAAGTCTACCATGTAAAAATCACGTCTTCGAAAACCTTCAAAGACTTTGGTTTTGTTAGAGGCCATTAGTACCACACATCAAAATTTGCCAAATATGACAAGGATATCTTAGTCACAGAGCATTGAGGCAGACATCAAGTTGTAACCAAGGGTTCGACAAGCATGATATTTTGCATGTGCTGGTCCCTTGAGATAACAACTCTACCTAGCCCCAATACTTTCCTGCTGCTCTTGAGCAAAGACGATGTGGTCGTTTGTTGGAGGTCTAAGAGTTTGCTCCATCAATAGGATTCGATCACCAGTCATGTAACTGGTGCATCCACTATCCATAATCCATTCAATGGCATTGGATTTGTCTTCCTACATTGAGAATTAGTATAGTTCACCAATGCATGCAACTGTAACATGCATTGACGAAGATATTTGAAAGCATGATTTAATGAAGAAATTTGGACGATATGAATGATAACATTCGCATTGATTATCTTGTGTCCAAACAAGATTGATTTCGAGTCCCCGGAGATAATCTTTGAGATAGGCCTCGGATATGTCTCCATCGTATCCACTTTTCCAAACTCTTTTGCCCTTGTTTTGGACTCTAATTTGCATGATTTGACTAGAACTAACCCGGAGTGACGTTGTTTTCAGCAGAATTGCCCTGGTGTTATTTTTGTGGAGAAATAAATGTTCTCAGAGTGTCCTGAAAATTTATGAAGAATATTTTTGGATTTAATAAAAATACTGACGTAAGAATCAACCAGAGGGGGGCCACCTATAGGCCACAAGCCTGGTAGGCGCGGCCACCCCCTGGCCACACCTAGCAGGCTTGTGGGCCCCTATGGCTCTTCCAACCTAATCTTCAACTCCATGTAACCCTATACATGGAGAAAAAATCAGAGAGAAGAGTTCATCGCGTCTCATGATACGGAAATGCCACTACCTCCTGTTCTTCTTCGGGAGACCAGATCGGGAGTCTGTTTTGGGCTCTAGAGAGGGGAAATCGACGCCATCGTCATCACCAACCATCCTTCATCACCAATTCCATGATGCTCTACGCCGTTCTGAGTAATCCCATCATAGGCTTGTTGGACGATGATGGGTTGGATGACATTATCATGTAATCGAGTTAGTTTTGTTAGGGTTTGATCCCTAGTATACACTATGTTCTCAGATTAATGTTGCTATGACTTTGCTATGCTTAATACTTGTCACCAGGTTCCGAGTGCCATGATTTCAGATCTGAACCTATTATGTTTTCATGAATATATATATATGTTCTTGATCCTATCTTACAAGTTGTAGACACCTATTACGAGTTATGATCCGCACCCCCAGGGTGACAATAACTGGGATTCTTTCCAGTGATTACCGTAGTTTGAGGAGTTCATGTGTTCACTAGGTGCTAATGCTTTGATTCGGTTCTCTATTAAAAGGAGGCCTTAATATCCCTTAGTTTCCATTAATACCCCGCTGCCACGGGAGGGTAGGACAAAAGATGCCATGCAAGTTCTTTTCCATAAGCACGTATGACAATATATGGAATACATGCCTACATTACATTGATGAATTGGAGCTAGTTCTGTGTCACCCTATGTTATAACTGTTGCATGATGAATGCTATCCAACATAATTATCCACCACCAATCCATTGCCTACGAGCTTTCCATATATTGATCCTTGCTAAGTTACTTCTCCGCTGCTACTGTTAGAATCACTATAAAACTGCTACTGTTACTTTTGCTACCGTTACCGTTACTTCCATACTACTTTGCTACCGAATACTTTGCTGTAGATATTTAGTCTTTTGGGTGTGGTTGAATTGAAAACTCATCTACAAATACTCAAGAATATTCTTTGGCTCTCTTGTGTCGAATCAATAAATTTGGGTTCAAAACTCTACCCTCGAAAACTATTGCGATCCCCTATACTTGTGGGTTAACAAGACCTTTTTTTGGTGCCGTTGCTAGGGAGAATAGCTCTATTCTATGTGTCGCTTGGGATTTATATTTTTTGATCACTATGAAGAATATGGAAGATCCAAAAACCAAGATCTATCCTTCTACTACGAGGGGAGGTAAGGAACTGCCATCTAGCTCTGCACTTGATTCACCATCTATCATGAGTAAGTTTGTGACACCACCACCTACTAGTAATTCTGATATGTCGCAAGTAATTGATGATGCCACTTCTGCTATGCATGATGCTTATGATGATACTTTGCTTGATAATATTGTGCCACTGGGTGAATTTCTTGATGAGCAAATTGCTAGATTCAATGCTGAAAATTATGATACTTTTGAAACTGATGAAATTATTGAGATTGAACACTTTGAGACACCTACTAGACCTAGCTCTCCTAGATATGAATTGCCTGATATTCCCGAGGGTTATGTTATGGAAGGAGAGGTAGATAGGGACTTTCTTTCTTGTAATGATAGAGATGATCTTAAGAAATTACTATGCAAGTGGAAAGACAAATCTTTGAATGCTAGAATGAAATATGATCCTAAGTTTGATACTTCACCTATCTTTGTTACTGATAAGGATTATGAATTCTCTATTGATCCTGAGTTAATTACTTTGGTTGAAGCTGATCCTTTCCATTGTTATGAATCTGAAACTGTTGTGGCGCATCTTAGTAAACTGAATGATATAGCCACCCTATTTACTCATGAGGAAAAAATTAGTTACTATTATATCCTTAAGTTGTTTCCTTTCTCGTTAAAGGGTGATGCTAAGATATGGTTTACTTCTCTTGCTCCTGGTTGTGTGTGTAGCCCCCAGGATATGATTTATCACTTCTCTGAAAAATATTTTCCTGTCCATAAGAAACAAGCTGCCTTGCACGAAATATTTAACTTTGTGCAAATGGAAGAAGAGAGTCTCCCACAAGCTTGGGGGAGGCTTCTCCAATTACTTAATGCTTTGCCTAATCATCCTCTCAAGAAAAATGAAATACTTGATATCTTTTATAATGGACTAACCGATGCTTCTAGGGACCACCTACATAGTTGATTTGGTTGTGTTTTTAGGGAACGAACTGTTGAACAAGCTGAAATACTATTGAATAATATATTGAGCAATGATAATTATTGGACTATTCCCGAACCACCTCCGAAGCCAACTCCGAAGAAAAGAGGTATTCTATTTCTCAGTCCTGAAGATATGCAAGAGGCAAAGAAATCTATGAAACAAAAAGGTATTAAAGCTGAAGATGTCAAGAATCTACCACCTATTGAAGAAATACATTGTCTTGATAACCTGACACAGGTAGTAGAGGTAAATTCTCTTCATAGATTTTATGAAAGTGATATTCCTTATAAAAAGTCTGCTAGCCAATGCTTGGATAAATTTGATAATTTTGTTGTTAAGCAAGAAAATTCTAATGCTTATGTTAGTAGACAATTGAAACATAATGCTTTCATGCTTGATCACTTAGGCGATTATATGAGTAGAACTATCAATGATCTTTAGTTGATTAGTAAACATGCTTCTATGGTAACTACTCAAGTAGAACAAGTGCTTAAGGCACAGAATGATTTGCTTAGTGAGATGAATAGTAAGAACAATGATCATTTTGTTAAAGTTGTGACTAGAGGTGGAAGAAAGACTCAGGAACCTTTATATCCTGAGGGCCACCCTAAGAGAATTGAGCAAGATTCTCAAAGGGGTAATAATGATGCACCTAGTCGCTCCAGTAATAAGAGGAACAAGGATGATGATAGAACTTTGCATCCTGCTAGTGAACCTGTTATAGATACACCTGAAAACCCAAATGATATTTCTGTTTCTGATGCTTAGACACAATCTGGTGATGAACATGAGCCTAGAGATAATATTTGTGATGGTGTTCATGTTGATACTCAACCTAGTAATGATAATGATGTGGAGATGGAACCTGTTGTTGATCTTGATAACCCACATCCTAAGAATAAAAGATATGACAAAAGAGATTTTATTGCTAGGAAGCATGGTAAAGAAAGCGAACCATGGGTTCAGAAACTCATGCCTTTTCCTCCTAAACCATCCAAGAAAAAGGATGATGAGGATTTTGAGCGCTTTGTTGAAATGCTTAGACCTGTCTTTTTGCGTATGCGCTTGACCGATATTCTGAAAATGTCTCCTTATGATAAGTATATGAAAGATATTGTGACTAATAAAAGGAAGATATCGGATGCTGAAATTTCCACCATGCTTGATAATTATACTTTTAAGGGTGGAGTACCAAAGAAATTAGGAGATCCAGGAATACCAACTATACCATGCTCTATTAAGGGGAATTATGTTAAAACTGCTTTATGTGATTTGGGAGCTGGTGTTAGTGTTATGCCTTTCTCTTTATATCGTAGACTTGATTTGAATAAGTTGACACCTATTGTAATCTCTTTGCAAATGGATGATAAATCAATTGCTCTACATGTCAGTATTTGTGAGGATGTAATTGTCATAGTTGCAAATGCTACTATCTTAGCGGACTTTGTTATTCTCGACATTCCCGAGGACGCCAGTATGTCGATCATCCTTGGTAGACCCTTTTTGAATATTGCAGGGGCTGTTATTGATTGCAACAAGGGAAATGTCACTTTTCATATTAATTGTAATGAGCATACGGTACATTTTCCAAAGAAACTACCTCAAGTTCATAGTATCAACTCCATTGAAAAAATTCCAACGATTATTATGGGAGACTTTGAATTCCCTCTTCCTACTATCAAGAAGAAATATGATAAACTTATTGTTGGGGATATACATATCCCCATTGATGTAACTTAGTGTTATTCGAAAATTCTTCATTTTCATGTTATTCGAAAGAAGTTTATTACTAAGACTTGATCAACCTTATTGATAGATTCCTTTTGATGAGCATGAGATGGATGAATTTCGAAAGCACAACTTCCTATGCCCAACTTTTATTTTCTGTTAGTTAGATGAAATTAAGTAAAAATGCTATTATTTTTCTGTTTTTTGAGTTTCCTGTGCAATAAAAAGGTAACCTAAAAATAATAGTTTTTCAAATGTCCTGAAAATGGAGTATGATTTTTGGATTATTTAAAAATATCTGGCACTGAGCACACTTCAGGGGGCTGCACCAGTGGGCCACAAGACCACAAGGCGCGGCCACCCCCCTGGTCGTGCCTAGCAGGCTTGTGGGTCGCACGTGGCCCCCCTATCGGTGTTAAAGCCGGCAGATCTCGGGTATGGGGTCCCGAACTGTGAGGCTAGAATCAATGGTAACAAGAGACGAAGGGGACATAGATTTACCTAGGTTCAGGCCCTCCTATGAAGGTAATACCCTACGTCCTGTTGGGTTGTATTGATGATATGGGGGGTTACAAAGTTGATCTACCTCGAGATCGAATAGCTAACCCTAGATGAGTTGTCCTCTCTATACCCTTAAACCCTCCGGCTTATATAGGCATCGAGGGTGCCCTGGGTTTACACATGGCCGGTTACATGCCAAAGAGATAAACATGCCTAACTACAGCTAACAACTTGGAGAGTACGTCATAGCTCCTCGAAGCTCCTATCTGGCATAGGTGGTCTTAGATCGTCCGATGCTTGCTTTGTGGCCCATACAGCCCGGCCCATAAACAATAGGTCGGCTACCCGAGGCCCCCCTAATCTAGGACTCCCTTAGTAGCCCCCAGACCAGCCTTCAATGCCGATATATATCCGGTCGATCTCATCATGTAGTCATCTTTGGCTTGTGAGGCGATTCCCTCATCCCTATTTGTTCGACAACCGACCAATCTTCGGTAAGATCCCAAGCGTCGAAGGCACAGGTTCATTATAAAAACCGCACGTGTTCCTCGATTTTCGCGCGTCGTGGGGAGGTGAGTGGTCTGTGATTTTTACAATCTTACCCCTCGGTAGCGGAAGCACCACCCATTTAATCAAACAAAACCATGGCTCAGACCACATCCTCTTCTTCCCCATCGAAAGGAACTCCTAGCGAAAGCTCCACGGAGAACACGGCTAACGCCCCTAGCTCCTCTATGTGTCCCTACGGCTCACGCCCAGGGGACTAGACTAGCTGTTCCGTTACACTCTCATGGCTCCGCAATCTGGAGACCCAGGGGTATCTCCCTTCTTTAGATCTAGCAGCAACCCACGCAGGTCTGCTTTCTTACGGTGACGAAGTTTTCGTCGAGCTTTTCCCCAATCATAACAAGGGGGAACACGTATGCTTCGTCCCCTTCCTCCTTCGAGGTCTTGGGTTTCCAATCCATCCGTTCCTAAGGGGGTTGCTGGAGTACTATGGGATCCAACATCGCCATGTTACTCCAGGGTCCATTTTACACATCTCGGGCTTCGTTGCTCTCTTCAAGATGTTCTTGGGGTGCGAAGTGCACTTTGATTTGCGGAGAAAATACTTCTATCTCATCCCCCGAACTTAGGACAAGACAATTTTGGAGTTTGGCGGAGCCGAACTGTGCCGCATAGCGGGGACGGGGTATCCGGCGGGTACACTGAAGAAATCCGAAGAATGGACTTCGGAATGGTTTTATATCGAAGACATGCCCCTATTCGAACCAACTCGGACAGGTCTTCCCGAATACTTTGACGCCCTCCCAAAGAAGAGATACAACTGGTGGCCGAGGAGCTCGTTCCAGGAGGAAAGCTTCGAAGTGCGGCGCCTAGCCGCTCAGGTGTGGACGCTCTCCCACCACCAACTGACCATGATCGACGTCATAGCCGCCGCCATCTCCTGGTGTGTGCAGCCCCTTCAACAGAGGGTACCCCCTTGTGGAAATACAACAAGACGAGCGACACCACGCGCTCCTGAAAACAAGGGCCTGCCAATCCGACAACGTTGGCCGCCGCACTTGCCGACTTGTACAAAGGAGGACAAGAAGACTTTGTTCGGTGGGCAATCAAGGAAGGATATTCGGCCCACAATCCTATCGAATGGGTAAGCCTCTCCCTATAATATGAACATAGTTTGGGGTTTCTGTTCCTCACTTTATTTGACCGAAGCCTTGCGTGAGCAGGAATGGAGGAGTTTCATCGAGACAATCAACTGTCCGACTCCTCAGCCCAAGAACCATTCACGCGACAATGATCCGGGTTTCAACAAGGACCTAGATCTTCTACTTGATTTCGAATACGGAGTCTATCTCTAGGATACCATTGACCAATCCCAGTGGCTATCATAGTTGATTACCCCAAGTCATTCTCCATCCCTGCAATGAGCGAGAAGAAAAGCTCATTCCACAAGAGGCCAACTACCAACAGCACCCCAAACGCGCTGACTCCGACTCCCAAACACCGTCTATCCGCGCTCCGTACTCCGACAGCTGAAGTCGCGGTCGAGTCGGAGGCCAACAGGGATCCTGCGAAAGAGCCGACCATGGGGACGAATCCACCTGCCCGCTCATCCTGGAGGTACATCGTTCGACTATTCACTCATTATCAGTAAATAGAGTCTTATGGCAGTTTTGTTTAATTGAAATATTTAGGCGAAATTCCCATCCCTCTCCCGCCGAAGAGGTCATTAGAGTGTCCGGAGATACCCAAAACTCCTGAGCTACAGCTCCTGCTACAGAAGCCCCCATGGCCAATCCAACACCTGCCAATTCTCGTGATGGTGGATCCATTACCAAATTAGAGGTGGGGAGCGCCATGAATCACCGACAATGGTGGGAGGCCATGCAGCATCCAATATTCTCCGAACAAGAGTTCGGTGCCCTGCACTTAGCAGATGCGCACATTGGAGTTGCCCGAGCCGGATTCGGCAAGGCTATGAAGTTGATATCAGCCAGGATGCAGGTAAGTGATCGGCTTTTACAGAGTCTGAATACTCATGTAAACCCAGTAGCCCCCGAGCCATAATTTGATTTGGAACAAATGAATTAAGGATCTCTGCAATGTTTGACTGCTAACGCAGGCTTCAAAGCAACATGCCGAGCAATTTCCCAGGGAGTTGGAGGACAGCCACATAGAAGTGCAATCTTTGAAGGCCTAACTGGTGCAAGTGACGAGCTTCACCCGGGAGGCCCATGGTGAGCGTACCTTTACTTCTAATCTTAATGTATTATCATGCCTGATGCGTGGATTCCGTGTAGCAGCCGAATGAATAGGGCACATGGAAAGGCAGTTGGAGGAAGCCCGAGACTCTCAGCGGTACGCCGAGTCCCAGCACTAGGCTGGCTGCCTTGTTTTGCAAAAGCAAGCCGAAGGAATTAAGAATTTGAAGATCCAATTGGCCCAAGATCAAGAGGAAAACTGAAAGCTTCAGAGGGGCATGTTAGGTAAGTGTGATTCTATTATCAGCAAATATTTCTGATGTAGGAAATAATAGTAAGCATGTTGTTGCCTCATGTACATGCCTCCTGTCCGGGCATCCTGAAGAGGAGATCGGATCATACCAGGGGGACCCACTGAAAAAGCTGACCCCTCACCTGGGCGTGTCCAAAAAGCAATGAAAGGAATGGTGAAGGCATTATGGCCTGCCGAACAGCCACCTGAAGGGCTAGCCAAATTCGTGGATCGATTCAAGGGGGCTCAGAATAGGTTCGAGCTGTGGAAGACTTGGGCTTGCCGTGAGGGAGCACGGGAAGCATGGGCAATGATCAAGACCAGTTTCACCGGGTTGGTCCCGTGGGATTGGATGGAAAAGAAGTGCCACTCCAGCTGGTGTACGACCAGGTGATGCCTGTCGCCTGTCTTTCACAAAAGGACTTCCCCCTTGACACCATAATCGATAATACCGATCAGTATCCGCACATGTAATTTATATGTACTTGTGTATAAACAATCTGTGTTGTAAACTTTGTCTTAACCGGCCATTAGCTTCTCCCCCCCCCCCGGTGCGAAGAGATCGGGAGTGTTCCTCCTTATTTGTCCCTCCAAAAGAGCGAACTGTATTCAGGGAACCAGGCAATCCGGCCATGCGGTGCGAACAGACAGAAATCACATAGAAAGATATGTTATATTACTGCTTAGCGTAAGAAAGATCTTCCGAGGAAAATAGTACCTCTATCGATACCTTTCATCAGGGCTCTACGAAGATCATAGATAGAAGTACGCATACTTTTAGTATGCGGCTAATTGTTCTCTGGGAGGAAAAAAACCCAAACAACGGTGATAATGACTGAAGTCGTATAAGGTGTTCCCGTCACAGCCGGCCAATTGTCTACGTAAGATAGCTAGCTTTTGGCTTCACCCGTCTGAGGTACGTGTCCGGATGACCCGGTCATAACAATCATAGAGGTGCTCCCTTTACTCTCTAGCCGAACAATCGGGAACGTAGAGGGTAATCACAGGAGCGAGGCAACCCATCTTGGCAAAGTCTTAGTTCGAATTGATGCATATGATGGATAGAACATGACAAAAGAAACATGTGCGCACGATAGGTGTGAGAAAATACTTGTAATATAAAAAGTTGGCTACTAGAAGAAGCCCCCACATGTTGTGTTTGGATTTAACACTTTATGGTGTATACTGATAATCTTTAGTACAAGATTCGTTCAACCGAACATAGGGAAAGAAAAGAAATTGGCCCTGACAAACAACAAAATGGGAAGGGAAGAAGAAAAAGAGCAAAAAGAACAAAAGGAAAAAGGAAAAAATATAGGGGATTTAGATGACACCGGTTTATCCATGGAACCGTCGAAGACGAGCTGCATTCCATGGGTTTGGTTCAAGGTGGTTATCGGTTGGACTCTGAAGACGATAGGCACCTCCCGCGAGTACATCGTCGATGATGAAATGACCCTCCCATTTGGGGTTGATTTTATGCTTCTGCTTCTCCGGGAGTTGTAGGACGAGTTCGCCTACATTGTATGCTTTTTTCCTAACCTCCCTACTTTAGTAACGTCGAGCTTGTTGTTGGTAAAAAGTGGAGAGAGCCAGGGCAAAGTCACGCTCTCCTTCCAAGGTGTCTAAGTTGTCCTGCCGATCCAACTCAGCCTCCTTTTCCTCGTACATGCGCACTCTTGGTGCATCATGAATAATGTCGCAAGGGAGGACTGCCTCTGCCCCATAGACCATAAAGAATGGTGTGTAACCCATTGATCTGTTCGGGCTGGTGCGCAGGCCCCATAGCACGGAGTCGAGTTCCTCCACCCAATGATAGTCGGACTTGTGAAGAGACCGGACCAAGCGTGGCTTAATGTCGCTCATAATGAGATCGTTTGCTTGTTCGACCTGTCCATTGGTTTGCGGATGATATACTGACGCGTAATCGAGCTTTATCCTATTTTTGCACACGAGTCCTTAACCTCTTGGGCTGTAAAGTTGGATCCATTATCCAATATTATACTATGCGGGACACCGTAATGGTGTACCATGCTGGATATAAAGTCGATCACTGTTCCAGATTTAGCTGACTTGACGTGCTTTGCTTCTATCCATTTGGTGAACTTGTCAACCATGACCAGTAGATATTTATTTTTCTTGGTCCCCCCTTTAAGTGCTCCGACCATGTCCAGCCCCCAAACCGTGATAGGCCAAGTGATCGGGATGGTCCAAAGAGCTGTTGGGGGCATGTGACTTTGATTTGCGAAGAGTTGACACCCTACACAATGTTGGACAAGTGAATGGGAGTCCGTCCGAGTTGTGGGCCAAAAGAAACCAGCTCGAAAGGCCTTGCTAACAAGGGCTCTTGCCACGGCGCAATGGCCGCCCATGACTGCGTGGATTTTGGCGAGGAGCTCCCATCCTTCTTCCTCGGATATACACCGTTGTAATATTCGGGTTGTGCTTTCTTATATAACTCACCCTCGTGTACTTATAGGCCTTGGATTGCTAAACTATGCATCGTGCCTCGGTTTCATCGTTAGGGAGTTCCTTGTGAAGAAGGTAAGCAAGGAAGGTCTTTGTCCAAGGCTCTATTACTACCATTACCTCATGAGCCAAGGGTGTTTCATTCATTGCGGAGCCACCGATAATGCCATCGTCTGGTTTGTTCATGGGGGGACAACTTCATCCGCCGTATTCAGACTGGTGCCATTGTCGTCGTCCTGCCACACTACGGAGGGCTTAAAGAGCTGCTCTAGGAAGGTGTTTCTTGGGACGGGATCGCGCTTGGCTCCCATACGGGCCAGTTTGTCGGTGGCTTGGTTATTATCGTGAGCGACATGGTGGAATTCCAACCCCTCGAACCGAGCAGATATCTTGAGGACGACATTTCTATATGCTGCCATCTTTGGGTTTTTGGCATCGAATTCGCCTTTAATTTGGGATATGGCCAAATTTGAGTCTCCCCGTACGTCTAGCCGTTGTATGCCCATTGATACCACCATCCGAAGACCATGAAGGACAGCTTCGTTTCGGCTGCATTGTTGGAGTCAGCATACATGATTTGCAACACGTATCACATGTTGTTGCCTATGGGGGATGTGAGGATAACTCCAGTCCCTAGTCCGTCCAAGGTCTTGGATCCATCAAAGTACATTGTCCAATGGGAGTATGCATTGTATTCCTTGGGGAGCTCGACCTCTGTCCATTCAGCCAAGAAGTCCACCAATACCTGAGATTTAATGGCACGACATGGCTTCTAGGTTATTTCAAAGGGAAGGAGCTCAATGGCCCATTTGGCTATGCGGCCGGTGGCCTCCCTATTGTTGATTATATCATTTAGGGGGACCTCAGATGCCACTGTTACCGCACACTCCTGGAAGTAGTGTTTGAGTTTCATCGACACCATAAATACCGTATAGGCTATTTTTTGGTAATGTGGGTATTTGGACTTGCACTGCGTTAGCGGCTCTGACACATAAAATACCAGTTTCTAAGTCCAGAATTTATGTCCCTCCTCATCTCATTCAACGACCAGCACTGCACTGACAACTTTGCTGGTGGCCGATATGTATAATAACATGGGCTCACCGGCGCCTGGTGCCGTGAGTATGTGATTGGTTGCCAATAGTATTTTGATTTCTTCTAATGCAACCGCTGCCTCATTGGTCCATTCAAACTTGTTGGTCCGCTTCAGCAGCTTATAGAGCGGCAAAGCCTTTTCACCGAGGCGGGAGATAAAGTGTCTTAACGCCGCTACACACCCAGCTAACCTATAGACGTACTTCAGCTTTGTGAGAATTGCAAGTTCCAATAGAGCACGGATTTTAGCTGGATTTGCCTCTATTCCTCTATGGGAGACGATGAATCCAAGCAATTTTCGAGAGGGAACTCCAAATACACATTTTTCCGGATTGAGTCGTATGTCATATTCGCGTAGACTGGCAAAGGTTTGTCATAGGTCGTCAATCAACTGGCTGACATGTTTGGTTTTGATTACCACACCATCCACGTATGCCTCAACGGTCTTACCGACCTGTGTTGTGACATAGGTCTGGATCATGCACTGGTATGTGGCCCCGATGTTTTTAAGCCCGAAAGGCATCGTACTGAAGCAGAATGGCGTATAAGGGGTGATGAATGTGGTAGCCGCTTGATCGGAATCCTTCATTTTAATTTGGTGGTATCCGGAGTAAGCGTCGAGGAAACACAAAGAATCGTGTCCGGTTGTGGCATCAGTGATCTGGTCTATGCGTGGCAAGGGGAAACGGTGTTTTGGGTAGGCTTTGTCAAGGTCTTTGAAATCGACACACAGCTGCCAAGACTTGTCTTTCTTGGGTACCATCGCCAGGTTTGCCGGCCACTTGGGGTGTTTAATATCCTGAATAAATCCAGCCTCGACTAGTTCAGCTAATTCTTCACCCGTGGCTTGCCGTTTGGGCTTGGAGAAGCGGCGCAGAGTCTGTTTCACGGGCTTAAAGCCTGAGGTAATGTTTAGACTGTGTTTGGCAAGCCGTTGTGGGATCCCGGGCATATCGGACGGATGTCAGGCAAAAATGTCCCAATTTTCATGAAGGAAATTCCACAGAGCTTCATCCACGAGGGGATTAAGTTGGGCACCAATGGACGTTGTCTTATTTGGGTCCGTCGGATGTACCTAAAATTTGACAGTTTCTTCTGCGGGTTTAAAGGACGTGGACTTGGGCCTTTTGCTAAGAATCACATCGTCCTTATTAATTGTCGACCATAATGCGGTCAATTCTATGGCAGCCACAGTCTTTGCTAATGCCTCGAGGGCGAGCTCTGCCGTTTGATTTTCAGCCCGAAGGGCTATGTTCAGATCACTGGCAATCGTGATCACTCCTTTTGGTCCTGGCATTTTGAGTTTCATGTACCCGTGATGGGGTATAGCCTGGAACTTTGTAAAGGCGTCATGTCCCAATAGGGTGTGATAGCCACTCGGGAAGGGGACGATGTGGAAGAGAAGTAATTCGGATTGGTAGTTTTCGGGTGTGCCGAACACCACGTCCAGGATGATACATCCAGAATAATGTGCCTCCTTCCCTGGGATAATTCCCTGGAAGGTTGTGTCGTTATGTTTGATGCGGGATCGGTCAAACTGCATTTTTTCTAGGGTGGCTTTGTATATAAGGTTTAGACCAGTGCCGCCGTCCATTAGCACTTTATGTAGCCTGTATCCATCAATGATGGGGGTTCAAGACTAGTGCGGCCAGTGAGTGACCGGGAAGAATGGCCAGCTGGTCAGTGTCCCCGAAAGTAATTGGTATGTCTGCCCATGGGCTAGTGGCTGCCACATGGTTGGCCTATTCGAGTTACCGAAGAGCTCTTTTACGCCTGTTCCTTAAGGGGAAGGTCTCATCGACCGTCGGGACTTCGTCATTGTATCCGGGCGGCGAAGGAGAGCGCCTACTTGAAGGAGGTGTTTCAAGGATGGCCTCGCCGCTTTTTGTGACTTGCCTGACGACCCAGCAAGCTCTAAGGCTGTGAGTCGGGTTTGTGTTTAGCAACACGGAATGTATAGGGCAAGGCTTTTCCAATAGTCCGTCGAGGACAGTGTAGGTCCCTGAAAGGGGCTTATTTCTTTTTTTGGCGAGTTCGTACCTGGTTGGCCACTTTGGAGGTATCCTCTTTCTCCGAGCTCCTCTAGGGCGTTTGGGGCAAATTGGTTCCAAGAACAACTGTTCGGATCGCCAGACGCTCTCCATGGCACAGTACTTTTGTACCAAATCGAATAACTCCGAAAAGGCACGTATGTGTCGGCGGGCCAGGGCATTAAGAATCCCTTCATCATGGCAATTGTGAATGAAAATTTCCGTCATATCTTGGTCACTAAGACCTTTTATCCTGCTTCTAGCGAGGAGTCTAGCCCAAAAGTGGTGGACTGATTCTCCTTGTAGTTGCTTGATATCCCGAAGGTCTGAAGACACGGACTTTGGTGCGATACTGGGATGATCGTCTTGGGCAGCGGGTGGGAAAAAATCGATTCCATACCGCATTGAGCGTTCGGAATTATGGTTTCCAAATCATGCGAAGGATCCCAGACCGGTGAAGGACTGGTTGTAGAGTGATTCCCTGGCTCTAGCTCACTGATGGAGTCTCGGTGATCAAGTACTGGGATATAGACAGTTTTCAATTCCGGTTGTTGGGCAGAATCCGCAGCTGGACACTCAATTGTAGCAACAAGGCGGGTGACCGGGGGGACATGAATCTCCCTGTCATGGGGTATGATCCCGATCCGATCATAGATCGGCTCCTGGTCATCCGATATACGCATCGCTTCGATCCAATCGAACAACTCGTTTACGAACGAGGCGATGGTAGGATGCGTGTCGCAATCGAGCGACGTGACTGTTCCAAAGCCACGTCGAAGCGGATCTGTGCTCCGTCCAACCATGAGACCTGATGCCTTTGGGTCAAGGTGTCCATACTTACAGGTTTCTCTTTGAGTGTCTAAGGTTCTGTTAGAACAAGTATTCCCCATGAATCAGCCATGAACTCTAAGGTTCCAAACATAATGCTCTGATTGGGGGAAAAGCTTCCGGTTTTGCCATGACGGCTGATCGGGCTAGATGCGACAAGATGTCGTTATCGGTGAGACTCTGATATGGGGCGAGAGTCCCCTGGATGCAGAACTCACTTCTTGCAATGAGGTGAGCCACCAATTCCTTTCGCGCTCACAGAGGACCTCTCAATGAAATTACCAATGTCGGTGTCAAAACTGGCGGATCTCAGGTAGGGGGTCCCGAACTGTGAGACTAGAATCAATGGTAATAGGAGACGAAGGGGACAGAGATTTACCCAGGTTCGGGCCCTCCTATGGAGGTAATACCCTACGTCCTGCTTGGTTGTACTGATGATATGGGGGGTTACAGAGTTGATCTACCTCGAGATCGAATAGCTAACCCTAGATGAGTTGTCCTCTCTATACCCCTAAACCCTCCGTCTTATATAGACACCGAGGGTGACCTGGGTTTACACATGGTCGGTTACATGCCAAAGAGATAAATATGCCTAACTACAGCTAATAACTTGGAGAGTACGTCATAGCTCCTCGAAGCTCCTATCTGGCGTCGGTGGTCTTTGATCATCCGATGCTCGCTTTGTGGCCCATACAATCCAGCCCATAAACAATAGGTCGGATATCTGAGGACCCCCAAATCCAGGACTCCCTCACCCCCTTCACTTATTCCAGCACCCATTCACTTCATCTTCCTCCAGAAAAAATCCCACCATTGCTCAAACCCGTGTTTTAGCTCATTTTGCTGCCATTTTTGATCTCCTTGTGCAAAGCTTCATTCGCAAAACTGTTTTGGGAGATTGTTCCTTGGTATGTGACTCCTCCAATGTTCCAATTAGTTTTTGTTCTAGTGCATTATATATTGAAATTTTTTGCAGCCGAGGTGACCTTGTTCTTGAGCTTGCATGTCAAATTTATATGGTCCCAAGTAGTTTTGATGCATGATATAGCCTCTAGGCACTTGAGAGAGTAGTTGCTATGAGTTTTGTTGAGTTTTGTTCACCTTTATTTTGAGTTACTAAAAATTTCAGAATTTTTCTAAAAAGGAAAAAAATGTTGAGGGTGCTTCAAGGGGGTTTGTCGAGCAAGAAGGCCCCGAGACTCGCGATACGTGAGCCCGACATTAAACCATTGAGGGAAGCACAAGTACGACCTTGTGAATGGCCATTGGATCAATTAATGAGTAATGTCGGTTTCAAAGAAGAATTCTATGCATACATAAGAAATGCTGACCTGGAGGAATTCGTTTCGGACAAATGCAAGCAATACTATCAACTCACGGATTATTTCGTGCGGAGGTTTGAATTTTTGCTCAACCGTAATAAATCTTCCGTCCTATTTGACCTTTATGACAAATCATATACTTTGGACATAGAGGATTTTAATCATGCATGCAAAATTCCACAATGGGGCAGCTATAGTGATCCGCACAAAAGTGAACATAATGATTTTCTTGCTAGTATTACCGTCGGAGAAACTAGAAATATTACAAAGGCTACCATGGGGAGCATTCACTTTCCTTCTATACACTATTTTGCTCTATTCATAGGTAGATGTATTAACGGTGAAACTGAGGATAGCCACCTTTGTGCAACCGATCTTAGTATTCTTAAGAGTGTAGTAATGGGCGAAAGGCAATATAACATAGGAGCCATTATTGCTAGAAGGTTGCATAATAATGCTAAGGATGGAGATTTCTTTGGTGGGATTTATGCCACTTGTTTAGCTAATTATCTTGGGGTACCCATATGCGGAAATGATATTGAGTTACCACCTACTTTTCTTGATTATGAGGCTTTAGTACGTTTTCAGTTTCTTGAAAGGAACGAACAATCCCTCCAGTACCGACTAATTTTTGATAGACGGAGTGTTGTCCACGTTACCCTTCCTGCTCTTGCCTTTTTTAACATTCAGGAAAAACAGAGATACTTTATAACCAGAGAGGAGGCAAACGAGTATGAGAGAAATGGGGAATCAGCTCGCCTTCACGCTGTAGTCGTTCAGGCGGTAGCCGGTGCAGCCCAATATAATCCCGTCTATGACTTCGGATATTACTCAAGTCAGCTATGGCCATATACCAACTTAGGCCAAAAGCCTAAGCTTGGGGGAGTACGTATTTCTCATTGACTTTACATTCTTCTTCCACCCTCATCTTAGTAGTCGGTGTTCATACTCTTTCATTGTACTATCCATGGTAGTTTATTTCCTCATTTGGCTTTCTTATTGTGTGTTTGATTAACTTTGAGAAAAATACAAAAACATTAGTTCTAGCTTTATTTCTAGTTGCTTAGTTGTAGCATTAAAAAGAAAACCCAAAAGATTTTTCATTCTTCTTTTGCTTGTTGGGAGCTTTCCCGTGTAAATAGTTTTTCTCGTTCTTGTTTTGATTTTTTTCTTTGGGTCATAAGGAGAAGACCACGATGAAAATGTCGAGTGGATATCACATGCATTATTGTTTACCTATTAGAGAGACCATGTTACCTTGTATTCTCCTTTGAGTTATTGTTTGTAGATTCCATCTTAGTCCAATGCACATGCACTCTAATTATTATCCACACCGTTCGATCGTGCAAGTGAAAGGCATTAATGACGATATTTGATGAAAAGATTGAGATGGAGAAAAGCTGGTATGAACTTGACCTATCTTGCTTTTGTAAATATGATTAGTTCATCGTTCCAAATTCAGTTCATTTTGGGTGAAACATATTTGCAATGACAATTAGAGATTATAGTTACCCATGCCATGCTTAATTAGCTAAGAGTGGATAATGGTTTGTCTTGGGTGCCAACATGCATATTAAAATGGTTCTGATGTAGTATAATGGGATGGTATCCTCCTCTGAACGATTCAAGTGGCTCGACTTGGCACATGTTCACGCATGTAGTTGAAACAAAATCAACATAGCCTCTATGATATTTATGTTCATAGTGATTTATATCCTACTCATGCTTGCATTCAATGTTGGTTAATCTCAAAGCATGTTGATGACTGTGTCGCTCTCTAATTGGACGTTCCCTAGTCTTTTGCTAGCCTTCACTCGTACTAAGCGGGATTACTGCTTGTGCATCCAATCCCTCAAACCCAAAGTTGTTTCATATGAGTCCACCATACCTGCCTATATGCGGTATTCACCTGTCGTTCCAAGTAAATGTGGATTTGCCAAACTCTAAACCTTCAAATAAACATTCTGTTTTGTATTCCCAAATCACTCATGTGGAGATTGGGGGCTATTAGTATCTTCCATGCTAGGTGGGTTATTCTCACAATTGGTGTTGATTCACTATCATTCATGAGAAAGTGGCTGGTAATCAGGATGCCCAGTTCCATGCTCAAAATAAAAGAAAAATATAATTAAGAAAAACTCCCCTAACTGTGTTTGTATGGACGGTACCCGTGGATTCGGCTCGCTATGGAGTGTGACTGATTGGTGCAAGGGGAGTAAAAACTTTATCGTTCTGTTTGGTAACCGCCTATAATGTATATAGCACGGAAGATGTTGAAAACCTCTTGGTCGTTATCTGAGCAATGAAAGCATACCACTCAAAAATCATTACTTACCTTTGTTTTAAAAAAATCAAGCTCTGGCACCTCTACAAATCAATGATTCCCTCTACGAAGGACCTTTCCATTTACTTTATTGTCGAGTTATCATCCTCTTATAAAAGGCACCAGTTAGAGAGCACACCTGTAATTCGTATGCTTTGCTGTTAATTTATATTGAGTATGCGCATGACTGGATCTCTTTCATCGTGAATTACAATGTCTAGCCAGTCCTTGTTCTTTAGATGTGCTCCGCATTTATGTTTCGCGGTCTCAGAAAGGGCTAGCAAGATATCATTTCATCATATTGTATCATGATTGTTTTGAAAAAGTGTTGTCATCCAATAGTTATTATTATTGCTCACTAGTTGATTATGTCATTGATATGAGTAAATGTGAGATCTAAATGTTATTGTTAACGTGGTTAGTCCATGATCTTTGCTGAAAATCTAAACATTAGTTAGACGTATTTACAAAAACAAGATCAAACAGAGTTTGTAAAAGTTTTTCTTTATCACTTTTAGCTTATCAACTGAATTGCTTGAGGACAAGCAATGGGTCAATCTTGCGGGAGTTGATACGTCTCCATCGTATCCACTTTTCCAAACTCTTTTGCCCTTGTTTTTGACTCTAATTTGCATGATTTGAATGGAACTAACCCGGACTGACGCTGTTTTCAACAGAATTGCCTTGGTGTTATTTTTGTGCACAAATAAAAGTTCTTAGATTGTCCTGACAATTTACAGAGAATATTTTCGGATTTAATAAAAAATATTGGCACAAGAATCAACCAGAGGGGGCCACCTGCAGGCCACAAGCCTGTTAGGCGCGGCCACCCCCTGGTCGCGCCACGCAGGCTTGTGGGGGCCCCTAAGGCTCCTCTGACCTAATCTCCAACTTCATATAACCCTATTCGTGGAGAGAAAAATCAGAGCGAAGAGTTCATCATGTTTCATGAGACGGAGCCGCCGCCACCTCCTGTTCTTCCTCAGGAGACCAGATCCGGAGTCCATTTTGGGCTTTGGAGAGGGGAAATCGACTCCATCGTCATCATCAACCATCCTTCATCACCAATTCCATGATGCTCTCCATCGTTCATGAGTAATCCCATCGTAGGCTTGGTGGACGGTGATGGGTTGGATGAGATTTATCATGTAATCGAGTTAGTTTTGTTAGGGTTTGATCCCTAGTATCCACTATGTTTTGAGATTGATGTTGCTATGACTTTGCTATGCTTAATGCTTGTCACTAGGGCCCGAGTGCCATGATTTCAGATCTGAACCTATTATGTTTTCATGAATATATATATATATGTGTGTGTGTGTGTGTGTTCTTGATCCTATCTTGCAAGTTGTATACACCTATTACGAGTTATGATCCGCATCCCCCAGGGTGACAATAACGGGGATTCTTTCCGGTGATTACCGTAGCTTGAGGAGTTCATGTGTTCACAAAGTGCTAATTCATTGGTCTGGTTCTCTAATAAAAGGAGGCCTTAATTTCCCTTAGCTTCCATTAGGACCCCGCTGCCACGGGAGGTAGGACAAAAGATGTCATGCAAGTTCTTTTCCCTAAGCACGTATGACTATATATGGAATACATGCCTACACTACATTGGTGAATTAGAGCTAGTTCTGTGTCACCCTATGTTATAATTGTTGCATGATGAATGCTATCCAACATAATTATCCACCACCGATCCATTTCCTACGAGCTTTCCACATGTTGATCCTTGCTAAGTTACTTCTCTGCTGCTACTATTACAATCACTATAAAAAATACTATTGTTACTTTTGGTACCATTACCGTTACTTCCATACTACTTTGCTACTAAATACTTTGCTGCAGATATTAAGTCTTTCAGGTGTGGTTGAATTGGCAACTCAGCTGTGAATACTCGAGAAAATTCTTTGGCTCCCCTTGTGTCGAATCAATAAATTTGGGTTGAATACTCTACCCTCAAAAAATGTTGCGATCCCCTATACTTGTGGGTTATCATCCTCATCCCATCCGGAGACCCGATGCTGCATGAAGATATTAGTTCTTCTTAACCACCCACATTTGAAGGGGTGGCTTAGAAGATATGAGACATAAAGCAGCATCGGCGAATTTAGGCAAACGTGCCCTAATAGCACATTTCACAGGAGGGTTAGTGTACTCAAATGAATAGGCAAAGAAATTCTTGGTTGGATGAACATAGCGGTTCATGACATAGTGCACATATTCATTAATCATCAGAGTCTTTTCCTGCGAAATAGAATGGTTAGTGTAATCACATGAAGACCTATGTCTTCTCAAAGACACTGATCTAGATTTTGTCTTCTTCTTGGGAGATGTCGTCAAGACATTCATGCAAAGCATCTCAACAAGACATTTGGGAACCTAGATCTTCTGCATGGGAGAAGCAGTCCTGTAGTTAGTACCAATAAACTGGCAAACACTTCACCATTTTGGCACTTGAACAGTTTATACTTGGAATAAAAAGATTCATCGATAATTAGAGGATTCGCATAGTTAAAGCCAGATAATGTGGAAGGATCAACTGAAGGACCTTTCGTAGCAACCCATGTTGTTTTGGGGTACTACTTAGGTGTCCAGTAGGATCCATCAACACTGAGGGTCCTTTTGAAACCCACACCCTCTTTCCTAGGTTTTTGTTTAGTATATTCTTCTTCAGGGCATCACAAAGAATTTGATATCCTTAGACTCTTGTACATGCCAGTTTCAAGCAATGTCTTCAACCTGTCATTGTCATCAGTGATAGAGATGGCTTCCCCACAAGAGGGGTTAGGTGTCACAGATATAGTTGAAGATAAAGCATTCTTAGAATCATTTGAACATTCAGTAGTTGAATCATTAGCTTCACGGGCAAGACATTTTAAGCATGGAGCATCAAATTCATCCTGAGCAGTACCAATCTGCTCTACTAGGAGTGAGTCGTTTTTCTTCCGTAGGTCATCATGAGCTTCCCTCAACTTCTCAAGATCAATCTTTTTCTTAAGATATTCAAGGGAAAGCTTCCCACGATCAGTTGAGAGGGCATCATGACGACTTTGGAGATATTCAAACCGTGAACGACGACTACGCATGTCTTCGGCCACAGTTTCGTTTAGACTCATTTTTTCGCGTTGAAGGTCATCCCTTTCTATAGAGTAGTTTGCATTTTCTCCATGGCACTTTGTTGCTTAGTGGAAATTTTTACAAGTTTATCATAGCTTGGTTTCATGTCATTATCAGATTCAGCTTCAGATTCGGAGTCATGACGTGAGGGTTTTGAGGATACCTTGGAGGCTTTCGCCATGAAGTAGTAAGCAGGAGTAGCATCATCATCACTAGCTTCAGTGTGGAAGAAGGAGCCATTGTCTTCGGGTTCGAAGACAGACATCAAGAGATATGCCTAAGCCATTGCCAGTCTAGCTACTTCAACGTCAGATTCCTCCTGAGATACTTCCTCAGCCTCAAAACCAGATTCAGACTATGAATCCATCTCCTTTCCGATGAAGGCATGTGCTTTGCCAGATGAGCTCTTCTTATGTGCCGAAGACTTTGCATACTTCTTCTTCTTCTCATCTGAGTTATAGTCCTTGCTCTTCTTCTTGGATTCCTTTTCCCATCGAGGACAATCAACAATCAAGTGACCAGCTTTCTTGCACTTGCAATAGGTTTGCTTCTTGTTGTCCTTTGAAGACATTTCACTAGACCTCTTGGAACCACGCTCTGAAGATTTTGCATAGCGTTTTAACTTGGAAAATTTCCAGAATTTCCTAACAAGCAGAGCAAGTTCTTTTCCAATGTCTTTAACACCATCAGAACTGCAGTCAGAGCCATCTTCATATGAGGACACAACCTTGGCCTTCAAGGCACGGGAGCAACTGTAGCTAGGTCCGTAGATATCCTCTTCTTGGCTTGTTGGAATTCATGGATGTTCAACCTCTTGAGAATGTCAACGGGATCCAAGCTCTTGAAGTCAGGGCGCTCTTGGATCATGAGTGAGAGAGTATCAAAGGAACTATCGAGTGATCTGACTAGCTTCTTCACGACTTCATGTTTGGTGATATTAGTACCACCAAGTGCATTCAGCTCATTTGAGATGTTAGTGAGGCAATCCAACGTGAGATGGACCTTTTCATTGTCGAGTCTCTTGACACGGTTGAAAAGGTTGCGAAGCACATCAACACGAGTGTCTCTTGGAGATGAGACAACTTTGTTCACTTTGGACATCCATTCCTAGATTTGCTTTGCGGTGTTCAGCGCACTCACACGGCCATATTGTCCCTTGGTTAGATGACCACAAATGATGTTCTTGGCGGTGGAGTCCAGGTGTGCAAACCTCTTCACATTAGTTGCATTAACACCTTCGCCAACCTCACGAATTCCCGCCATGACGACATACCATAGGTCGTTGTCAATGGCTTCAAGATGCATGTGCATCTTGTTCTTCCAGTAGGGGTAGTCGGTGCCATCAAAGACAGGGCACGCAACGGATACCTTGATTATCCCTGTAATCGACATAGCTAAAACTCCAGGAGGTTAAACTGAAACACATAACAAGGGAGTATCTTGCTCTGATACCAATTGAAAGTGCTAGTTATCAACTAAAGGGGTGTGAACAGGCGTCTTTTATGAAAGGCTTCAAAACAATGAATGTATTCGAATAATGCGTAAGCAGAACAATATTAGGTAGGGATAGTTGTCATGGATCTAACCAAGGCATGCACTACAGTGAAGACAAACTAGCAAGTTAAGCATTATCATCATGCACACTAAGATGAGTCAAAGAAAAACTTAGGCAGTATGAAGATAAACAGTAGATATGAATGTCTTTAGGATAAGTCTTCAAACTAGAAATGTAAGAGAGTGAAGGATAGAACCAGTTTCTTGACGAAGACACATGATTTGTTATACCAATTCAAGTTGTTGTGACAATTGTACATCTGGTTAGGGAGGCTGGGATTGAACTTAGAAGAAATAGTCTTCACCTTATTCCCCTTGAGCCGAATTCACTTAGATAGGGTGCAATCACTCAGGTAAGTCTTTAGGGGAGACTTTTGAAACCCGTACAAATTTGGTCACCTGACATTCCATAATGACTCTTGGACACTCTAGACCCACACACCTAACCGTCTAGAAGATCACAGTCTTCAAGTGTAATAAGTATTTAGTTCTCTCAGAACAGAATAACTCCGGTGATGCTCAAACACACTAGCTCTAGGTGTTTAGGTGTATCTTTGCAGGATGTTTCTCTCTCAATGTTTGCAAGGTGGGTCACTCCAAAACGACAACAGTCATATCTCTCTCTAAGCAGCCACCTTCTCATGGTGGAGGGGTGGGCTATTTATAGCCAGCGGGAAATCCAACCTAATATGACCAAAATGACCCTTGGTTAATGGCCAACCAACACGTCTCACAACGGTCAGATTTCGAACGCATGCAACAACTTTACTTGGGCTACAAATAAAGCTAACTCAACCAACTCTAGAAGAGATTTCCTTTGATTTTCTAAACTCGAAGACATAGGTATGGGTTGAGCATCACGTCGGCATCTCACTTTGATCACATCGACCCCACTTAATAGTACGGTGGTTCCTATGACTCGAGAAAGAAGAAAGAAAACTACAAAAAGACTTTATCTTCGTGTTTCATTGTCTTCAAACGAATGTCTTTGCATTCCACCAATGGCTTCAGCCATCATCAATGTCTTCTAACATTTTTGGGGTCGTCTTCGATGGCTAAACCGAAACTCCATGGACTTTTATCTGTGTTAACGTGTGAACTCTCACAAACACATTAGTCCCTCAACCACTTTTGTATTCAATACTCCAAAATCAACAAAGGGTGGAACTAGATGCACTTACATGTTATGATATAAGCATGATGTTACTTTTTCCGTATTTTGTTTTTATCGACACCTCTCTCTCTCTCAAACCATGTGGACATGTTTTTCGATATCGGTTTTTACTTGAAGAGAAGCGAGGTCTAAGCTTGGGGCAGTTTATACGTCCATTTTGCATCATGTTTTCCTATTGTTATTTATAATTTTTTAATGCATAATAATTCTTTATGGAGTAATTCTAATGTCTTTTCTCTCTCAAAATTTTCAAGGTTTGCACAAAGAGGGAGAATACCGGCAACTGGAATTCTGAACCTGAAAAGCATACTAGAGATACCTACTCTACACATCTTCAAATGAGCTAAAACTTCATGGAGATTTTTTATGGAATATATGATAAATATTGGAGCAAATAACTACCAAAGGGGGCCACCCTGGTAAGCACAAGACACCAGAGTGTGCCAGGCCCCCAGAGCGGCCTGGTGGGTTTTGCTCAGCACGGCCCACCTCCGGAGCCCATCTTCTGGTATATAAGGTGTTTTGACCTAGAAAAAATCAAGATAGGACTTTCGGGACAGAATGCCATTGTCTCGAGGCGGAACTTGGGAAGGAGCACTTTTGTCCTCTAGTGGAGCAATTCCGCCAGGGGAACTTCCCTCCCGGAGGGGGAAATCGAAGCCATCGTCATCACCAACAACCCTCTCATATTCGGAAGGCCTTTCTTCATCAACATCTTCAACTACACCATCTCCTATCAAACCCAAGTTCATCCCTTGTGTTCAATCTTTGTACAAGAACCTTAGATTGGTACCTGTGGGTGACTAGTAGTGCTGATTACATTACGTAGTTGATCACTATATGGTTTATTTGGTGGAAGATTATATGTTTAGATCCGTTATGCTATTCAATACCCCTCTTATCTTGAGCATGAATATTATTTTTGAGTAGTTACCTTTGCTATTGAGGTCACGGGAGAAGTCATGTTGCAAGTAATCATGTGAATTTGATATGTGTTCGATATTTTGATGATATGTATGTTGTGATCCCCTTAGTGGTGTCATGTGAACGTCGACTACATGACACTTCACCATCATTGGGCCTAAGGGAATGCATTGTGGAGTAGTTATTAGATGATGGGTTGCTAGAGTGACAGAAGCTTAAACCCTAGTTTATGCGCTACTTCGTAAGGGGCTGATTTGGATCCAAATGTTTAATGCTATGGTTAGATGTTATCTTAATACTTTTATCTTAGTTGCGGATGCTTGCGAGGGGGTTAATCATAAGTGGGAGGTTTGTTCAAGTAAGAACAACACCCAAGGACTGGTCCACCCACATATCAAATTATCAAAGTAGGGAACCCGAATCAAACCAACATGATGAAAGTGACTAGATGAAACTCTCATGTACCCTCAAGAACACTTTTCTTATTATAAGAGATCGTTTTGGCATGTCCTTTGCCACAAAAGGATTGAGATACCTTGCTACACTTTCTTTACCGTTACCGTTACTTGCTCGTTCCCAATTATCTTGCTATCCAACTACCTATTACGTACAATTTCAGTGCTTGCAGAAATTACCTTGCTGAAAACCGCTAGTCATTTCCTTCTGCTCCATGTTGGGTTGGACACTCTTACTTATCGAAAGGGCTATTGACCCCCCTACACTTGTGGGTCATCAGAGCTCTTCCTTGGCCTATTTTGCTCGACCTGAAGTTTGTCACGTGTTTCGAACATGCCCTTCGGGGTCTCCTCGACCTCCGTAACCCGCGCCTGGTCCTTATCCCAAGCCACCATCTCGACAGCTCGGTCCTTCTCCGCCTTCACAGTCGCAGCCTTCTACACCTCCGCCTCCCACCGAGCCTTTTTGAGCTCGGCCTTGAGCCCCTCAATCTCGGAGAAAGCCGTTGTCATTCAAACAGTTTGGTGTCAACCCCTAACTCAATAAAAAAATACAACATGCTTCTAGCATTCAAAGAACAAAGAAGTATTGATCGTTTACCTTGAGACTTCTTGAACCATTGGTTCATCAGGTCGAGGTCTTTCTTAGACCTCTCGAGCCTCTAGTTTACCTCCACTATCTCCTCAGAGACGGAACTCGAAGCCAAGGTAGAAACATGAAAACAAAGGTTTTATCACATAAATCTCCATGACCAATCTATTAACCTCGGACGCGTGCCTTCTGTCCTGGGGGCTAGGCATCAAGTTCCTGCTTCTATTTGATCCCTACATCGGTTTCTCGAAACCGTCCTTGGGCTCGGGGGCTGCGCACTTGCCAGGTCGTTTAGAAGGTCATGATAGCATGTCCTTGGATAGATACATTTATTTGCCAATTAAACGCAAATCAAAAATTATTGCACAGGGGTAAAAACGTACCTCGAAGCTCATAACGAGGCCCTTGAAGACCTCGTGCAATCCAGCCCCTGCGGATCGGAAGCCTTGCAATGTTGTGCCTATCAAGGAATGATGCTCTTCCTTGAGGGAGGAGCCCCTCAAGGTATCCTCCATCTCCTTGGTCCACCCCACGCTAGCCCACCCTTGGGTAGGAGGTGGAGGCGGCACTACATCGGACCCAAGCACCTGGGTGTTGGGCAAAGTTGTCTCAGGCCTCGTCGTAGGAGCCTGGATGGACTGTGGCTGGGCCGACATGTGGCCTAGCATTTTCTTGGTAACCTTGGGGACTTTATCCCCTTCGCCTTGCGGGAACGAGGTATCAACGTTGGTCATGTTGACAGGACCTCCGGCCCAGTAGTCTCAACCTGGAGAGCTAGAGCAGAAGTCACCTCCGCTAGCCCATAACGAGATGGCAGAGGACTGTGGGGGTTTGGAGTCACTTGGGCGCACCTTTGGCGAACCATAGACACACACTCGTATGAACTTACTCCTACTAAAACATAGCTCTAATAAAGCGTAAAATATGGAAAATTGTGACTTACCCTCGGGGTGTCGGTTATCTTCGGAATTGTCGGAGAGCGCGATATTTCCCGACGGTTTGCTAGTGGCCCTGGTCGAGGTTGTTTGAAACCTCTTTTGGCCCTTGGGATGGGCTCTGGCTTCGGTGTCCTCTGACCTTTCCCTCTTCCCTTTAAGGGAAGGGTCTTCCTCCTCCTCCTCTTCCTCCTCCTCCTCCGCATCTTTGTTAACGACTAAGGTGTGGGTCTCCTCGGACCGGGCAACCAAGGCCTCCCACCTCTAAGGACCCGCCCTGCCCCTCTGGTACTTAGGCCCCTTGGGAACCACCACGTGTGGCTCCATGGCTAGGAGCGCTATGAGCCAAGGAGTTCTTGGATCCTATAGTGATGGGGACGGGCAATGCATGGCATGCATCTTGGTTGTCCACTTCTATTTATATCAAGCAAAACGATTCACTGGGATCTGTCTCACCATGAGAAAAAAGAAAATATGAATATGTGTGTTAGCACACTTACTTCTAGGGATCCATGGATAGCCTCGAAGTCGTGGTCTTACCTCTCCTCACGGATCTCGTCCTTGGGCACCTCTAATAGCCGTGTCCACATGTTGGCCAGGTTGGTGTGTGAGACTGGTGATCTGCGTTGGGTTTTCCATGAAGAGGAACATGTGATTGCAGCACAATACGGATATTTCCCTCAGTTAAGAACCAAGATTTATTGAACGAACAGGAATACCAATCAATAACCGTCCTCAGTGACTGCACAGAAAAGAGCAAACACTCGCACCCAACGCGGCAAGAGGGTTGTCAATCCCATTGATCTCATTATTTGCAGGCAAATGAAGTGTGTATACGATATTAGATAATTGTAAATTGCAAAACAAAATAAAATCAAATAAGTTGCAGCAAGGTATAGAAAGCATTTGTAAATATATAAGTGAATAGACTCGGGGGCCATAGTTTTCCCTAGCGGCATCTCTCATGTAGGAAGCAAATGATGGGTAACAAATTACTATTGGGTGCTTGATAGAACAACGTATAGATACCTGATATTTACGGCTATGGTCATGTATATATAGGCCTCACATCCATAATAAAATAGGCCGACTCAATAGACTAATACTTGGAGAACAATGACATGATGTCGATAAGGAGACTACAATTAATATGAACTAACCCCATTGTTTTATCCTTAGTGGCAACAATACAAAGACGTGTCTTGTCCCTTTCTTTCACTAGGATATAGAGCACGGCTAGATTGAACCCACTACAACGCGCCCCTCTCACTGAAGAAATATCAATCTAGTTGGCCAAACTATTTCTATAGATCAGAGAGATTTACGTAGATATAATGATCATGCAAATAAGAACCATAATATTCAGAGGTGACTTAAATAATTTTCATGAATAATCTGAACATAAACCCACAATTCATTGGACAATGCTCTAATAATGATAATCATTAAACTTTTATTTACTTACAACTCAATATGAAAAATCGATATGAAGAGCTATGAAACAATATGACACAATATGAATGCCTGTGGCAGTGTGCCAAGATGTGCAAAGATCTACTGTGACATGTATCAAAAAATAATGGATGGTGGCTTTGCCACAAATACTATGCCAGCTTTATATTATCACGCAAAGCAATATGATGATGAATGAATTAGTCATATAATGTAACGGTGGAATTTGCATGGCAATATATCTCGGAATGGCTATGGAAATGCCATAATAGGTAGGTATGGTGGATTTTTTGAGGAATATATAAGGAGGCTTATGTGTGACAAAGCGTATCATGTCACGGGGTTTGGATGCACCGGCAAAGTTCGCATCGATCCTCGAGGTGAGAATGGGCAATGCACGATACCAAAGACGCTAGCAAAATATGAGGTGGTGGGATTGCATTTGTCCACAGATTCACATTAGTCATAAAGAACTCATATACTTATTGCAAATTTTATTAGTTTTATCACAAATCAAAGTACTACTCGCGTTACTCGAGGGAGTAGGTTGGGAGGAGTAAACCATCAAATGCCTCCAACGTGAAACAACACTAGGATTTCAACAAGGAATAGAAATGCACACACATACCCACCATACCTTTTTATAATATTTAGACAAACGGGAAATTTAACACCTCTTAATACCGATACTTCTACAAACTGACAATCATGTACTCACACCCTTTCACATTATCGCATCAATATCATTAACCCAAAATTTGTCTTTAATGTGCTACATGATGGTTTTGATTATCACTCATTGAGTACCTATTATTTTTAGACTAGTCTTATGACCCATGCAAATTACTGTCACTATTTATTAACTCTCAAAAAAAATATAAGTGAAGAACGAGAGTGCAATTATTTCTATGAAATCTATAAACCACATTGCTCAAAAATGTATAAGTGAAATACTAGAGCAACTACTAAGCTCAAAAGATATAAGGGAAGCACACAAAGTATTCTAATAAATTATGATGAAGGTGTGTCTATTTCAAATAGATGCATCCAGAAAAATATGATTTTGGTAACTAAAAATAAAATCAAACAAAATAAAATGACGCTCCAAGCAAAAACTCATATCATGCGATGAATAAAATATAGCTCTAGGTGACAAACATGTAAACAGATGGATTTAGACGAAAGAGGGGATGCCTTCCGGGGAATCCCCAAGATTAGTCACTTGAGTATTCCTAGAATATTTCCTTGGGGTGCCTTGGGCATCCCCAAGCTTAGGCTCTTGTCGCTCCTTATTCCTTCATCCATCGAGATAATACCCAAAACTTGGAAATTTCAATCACACAAAACTCAACAAAACTTCGTGAGATCCGTTAGTGTAAGCAACATATCAAATAATTTAGGTACTGTTATAAATTCATTCCTATTTCATTATTGCATAATAGGTACTGTATTTTAACTTGTCCATAAGTTATACCCCCGATACAATCGATAACATCATCAAAACAACCAAACTATGAAAGCAAAAACAGAACAGTCTATAAAGACCTGTAAAGAACCTATACTTCTATAGGTCTAGAAAATCTGAAAAATTAGAAAAATATGGAAATTGTATATAAATAATGTGTAAAATTTTCATATCAAAAAAAGTTCCAGTAAATTCAGAGAAATTCTGCATTGGACGTTGAAGTTTCTATTTTTGCACTCTATCAATTCTACTCATCTTGTGAGTCATCCCAAAGGATTTACTTGGCACAAACACTAATTAATACATAAAAACACAACCATTATGGAGGCAATAATCATTATATAACACACAAACATAAAGTAAGAAAGCAAAAATAAACATAACTACTGGGTTGCCTCCCAACAAGCGCTATTGTTTTATGTCCCTAGCTAGGCATAATGCATAGTTTCAAGTGTTGTCATATTTGAAACTCCACCCATAAGTAGAAATCATGATTGATTAATAAGGTGGTTTAATTCTCTTTCTAGGGAAGTTTTCCATCCCTTTCTTTAATGAAAATTGGAACCTTATGTTTCCCTCTTTCATATCAATAATTGCACCTATAGTTTGTAAGAAATGTCTTCCAAGTATTATTGGACAAGTAGGAATCCAATCAATATCAAGCACAATGACATATACGGTCACATAATTATTATTTGCAACAAAAAGAACATAATTTATTCTACCTAAAGGTCTTTTAATGGTAGAATCCGTAAGATCTAAGTTTAGGGAACAATCTTGAATGTCGGTGAGACCAAGCACATCCCAAAGAGATTTAGGTATAGTTGCAACACTAGCACCAAGGTCACACAAAGCATTACATTCATATTTATTTAGTTTTATTTTAATAGTAGGTTCCCACTCATCATGCAATTTTCTAGGAATAACAACTTCAAGTTCAAGTTTCTCATCATAGGCTTTTATCATTGCTTCCACTATATGATTGGTGAATGCCTTGTTTTGTTCATAAGCATTGTGTGCTCTCATGATGGTTTGAAACAAGGAAATACATTCTAACAAAGAGTGACTTCCAAAATTAAAGTCCTTGTAATCCAAGATAGTGGGCACATCACTAGTTAAAGTTTTAACATCTCCAAACCCACTTTTTTAGTTTTAGCATGAGGATCAGCACCCTCCAAGAAAACGGGACACTATCTAGATAGAGTTGACTCATCTTCACTCCCTTTATCATTTACTTTCAGATTGGTAAATAAAGATTCAATAGGATAAGTACCAATCATTTTAAGATCTTCATCATGATTCCGATAAAAATCGGGTGGAAGAACTTTTCTAAGAATTCCCGCTTAGCTTTTAACTTAGCGGTCCTCTCCTTGCTTTACTTAATAGATATTTGGATAGATTTAATAGTCTCATTAAAATCATGCTTGGTTGGCAACTTTTACCTTTATGATTTACAACATCAAGAGCAATATTATCCACATTTTTATCCAAAACATCAATCGTATGCAACTTTTCTTCTACCATAGTATTAAAGATCTTTTGAGAACTAATAAATCATTTAATTGTGTTATCATGATAAGACGGTATCCTATTAGCATTTGTAGAATAATGTCCATAAGAATTACCATAAGAGTTTCCATAGTTTTTAGAGGAATTACCAGGATACGACCTAGCATTGAACTTTCCTCTATAAGCATGGTTGTTCAAATTATTTCGTGAGATAAAGTTTCCATCAATAGCATCATTATTTTTCTCAATCAAGTCACTTCGCTCCTCTTATGCTTTCGCCCTTTGACCATTTGACCATCATTTTGAAAACTTCAGAAAAAATTCATACAAACTCAGAAAAATTCAAATAAGATATGAAAATGTTCAGAGAAACATCACCTATGTGTGCATGTGATTCACATTCATGACAAAAATGTTGGAAAGTCCCCATCTGAGTTTTAGCTATCATATGCGATGGGGACTTTCCAAAAAATTTGTCAAGAATGCAAATTGCATGCACATATAGGTGATGTTCTTATGAACATTCTGATATCTTATTTGAATGTTTTTGAGTTAGTATGAATTTTTTATGAAGTTTTCAAACTGACGGTCAAACGGTCAAAGGGCAAAAGCATAAGAGAAGTGAAGTGGTTTGGGAAGAAACGAGTGTTTTCGGAAACTAGGGGTAAACCTGCCGAGTGTGACCCAACTAGGGGCATAAAATCAATTGTCCCTATTTTTTCCTAGCAACCATATTCATAAGAGCATTCACTTTTTCACTCAAAGTAGCGATTTCCTCAATGAAATTTATCTTCTTACCAGTTGGCGATCTTTTGGTATGCTATTGAGATGAATTTGTCATGATGTTGTCCAGAAGTTTTGTGGCCTCTCCTAAGGTCACATCCATAAAGGTACCACCTGCAGCAGAATCTAGAAGATTTCTAGCCACAAAGTTTAGTCAAGCATAGAAATTTTGGATAATTATCCACAAGTTTAAACCATGAGTAGGGAAATTTATAATCATCAATTTCATCATGTCCCAAGCTTGTGCAACATGTTCTTGATCATGTTGTTTAAAATTCATAATTTGATTTCAAAGGGAGATGATCTTAGTAGGAGGAATATGTCAGATTTCGGGCTCCGCAAAACCCTCAAGGTTCGAACACAAGGGCGTGTGCGAAGGTTCCCTGCAGCCTCACCCAACCTAGCTCGCTACTCGATGGTTACTACGGCAAACTCGCATGATGGCGAGGAAGAAGATGAACACAGCAGTTTACCCACGTTCGGGCCGCTGTGAAGCATAATACCCTACTCCTACTTTGGTGGATTGCCTCTCATGGAGGTTTGGTCGATGAACTAGTATAAATGGAATTGAGCCTCTCGAGGTCGCTCAAGGGGTGTTCTTGGCTCTCTGCCTTGTGGTGGTTCGTCGAGTGGCTAAGTGTTGGATCGGGGGATCCCTTCTACGGTGTAGCCTCTCCTCTATATATAGCGGTGGCCCAGGTCCTCTCCCCTTATCACAATGGTGGGAAAGGATCCCACAGCAGACAATTTGAAGGGGGAAAAGAGTACATCCGCCCCTGTCCAAAGGTGGTCTTCGCCTGCAAAGTGGTTGTCGATGATGCAATGGTGGGCTCGGCAATGACAAATGTCCCGCGGGACTCGTGGTCGCGGTCATGTTGCACCGGAATTGAAACCTTTGCGCGGCACTTTGGGAACCCGCGTACGTCCTTGTTCCCTTTGCGCCGAAGGGAAAATTGTGTCGCCTAGCACGCTATGCCCGCCTGTCCTTCCATGTGTCACCTTTAACTGCTGAGGCCGGGCTCTGCTTAGAGATCTCCGCCGCTCAGGAGGGGGGCTGAGGAGGCCCATCCTTGCTGGCTTTGGTGTCGTCCTTCCTCGCGAGCCTAGGGTCCTCGTGAGGGCATCGTCTTGAGTAGAGCCACGCCAGGCCAAGCCTGGCTAATGAAGTGGGTCATGTCCTGCCCCGTAGGCAGGCAGGTCTGGGTACCCCATTCCCAGAATTCAGACAGTAGCCCCCGGGCCCAAGGCGCGCTCGAGGCGGCTTCAGGGCAAAGCCTTGAGGATGGCCCGTAGTGCCGTGGGTCCCAAATGCCTGCGGGTCCAGGACTGGCGTGCATCATGTGGCTGACGTTAGGCGTCCTCGTGGCCACCACCTGAATCAACAAAAGCCCGACTTCCAGTGCCGAGCCATTACTGCTTTCCTCTTCTGCGCGCTTGCCCTTGCTCCCAGATCCTAGCCTTAGATGAGACCTCTCCAGATCCAGCGTTGCTCCGTCCTTCCTCCAAATGGCCCCCGCCGGCAAGTTGAAGCTAGAGGCCCAGAGTTCGTCCTCCGCTCCTATCTTGAAGTCGCTCCCCGAGTCTTCCATTGCCAAGGATGGCGACCTAGTCCCGGTGGTCCCGTCGACGGCGGACGGGACTAACGAGCATGGGCGGACCTTATATGCAGCGGCTCGTTCAAGAGGCGGCCCTCGCCCAGGTCAGCCTATCCCTTCTTCCTCCATAGCGTCTTCGTCGGGCCGGGTCCCGCCTTTCTCTGTGTTCTTCACCACCATTCTCAATCACTACGGGATCCAGGCCCTTCACCTTCAGCCCAACTCCATCTTACTCTTGTCCATCTTCATGTTTTACTACAAGGCCTTCGTGGGCGTGAAGACTTCGATGGCCCTCTTCCAACATTTCCTCAGTTTGCGCATGCACGACGGTGCTCAACGGTCGGCATGCGTCTCCTTTGTCGCGGTCCAGAGCGGTAACATGCTCTTAAAGGCCGGGAAGAAGGTGGAGAACTTCCGGCACCGCTGGGTGTTCATGGATTCCGGGAGTCCCAACTCCTGCTTGGAGCTACCGAAGGGTCTACCGGAAAAGACCCCTCGGGGAGCTCCACGAAGCTTTCTAACCACCGGGCCAAGCCCATCCTGGAACGGATTTCTCGCGACATTAGCGCCAGGAAGCTGACTGGGGGATGATAGTGAAGGAGTTCTTGACGGAGTGCCTGGCGCCCCTCCAGTCTCACTCTAGGCCCCTGTGGGACTATCAGGGCAGTGGCAACAACCTCAGGCTTCGCTCCGCATGCATATTCCCTGAAAAGTTGAGCAGGGATGTGGCGACCCTGCTCAACGGTGACCCCGAAGATCTCCCTGAGGCCTGCACCCCGCTATACCGCCGTGATGATGTGGCCACTTTTGTCGCCAAGATGCCTGCCTTCGACGAACTGGTGCTCTCCCCAATCGAGGGCCTTGGCTCCCCAGTGACGGTGTCCTCCAGCGACACCTCGGGCAGGGAGGATTCGAAGAAGACGCCGGACAGAGATCCGGCGGGGGCGTCCCCCCCATCATAGAGCGTGCTCCTGCACGACCTTGAGGACGACGTGATGTTAGGGAAGTTTCTGTTGTGGGCTCTACGCGTCCTGCCAAGGTTCCTAGGGGGCTCGTGCCGTCCCCTCGTGCCACGCGGTCCACCTGCCTGACGACCCCCAGGAAGCGTGGGGCCAAGCCTCCTTCGGTGCTCCCTGCTTCTCTTGGCATGGTGGTTGAGGTGCCGGCCTCGCCCCCGCCCGAGTCACAGCCTGCAGGCCAGGTGGGCGAGGTTGCGGCCGTGATGATCGCTCCGGTAGCAGCTCTGGCACATGGTGCCCCTGTCCCCTGCCATGACGGTACCCCCGTCAAGAGAGGCGAGGGCATTGCTGTTGTCGGAGTGGAGGGGAAGAGGAAGTGGGTCGACGTTGAGGAGTAAGTACCTCGCTTGGCCTTTCCTGCACTCTAGTGGCTTGGGTGTTGACGGTTCTTCCTTTGCATGGCAACTAGGAACGTCCCAGTGCTGAAGATGAGGAAGAAGAAGGCAGGCATTAAGCCAAAGTCATCCTGCAATGCTCCGCTTGCTCTTGTCATGCCGCCCTCGCTTGACGAGGCACCTGTGGGGGAGGGATGAAGGTTCACGAGGCAACCCTCCTGGCCACCACCGCGAAGCCTCCGGAGCCCCTAGTGCCTGTCGATGTTGTCCTTCTATCCTTGATGGCGTGCCAGTACTGTTGTCTGAAGGGCTAGCCGCCCATCGATCCGTCTGCGTCCGTCTTGCCCTTGGTTGCTGCGCAGCGTCGGGAGCCTCCTGCTCCTCGTGTTGCAGTCTCCCAGGAGGTACCGCTTGCGGTCGTGTAGGCAACTCCTCCGGAGGAGGCCTTGATGCCCCCACCACGTGGTCTCGATGTCCTAGACCAAGTTCGGGATGCCCTCGCGGGCACTGACAATCGCCCCATGAGTGGGCTTCTAGGGCTCCTCTCCGGGTGGCTCCAAGCGAACGCCTCTATCGTGGCATCCTGTGGCTAAGCCAAGGCTGCCATGGCAAGGAGTGAGAAGGAGGCCGCATCGGCCAAGGCAGCTCTCAAGGCGGTGCTAGCCGACATGGCGTCTGCTGAGGGGTGCCATAATGAGGCGGAGTCCTGCTTGAAGGTCCTTCAGGAAGAGAAGTCTGCGCTCGAGGAAGAAGTGTGAGCAACGGGAGGCACTCAAGACCTGCAAGGCCTAGCTCGCCGACCAGGACTCCGAGTTGTCCCAAGCGAAGGCCGATGATGTTGCGGTGCGAGGGCGCCTGGACACACAGGAGAAAGAGGCAGCCCTGGAGAAGGCCCGACTTGAGACCCTGGAAAAGGCTCTATCTGAGGCCGAGAAGAGAGAGGCCGCGGAGCTTAGCGCCCTTCCCCGGATCGAGCTCAGGCTTCGCCGAGCGCTCCACTTCCTCTGTTAGGAAGGGTTTGAGGAACCCCTGGTGGCTCCGGAGAGCAGCTTTGTGGAGCTCGCTTTGAAGTTCGTCGAGGCGCTGGAGGGCGCCGTTCTCAAGGTTGAGGACGTCTTGGACAGCGAGTGTCGCGACCTCTTTCCTGAGGCCGTGATGCGCGTCTTCAGCCATCTTCACCTCCGTGAGCCAGGGTTCGACTTTGACTTCATGATCCGCCTGGTCACCTCCGAGGTCCGCAGCAGCACTACAGAAGCAGTGAAGGCTGCCGTGGAGGCGCTGGTGAAGAGGTTCACCCTCATCACCGTTCAACCGCCTCCTGAAACCGCAGAAGTTAGTGGTGAGGAGGAAGACATCGGCGATGTTGATGATGAGCTCTCTACAGACGGGGCGAGCGGCGGCGAAGGCTCCTCCTAATTCCTCTTCCTTGTTTCTTTCCTGCATCATTTGACGTGCCTCATGGAGGCGTTAAACTTGTTTGTATTCACAAAAACTTTTAATGCTTGTAATAACTATCGAACTGCATGATTTCCCTCTTTGCCTTGTTTCCTTCTTGCTTGTTGTATTGCTCTGCATCGGCAGGGTATGGCCTCGCGCATACCTCAGCCGTTGTTGGGGCTGACCGGATCACCAAGGACGGTCCCAAGGGGTGAGGGGATACGGGGTTAGTGAGGCTCCTGAGTCACGATGCTGAGGAGTCTCCCTTAATGCGCAAGCAGCCCTCATGAAGGGAACATGATGAAGAAAGTCTTAGCTTAGAAATTTCAAACACCTTGTGCTCTGCATCGGCATGGCCCGGCCCCACACATACCTCAGCCGCCCTTAGGGCCGACCGAATCAGCAAGGACGGTCCCAATGGGTGAGGGGCTACGGAGCCAGTGAGGCTCTAGAGTCGCGATGCTCAGAAGTCCCCCTTGACATACGAGCTCCAGCATCCTCCTTAATTTTTTGAGTTTGAGCACGTTGAGATCTACATCCGTAGGGCCTGGCACCACGCATACCTCAGCTGCCATTGGGACCGACCGGATCACCAAGGACGCTCCCAAGGAATGAGGGGCTATAGAGCCAGTGAGGCTTTTGAGTCCCGATGCTCAGGAGTCCCCCTTGCATACGAGCGGATCCCATACCTTCCTCGCCGGCTTTTCCTGAGAGGGGCGTGTGAAGACTAGATTTGGTAGACCTGGGAAGGAGGCGAGTATCAGGCCTAGTTCGGTAGTAGCCCCCATGCAGCCCCTCACGCGTACATCCCAGGGAATGCATTGAGGCAGGGCCGCAAGGAGCCTTCTTGAGGTTTGATGCAACCGCTGGGGCGCCCTCAGTTGTTTATACCCAACAATGGGCGTAGGGATTCCACATTGCATGGGCATAGTCATTGGTGGACCGTGTTGACCGCCAGCACGAAGTTGTGGCTTCCACATTGCGTGGGTATAGCTATTGGTGGGTAGTGTTGACTTCTCCGCCAGCGCTGGGATGTGGCTTCCACATTGCATGGGAGGGAACCCCTTCGCGTCCTTGGGGGGCTCCAGGTGTGCATAGCACATTGAGTTCGTACGCGTGGCTGGCACGGTGGAACTGGGAGGTATATGTGGGAGCTCACGAGGGCGCTTTGGCCTCGTGAGGTCTCTACCTGGAGGCGGGTTGCACCTGAGTCTTCTCGTAGATGGCGCTATCTGAAGTCCTGGAATTTTTGTTGCAGGCTACACTGAGCATCCTCCCTAAGGCCATCGAAGGGCCAAGCACCAGTGACCCCAGGAAATGAAGTCAACGGGGCCGGCCCGCCAAACGAAGCTCAGTCATTGGATTTTTCGATGATGCAGGGACACACCCAAGCACAATCGCCATTCCTGGTCCTCCCACGAAGCCGAACTAAGGTGGGCCCGCTCGGGACTGATGACCTTCACGCAGGCAAAAATCCGAGTAGGCAAGGTGGGAAACGTTAGGAAACAGGTTGCATAGATGAAAAAATGCTGAAATATTGGAAACACGTTGGCTGCAGGGGTACGCCTTGATCACTTGGGGAGGACGCGGCCTAGCGGGCGACCCAAAATGAGACAAACGAAAAAGTTACCTGGCACAGATCAACAAAAAGTCACCTGGCGGCCATGCCGCTGAAGAGTCGAAGCTGCTGTTGTAGCCTAATCATCTACCTCCACGAGCGCGACCCTCACGGGCCCGTCGTCTCCCGGAGCCCGGGACCCATGCTCGGTCTAGGCGTCTCCTCCAACTCTTCATCATGTCTCGGCACGCAAAGCGCGAGCATGGCCCGGGCGAGACGCTGGAACATGACTCGGGCGTTCGCCAGGCCGAAGGGCATACAAACGTATTTGTTCGGATAGGCCCACCCATGGTCAGCACGCACTGGCCAGAAACGTCCCTGGGATGAGGCCTCATTGATGGCAATCTTGTTGATGTAGGCACTAGGTTGGCCGACCGGGCTGACGATGGAGACTGCGATTGGTGGTGCAGGGCAGTCCCTTCCTTGCCCAGTCTATGCCTCCTGAAGTTCCTTGATCGCCTTGATGACTGACTCTTGGAGCTTGGCGCCTCGCGCCGAGCCCCGGGTTCTGGCCGCCGCGCGTTGGGACGCGCCTCGAGGTTGTGCCCGAAGGCCTCCCTTGTCAGACCGGCCAAGCTGGGGGGCCTCCTGGGCGGAAGCCCTCGAGCCTGGCCCAAGGGGGGCATCGAGCGCACCTTCCAATGTGACTGGGGGTGGCCCTGTTCCTAAATGCAGAGCACGAAGCTCCGCCCTTGGAGGTTCCAACCCCCTGGCGCTCCATGAGGGTGAGCTACTTCTTCGCCCTGCGTTCATCCTCGTGTGGCGGGGCATCCTCCTTGTCATCCGAGCGTTCGGCCGTAGCCGCGCGGTAAGCACGGTCAAGCGAGCAGACGTCATCCTTTTCATCGCAGGCAATGGTGATAATGCCGCCACTTCCCGGCATCTTGAGGACATTGTAACCATGATGAGTCGCTGCCATGAACTTGGCGAGGGCCAAGAATTTGAGGATGGCATTGTATGGGAGGTGGATGTGGGTGATGTCAAAGACGATGGTCTCGGTGCGTAGTTCTTGTGTCCACCGAAAGTGACGGGCAGGTGTACTTTCCCGATGGGAACTGTGGAACCATCAGTGACTCCTGAGAAGGGCTTGGTTGGCATAAGTTGGTCATACAGTACTTGGAGTGTCTCGAAAGTCTTGATGGCGAGAACATTGAGCCCGGCTCCACTGTCGATGAGGGTCTTGGTGACGAGGACGTTGCTGATGGTCGGAGTGCATAGCATGGGTAGCTTGTCGGCCATCGCTGAGCACCCGAGCTGATCCCTTGATTCGAAGGTGATGGTAGTCCGGGACCACTTGAGGGGGTGCATGGCCTCGGGCTTTGGGAGTGCCGGTTTCACTTCCTGCGCGAATTGCTTGAAGACATGGCTGGAGGTTGGGGCCTGAGCACCACCTAGGATACAGGCCACGACCCTGATCTCCTGGAAGCCCCTATCCCTGTCATCGTGCATGTCCTCCTCCTTCCCTCTAAGTGGAGGTGGTAGTGGTGGTAGACCGGCCTCGTGAGGACGGACCTCACGAGGTTGACCACGTCGCCTCCCCTCCGGAGGGTCATCGCGCCAGTGGTCCTCCTGAGGTTGGTCGTGCCAGCGGTCCTCCCGAGGTTGGTAGCGCCACCCCTGGCGTTGGTCCCTGTCGTCCCAGTGGCCTAAGCGCGTGGCCCCCGCCACGACCAAAGCCATGGCCGATGCGTTCAAGGCATCACCCAAAGTGTTCGGCGCAGACTAGCCTGAGCTCCTGGCAGTCGGCGGTGTCGTGGTTGTTGGTGCCATGGAAGATGCAGGTCAGTCTCCCCCCTGTGGGGTGCTCCTCCCATCGGTAGCGCTTCACCTCAGGCTCGACTGCGAGCACCACCGGGGCCTTGGTCTTCTTGTCCTCTGGCTCTAACGTCCGAAGCTCATGGCGAGACAGGCGGCCCTCTTCGGCCATGGCGCACTTGTTGGCCAGGTTGAACATCTCCAGGGCGGAGCATAGTTCGTCGTTCATGGCGAGCTCTTCCTTCATTTTGAGGCCTGTGACACCGTCGACGAAAGCGGAGATGATGGCCTCATCCGACGCCTTCGGGATCTTGAGGCGCGTGGTGATGAAGCGATGTATGTACTTGTGCAGGGTCTCCCCATCCTGTTGCTTCACACGCTGCAAGTCATTCACGATGAGCTTAAGGTCGTGGGTACCTTGGAAGTTGGCGACGAAGCGCTTGCGCAGGTCTTCCCAGGAGGTGATGGATCCCATCGGGAGGTTATGGAACCAGGAGAGCGCGTCACCTTTGTGCGCCATGGGGAACCAGCACGCCATGACCTTGTTGTTCCCGCCGGCAACCCGGACGCTCAATGAGTAGAGTTGTAGGAACTTGGCGGGATCCGCGGTGCCATCGTAGTGAGGTAGGAGATCGGGTTTGAACTTGTAGGGCCATGTAGTTGGATGGAGCTCTGGCGTGATGGCGAGGCAGCCCACCGGCTCGACGGGTCCTACTGCACGTGTGGGCAATGCCTGGTCTTGATGCTCCTGAGGGGCCACCTAGAGTGGCGCCTGTTTGCGGTGCTGGTTTGGCAGCACGGGGAGCGCGCACGCGTTGATATCGCGTTGCTCGCGGCCCGTGGGGCTGGTCGTGCGGGCGCGCCTCACGCCTGGGCTTGGGGTCGATGTCGCGTTGCAAGGGAGGTGGCGGCACATCGTGGTCCGCATCATCTGCCAGGGAAGGTCTGGGTCGGAATGAGTAGGAGGGCACGGAGGCGTCGCCAGCAGCACTGACGAGCTCCGCGATGCGCCGAAGCTAGGCGTTGTAGCGTTTGGGGCGGCACGGTAGTGAATCAGCTCGTTCTCCATGGCGAGCGTGTCGAACCGCGCGTCGGCCCGGGCCTGATGTGGGTGGACGACACGGTCGCTACGACGATCGATGGGGTGGCGGTGCGGCCGTCGCGTTGCACGATGGGAGGCTGGGAGGAATTGTGTTGTTCGTGGGCGTACGGGCTTGTGGAAGCGTTGGCCGCTGGCAAAGGGGACCAGCGCACGCTGGCACGGCCCACGAGTGCAGTTTGGGCGACGCAGATAGTGTGGCGCTCGGCGCGTGCTTGGCGAGCATCAGCAATCGAAGCGGCGAGGTGCAAGAAGAGCTTGGCTTGAGGAAGAGTTCGACGTGCCCCCTACCTGGCGTGCCAAATGTCGGATTTCAGGCTCCACAAAACCCTCAAGGTTCAAACAAAGGGGTCTGTGCAAAGGTTTCCTGCAGCCTTGCCCAACCTATCTCGCTACTCGATGGTTACTACGGCAAACTCGCACGATGGCGAGGAAGAAGATGAATACAACAGTTTACCTAGGTTTGGGCCGTTGTGAAGCATAATACCCTACTCCTGCTTTGGTGGATTACCTCTCGTGGAGGTTTGGTGGATGAACTAGTACAATGGGCTTGAGCCTCGCAGGGGTGATCAAGGGGTGTTCTTGGCTCTCTGCCTTGTGGTGGTTCATCGAGTGGCTAAGTGTTGGATCGGGGGACCCCTTCTGCGGTGCAGCCTAGCCTCTATATATAGCGGTGGTCCGGGTCCTCTTCCCTTATCACAATGGCGGAAAGGGATCCCACAACGGCCAATTTTGAAGGGGGACAGGAGTACATCCGCCCCTGTCCAAAGGTGGTCTTCACCTGCAAAGTGGTTATCGTTGGTGCAGCGGTGGGCTCAGCGATGACATCCGTCCTGCGGGGCTCATGGTCGCGGTCTTGTTGCACCAGAATGGAAACCTTTGGGCGGTGCTTTGGCAACCCACGTACGTCCTTGCTCCCTTTGCACCAAAGGGGAAACTGTGCCGCCTGGCACGCTATGCAGGCCCATCCTTCCTTGTGTCAACTTTGACTCCTAAGGCCGGGCTCTGCATAGAGATCTCAGCCGCTCAGGAGGGGGCCTAAGGAGGCCCATCTTTGCTGGCTTTGGTGCCGTCCTTCCTCATGAGCCCAGGGTCGTAGCGAGGGCCTCGTCTTGAGTAGAGTCGTGTCAGGCCAAGAATGTTTGATGAAGTGGGCCATGTTCTGCCACGCACGCAAGCAGGTCTGGATACCCCCGTTCCCAGAACGCCGACAAAAAATACTTGGCAATAAAAGCATCTTTACAATTATCCCATGTTCCAATACTATTACGTTGCAAAGATGAAAACCAAGCCTTACCTTTATATCTTAGTGGAAAAGGAAATAATTTTAATTTCAAAACATCATTATCCATACCTTTTTATTTTGCATATCCCAAAGTTCAACATAAGTATTAAGATGAGCAGTGGGATATCCCAGGGTTGTAGAAGCTATATCCCAAGGTTTCCCTCGGATATCCCAGGAATATGCATTTATCCGACTTAGGCGTAAGCTTGTCAGACATGAGTCGCTTAACATATGCTTCACAACTCCAAATCTTTAGAAAAGACAAACTAGGACTCTTCCCAGTCCACATCTGATGTGGTGTCTTGTCTACGGATTTTGATGGTACCCTATTAAGTGTGAAAGCTGCAGTTTCTAGAGCATATCCCCAGAATGACAAGGGTAAATCCGATTTGCTCATCATCGACTGAACCATGTCCAACAAGGTTCGATTTCTTTGTTATGACACACCGTTTCTCTGCGGCGTACCCGGAGGTGTGAGATGAGGTACTATACCTCGGCTTTTCAGATGATTATCAAACTCCTGGCTCATGTACTCACCTCCACGATCTGATCGTAGAAGTTTTATCGTCTTGTCAAGCTGATTTTCAACCTCGTTCTGAAACTCTTTGAACTTTTCAAAATTTTCCGACTTGTGCCTCATCAAATAGATATATCCATATCCACACAAGTTGTCGGTAAAAGTCACGAAGTACTGATAGCCACCTCCGGCCGTTGTGCTCATTGGACCACACACATCACTTTGTATAAGCTCCAACAGCTCGGACGCCCTCTCGCAACTCTTTGCAAAAGGTGACTTGGTCATCTTACCTAGCAAGCATGATTCACATATCTCGAATGACCTGAAGTCGGACGAAGTTAGGAGTCCATCATCATGGAGCTTCTTCATGCGTTTCAGACTAATGTGTCCAAGCCGGCAATGCCAGAAGTATGTTGGATTTATCTCATTAGGCTTATGCCTCTTGATTCACGTTATAGAATGGTTCCGTTTCTAGATTTAAAATAAACAACCCATCTACTATGGGTTCATAGCCATGGAACATTCCATTCAAATAAAATAAACAACCATTGTCCTTTATATTGAATTCATAACCTTTACTCATCAAGCATGAGGCAGAAATAATGTTCCGACTAAGTGCGGGAATGTAATAACAATTATTAAATTCCAAAATAAATCCAGAAGGAAGCTTGAGCTACATCGTGCCGACCTCCAACGCAGCAACCCTTGCTTTGTTGCCGACCCTGATGTCAATCTCCCCTTGTGCCACATGCCTAGTTCTTACCAGCCCGTGCATTGAGTTGCAAATATGAACAACCGATCCGGTATCAAATACCCAAGAGCTACTAGGTATGTCAGCAAGGTAAATGTCTATAACATATGTAACAAGTGTACCTTTGCTTGAAGAAGCATCTCCGGCCTTCTTGCCGTGCTCAGCAAGCCACTTGCTACGGTTCCTCTTCCAGTGACTAGCTTCCTTGCAGTAAAAGCAAATGGTCTTTGAGTTCGGTCCGGACTTTGGCTCAGTGGTGGAGACAGCCTTCTCCATGCCCTTTGCCTTACCCTTTTTATTGGACCAACTCTTCTTGATCTTAGCAGAGTTCTGCACCATCAACACTTGATGCATTCCTTTCTTAATATCTTGCTCTGCCACCTTGAGCATCCCATGCAATTCAGTGAGCTTCTTATCCATGCCGTGCATACGATAGTTCGAGACGAACATCCCATAGCTAGGTGGAAGAGAACCCAAAATTGCATCCGTGGACAGCTCATCCCCAAGTGGGAAGCCTAACCAATCCAAAGCTTGCACGTACCCAATCATCTTTATCACATGCGGGCTCAGTGGATCACCCTCCTTCAGCTTACAATCCGTCAAGGACTGCCACACGTTGAACCTTTCGGTCCTACCTGCCCCTGACACATGCTCTTCAAACTCTCGATCATATCGAAAGCCTGAATGTTTTCGAAATGCTGTTGCAAATCGGGCTCAATACAAGCCAGCATGAGGCAGCTGATCTCATTTGATTCATCAACGAGTTTCTGGTGGGCATTCTTGGTTGTGGCATTAGCATTCTCGGCAGGTTCCTCTGGAAGTGGATCCTCTAGAACATGTTCCTTTTTATCGTGCTTGAGAACAATTCTCAGATTTCTATACCAGGTGGTAAAGTTTGTTCCATTCAGTTTATCCTTTCCAGAATTGATTTCAATGCAAAGTTGGGTTGAGCAGGTGGTGCCATTGATCTACAACAGAAAATATGCAATCACTAAGCAATGTGTTTATGTAGAGTAAGTCAAGCCTTAAATAGAACTACTCCCACTGAAGCATCCTTCACAAACTCGCAGTGATTTAGGACCCATCTAGCGCGAGCGACTAGTGAGCTTTAGCATCACTGCTAGCCAACTTGCCTATTCAGTAAGCAACTCCTTGCTAATCATATCTCTATATGACTCCTGTTGGTTGGGTAGGTATCTCATACCCCGGCTCCCAACCTTCTCTGCCACAAGCCCCAAAATCGTTTTGATAGCCTTGTCAAGTTAACCCGATGCAGTGCATGTCCGTGTCCGACACGAACCCTCCAGTTCAAGGACACCTAGTAGCACCTCAATTTTATGAGCCCACCACTAGACGTACTTGACGTGCGAAGGTGCAACATCTGGAATGGTAATGTGCTTGATATTAATGAGGGATCTTTCTACCATACTAACATGCATAGAAACAAGAAGCAATACCAATCACATATAAACATAAATATGTGAAATAGTATGGCTCTTTCATGGACATCCTTCCAGGTCGGCTCCAACTCTGATGACCAGGGTGGAACTCCATCTTGTCCATCACGCCGGGACACCAAAGCTTCGAACTTGATCTCTGTCCTCCAACTACTACAACTAGTAATGAATTTACAGAGAATCACAAGTTGACACGCAGGTCGTTATACAATATAATGACAGCACTTTGGCTCCTGCCGGCTAACAATCATGACACACAGGTCATGTTAAGTTAGACACATGCATCACATACATATGAGCCATACTATTCACATCAAACCAGCAAAACAAACTTATGCACAGAATCGCATTCTACCGGTTTGTGTGATCGTGTATGAAATACAAGGTGCTACGCACACGGCAGTCCCAATTCGCATTTATGTTTCAAGGTTAACCCCGATGGCGGATACCGACTGGTAGGGGTAGGTTGTGTCACGACCTCATCGATTCCGATTGACAGAAAACATAGCCTGAACGATCCCGATGTGCAGTTGATCTCATCAACCGTGCACATAGCCAATCTTATGAATGACGACGGATCTCATCCGCCGGCTCCGCATATCAAATATGCATCCGATCTGAATCCAAATCCTATAACAGAGGCTCTGATACCACTGTTGGGTTCTACCATAGGTGCATCGCATGCAAATTAAAATTTTCCTATGCGTAGAACATCAAAGAACATGCTACAAAGATGGATCACAGATTGTTACCACTAGACGCGCAGTGCCATGTAGCGGAAGTAGAGTTGCGGCAGTGCGTTCGTGTGGTCCGTCTCCTCCTCGTCCGACCTCCCTCGAATAGCCACTCCGATCCCTCGAACAGCTGGTCACCAGATCCCACGTATAGGTTCGTCGGAGCGGCACAAGTGCACCGCCTCTAACGATATCCGCGCATGCAGGAGGAACACCCGTGTGGCGGACTGCTAGATCCGATCACACGGTCGGTGACGGCGAGTGGAGGTCACTAGTTGCAACCCATGCAAAGCCCAAATGAAGGCGCCGAAGTGATCACCAGGATGGGTGTGCCGCACCTCCACTATATATAGGCATCCGGCGCGGGCTCAACTCTTGGGCCTTGCACGGATCCTAAAGCCCACATGTTCCTTCCCTTAAGTGTGCGACCCTTTAGGTTCTCGTCCACTTGGTCGCGAGTCAGATCACATCCGACTCGACCGGTCGGTAGGGGCCTCTAACAAGACGTCCCGACTCCAAGTGTCCGATGAAGCTGGTTAGGTGAACCTGTACTTCACACTTTTGTTCTCTTTGCCACCTGATATATATGTTGTCGTGCACAAGGTGACATGGTCATCCTTGTTGCAGCACGACCACTTTCTCGTTCTGGTGAATCCGACCAACACTTTGGATTATCTCATAATCCTCATCGCGGGGCCATGCTTATCCAGGTCGGATCACCCGAGGGGGCCAAAGTATATCTCTCTTGGTAAGAGGGGCAAATCCCATCTTGCACGATCATGCCTCGCATCATGGGTCTGGACAAGCCCGAAACCTACCTTTGTAACTACCCAGACATGGAGTAGCGTTTGGTCGGCCCAAAGCAAGTCTATCACCATCCCGAGTACATGCGCTAGCTCAGGTCTTAGGACATAGAACATATGTTGTACTAGAGACTCGCAGATGACCTATCGCTGCGTCTCATAGTTAGGTTTGTCTAACTCAGACCTTATCTCGGCTCGGATCCGACTATGTCGAATCTGACCAGACCTTTCTGAGTCCGTATTATCCGGCTAGCATCCAATGCTACATGGTCAGTGAGACCGGACCATCCACCATGTCATATGCTAGTCTAACTGGCTGCGTGTCCACACAATCCTTTCAACTAGGGACCATTTAGGACAGTTATCATACAATGCATAGTCTCACAAACAAGTCACATACTTGTTAATACACATCAATGATAATGTCCAAGGACTATCTTTATTCATAAACACATATGAAATATCATCATACATGATTGCCTCTAGGGCATATCTCCAACACATAGCGGAGGAAGTCCTCGTAGACTATGATGAAGGAGGTGAGGTGAAGAATGGAGTCCAGGGCCATGTGGTGTAAGTCAAGCCCGTAGTAGAACATAAACCCACGCACGAATGGACGCAGTAGAAATTCCATGCCTCGAATGAGGTGGGGAATTAAAACTACCCGCTCCCCTGCATTGGGAGCGGGCACTTGTTGGTTGGCGTCTAGAGCGCGGGCGCCGATGGTGGTGGAGAGGTACCCTACGGCACGCAGCTCTGGGATGGTGTCATCCGTCATCATGGAACCACATTAGTGCCCTTTGAGGGTATCGGCTATGGTTGGATGGGGGAGGTTAGATTTGCTGAAAGAAGGGTTGCGAAATTGGATCTGGGTGCTGGAGCTAGACGAAGCAGCAGGCGGAGCAAATGAGAGCATGGATTACTGGCGTTGTCCTCTTTTTTACTCTTATAGGCTGCTGAAAAGCCAAGAGTCCCCTTAACTGCGCCGATAAACACCATTCCCATGAAAGATGTCGTTGTGCATATCGGGGGGAAACAAAATTTTGATGATATCCCTAAGAAAACGGTCACGAACTCCACCTCAATGTGACGTGCCAGTAAAAAGGATGCCACGGGCCACGATTCAGGGTAGGTAGTAACTTCTCGACCTGTCGTGGGGTGTGCCGCTTCAATAAAGTTCTCAGGCTAGGTGACACTATTCACACATGTGTGGTCGGCCTTCGAGGCTAAGTCACCCCGTCTCTTCGGGTAAAATACAATCTCGGATAGGTCTTGTTTATAAGATGCTACTTCTTTTAAGGGTGAATCTGGAGTTTGGAATTGTGATGGGGGACTCGCCTGTCAAGCCAAAGACTTCGGATCTGAGGTTATCTTCATCAAGGGAATTGTCCTTGGCATAGAAGTCCAGTTCGGGGGACTACTGACAGTGTCTTGGACTAGGGGGTACTAGCCTAGTCGGACCATGTTCCTCGGATTAGACCAATGAGCCTTCATTATTCCCAAGGTGGACTCCGGAGGTTGTACTCAACTACATCTGTCGAAGACTTGACGTATACTCCAAGACATGTCCTACTACCTCTATGCCTAGATACCGACATTGGAACCCTAGGTACCCTATCTGGCGTGTGTATAAGTCATAGGGTATAGCTCATAGAGGGGACATCAACACAATATCATTCACCTAGACCTAGAGTTAGAACACATCTGACGATCTCGAGGTAGATCAAATCTGTACTCAATACTTCTCCATCAATATAAGCAAGAGCAAGACATAGGGTATTACCTCCATCAAGAGGGCCCAAACCTGGGTAAACCCATCTCCCTTGTTCTTGTTACCATCCGCCTGAGATCCACAGCTTGGAATGCCCTACCATAAGGTCTGCGGGGTTTCACACTGACAAATTATCAAACAATTGGCTGGCTCCATCACCTCCAAGCTCCCCTCGGTCTTACTGATCGTTCAATCTCAGCCATCATGACTTTCTCCACCGTTGTCTATTCCATGAAAATCGAGATACCAACATGTGACATGGTGTCAAAAAACAACAGAGCTTTGTGTCGCGCCCTCATGGAGCCGCGTAGACTGATATGGACGTGCACGACCGGATTCTATCCGGTCAATATATGCTTGGACAAGATCTCCGACACAATTCTAGCACATGTTGATGGCAAGATCAAGGAGGACCAATCAGGCAGATCATTGTCGTGATGCAATAAGAGCACTAGGACCACCACCACAACACTGCCTCCACCTCGCTGACACCATCACCGCCATGATGGAGGAGACCAGCCCAAGTTTCCCAGACAGGAGCTAAAGGTGGACTCCAGACACCACCTTGCTTGCACGGTCCACCACCTTGAAGTTTGGTGTTCGTTGAGACACGACTCCTTTTGACCTAGGGTAGGCTCCCCGAATTGTAGTTGTAATTTGTGTGGTCGCTTGTCTTCGACGGTCTTGGTTTAGAGCTTGTGCGAAATTCTTGAGAAATATTACAGAATTCTTCTAATCTACTTCCTGTGTTCCTGAATATAAGACCTTCTAGAGATTTCATTATAGACTACATACGGAGCAAAAATGAATGAATTTAAACTTTAAAATATGTATATATACATCCGTATGTACTTCATAGTGGAATCGCTAAAAGGTCTTGTATTTTTGAACATAGGGAGTATTTGTGTCTACTAAAAATATGATACATCTAAACATACTCTCTAGAAAGAAAGAAAGGACAAGACTAACTAGCTATGGCATTGACGAGTGAGTCACACACTTAGAGCATCTATAACTAGACATAGCAAATATGACCCCCTAAATGCCCACGGACACGCCCGGTCAGTGACCGGGCATGTCCCCTATTTTTTTCTCCGCACAGCCACACTCCTCATTTTCTTCCTCATATGTACGGTAACTTTCACGTGATTGGTGGAGAGGAAGAGAGAGAAAGAAAATAATGAATAAACAAAAAGAAAAGGTGGTACGGGGTGGGGTCGCCTCCTACATGGCGGACTAACCGGGCGCACTCGGGCGCGTCCGCGAGCCCTCATAGCCTCCCTATATTTGAAATTGATATGAGGGCTCACGGATAGCCCGGGTATATAGGGATGATATGAGGGGTCCGGTTGGGTCACTTTTTTCCTTCTCTCTCCTATCTGGTCACTGATCGGGCGCGTCTGCGGGTGTGTGAGGGGTCGTTTGAGGCATCCGGTTGTAGATGCTCTAAGGCCAACTCCAACGCACGACCCCAAACAACCGTCTGTTTTGTATGGATTTCATCCATTTGGGGATGTGAATGGGGTCGTGTCCACCCAAATTTCCGTTTGCGTCGGCAGTGCGCCCAACGCGAGGCCGCATCTTGGACCCCATGTCGTCCGCCGGTGGCCAAGTACAATAAAATCAACCATAGAAAAAATAGTTCAAATCAACTAAAATAAATGGTTCCATGCCAAAATAGTGTTTTATTACAACCCAATCATTTTTTTAAATATGAAATAGTCTTACAAAACCACTCAAAGTTTGTGTGCATGAAAAGAGATTAAACCGATAGATCTACTGATTGCCAATGTGTTCCCACATGTGCTCAACCAAGTCATCTTGCAGCTGCTTCTCACGATGGAACTGGATGAATCATTTAAAGGTTGCAGGAGGTGGGTGGTGTCGGTTTCAAAATTGGCGGATCTCGGGTAGGGGGTCCCGAGCTATGAGACTAGAATCAATGGTAATAGGAGACAAGGGAGACAATGTTTACCCAAGTTCAGGCCCTCCTATGGAGGTAATACCCTATGTCCTGCTTGATTGTATTGATGGTGTATAGGTTACAGAGTCGATCTACCTTGAGATCAAATTGCTAAAACCCTAGATGAGTTGCCCTCTCTCTACAACCTAAAACCCTCCAGCTTATATAGATGCTGAGGGTACCTAGGGTTTACACATGGTTGGTTACACGCGAAGGGATAAACATGCCTATTCACTACATCAAACGTGGAGGACAAGCCATAATTCCTGAAGCTTCCTTCCTGGAGACAGGGCCTTTGATCGATCCAATGTTCAGCAAACGGCCCATACAGTCTGCCCCATAAGGAATAGGTCGGCCTCCCAAGGACCCCTTAATCCAGGACTCCCTCGGTAGCCCCTGAACATGCCTCCAACACCAAGGATCTTAGCTTTAGCTGCTTCGTATAATCAGAGTCTTCGGCTTGCGAGGTGAGTTATTCCCGCTGAGTTTAGTTCGGCCTTCGATGACATGTAGTTGTCCGACTATAGGCGCGTCCGAACACCGTGAATAGGTCGGACCTGAAGGCCACAAGTCAAGGAGTAAAACAGTGTCCCCTAATGACCTTTCTGACAAAAGGTCACGGCCCACCATGACCGCTAAACCAGCTGCAAAAACTCGATTTGTGGTTCGAGGCCATTATCAGCACGATCCATCAATGCATAGATCGTGCCCCATTTTATACGGGATATGTTTAATCATGCGCATGCAATGGCATGCACGTCTTGGGAAGCGGAGGGATTCATGGCATAGCAAAGGGAGGCCAAACAGCGATAAGCCTCGTAAAAAGGGAAAGAAAACCCCAAGGCCTAACCCCGCTTCCCATTCGCATCCTATGCTTTCCCAAACTTCTGAGCTTCCACATCACCGATCTAGGTTTTCCACCACACCTCCTCCGAGCTAATCCATGGCGGGTTCTGGCTCCAACGGCAAGAGGGAGGCCTCCACGGTCACTGACTGGGACATCCGGGACCTTAAGGACGTCGGCTACCTCCCCGCCAACATCTTCCACCGCACGCCGAAGAAGGGCCAGGTGATCCCCACTCCCAAGCCAGGCGAGAGGGTGGTCTTTATTCCCCACTTCATCCGAGGACTGAGCTTCCCGCTCCACCCCTTCTTCAGGGGGATCATGTTCTTCTACGGCCTTGACTTCCACGACCTCCCGCCGAACTCCTTCATGCACTTATCGGCATTCATCATCATCTACAAGGCCTTCTTGCAAGTCAAGCCACACTTCGGAATTTCTCTCAAGATATTTAATATCAAGCTGAAGTGTGTTGCAGGCAAACATGCAGACTGCGGCGAGGCTGTCATCGGCAAACTCTCCCGTGTCGGATGGCCATCCGGCACCTTCATCGACACTGTCAAACTATGGCAGAAAGAGTGGTTCTACATTACCGAGCCAAGGGAGGAAGGCCAAGCTGCACCGGCCGAATTCAGATCCGGTCCCCTTACCAGATTGACCTCGTGGCTCTGAAAGGGCCTCGGTTGGGGGTCAGACAAGGAGGTGCACAACCTTCAGAAGCGCATCGCCTCCATGGTTAGAAATGATATCGCGCTGACCAACGTGGTCCAAGTTATGCTCCGGCGGCGCATCCTCCCCTGCCAATGCCGGGATACTCCCCTTTGGGCTCATCGGCTCGACAATGATCCCACGATTCTTCACCTCTTCCGCACTACTCGGGAGAAGCTGTGGAAGGCGCTTTTCAAAGCGCGGAAGGATTGGCTAACCGAGGAGGACGATCGGGGTCTACACGTCGATAAGCCTCGTACCCAAGTACATCGTAGCTTTATTTGTCCGGCTCTATCTTCCCTTAAGAAAATCTAAAACATCCTTCCGATCACTTTTGCAGAAATGGTTGAGCAAAGCCACGCGCATCGACTGTCCGGCGCCTCAGCCCAGAGACATCAGGTCCAGGCTGTTGGCGGAGATGCTCGTCCAGGCGCCTTACAAGGTGCCCGCAAAGAAGGAGAAGAAGAAGAAACAAGGCCGAGAAGGCCTTCGTAGCAGGTACCAGCCAGAGGCTGTGTCTGAGGAAACCCATGCCTCCTCAAATCAAGAGGAGCATGAGGATGGGAACGAGGGGGCGATCCCCCTCGCAAGAAAGAGGGCGGCGTCATCAGATGCCACGCGGGAGGTACCGGCTCCTGCCTAGAAGAAAATGCACCGGACACAGGTAATTATGTCCGATGATAGTTCAGACTCGGATACCGAGTCCGATGACTTCGACAGGGTTCCACGAAGGAATCTAAGGGTAAAGCTCCTAGCTCGAAGGTAAGGATCTGAATACTTCCTCGTCTATCATTGATAGGTTTTAAAGGTTCCTAGCATGCAAGCATTTACTGATTGTGCAGCCAACCGCATGTCCTACCCACCGACAAGATTTCAGATGGGGAGACCCCGCCCGCCGATCTAGCGGAGAGCAGGAATGCGTTGCATCCCACTCCTTTGGGCACCACGAATGACACCGTAGAGGTGTCGTCCCAGCATGCTCCTATGGAGCCGGGCACCAGCGGTGGGGGAGACGACATCATGGTCGAGGCTAACGCCTCATCCACCGAAGACCGGGGGGGAACCCACCCGGATACTAAGGATACCGGACGAGTAGACATTGAGGACCTCTCTGGAGCGCACCACGCCTCCGGAGGCACCGGTTCAATGCCCGGTCGGTGATCGGGTTGTCTGATCACCACCGGCACCATCGACCAATGGATGGCCGGTCATGGGGGAGGCTCTATCGAGCGCCTCCATCTCCGAGGAGCACCACATCCTTATGGGTGCGGTATTGCAGAGCATTCAGTCTATCGACAACAGACTGAAGGAGTCCTTCAAGGGTCTCTTGACGGGCTTTCAGGTGAGGCACGCGATGCTCTATTTGTAAAATATTAATTTGTTTGTGTTATGATTATGTACATGGCATCCCCCGAGCCCTAGGTGAGTTTGAAAAAAAAACTCTCCTGGGGATCCATCATAGTTCAATATCCGAACTATGATTGTATATGTTCAAAAAGTTCTAACAACCCGTAAGAAGGACCAGACATTAGATCGTATGGACTATAGTTCGAAAGTATTGAACCCATATAACCTAATAAGGATTTTTTTCACAGGCTTCGTCATCAGCGGCGGTTGTGAACGCCGCCGAGCTATATGAGCTGAACAAGAAGCTTAAAAGCTCTGAAAACGAGCTTGATGCTCTTAACAAGAGATTCGACGAGGCACAAGGTAAGCCTTACTCCGTATACGAATTTTTTTGTCATTGTACTGTCGATGTAGTATTCATATTCTTGATGCTTACACAGCCTCGGCAAAGGAAATGGAAAAACACAAGGCCGAGCTGCAGAATGCGAAGCAGGACGCTGCGATCGAGAGGGCGGAGGCCGAACAAGCGGCTACCGCACTTTCCGCCTTAAGAGCCACCAGCGACAAGCACGAGTCTCAGGTGGAGGAGATCCAACAGGAGATCAAGGACGCCAGACACAAGTGCAAGGTCCTTGAGCAGAAAGGCAAGGATCAGGCCACCGAACTATCCAGCCTAAAAACGAACTCCAAAAGGAGCTGGTGGATAGGAGTTTCTTTGAGAAGCAAATCTGCCAGGCGAAGGTCATAACGGATGGTAAGCCATACTTATTGCAGTGTGTCTTTGAGGATTGCAAGTTCGAGTTGCTTACCTAGGTGTGGCGTTCCTCAGGCGCCTGCATCAACCTCCAGAAGAGCACAGCGGACGCGAACCATTTATATGCTTCGCGGGGAGAAGGAGATGAAGCTCGTCTATTCTAGGTGCAGTTTGAAGCCCTCGAGCGCTCTCCTGTTCTTGTTGAGCAGCTGAAGCAGCTGATGGAGCTCCATCGGATGGCGGAGATGGCCATGAAGGATCTTTGTGTCCGGCTATGGCCGAACGAGCCACTGTCAGGCAACTACTTCAGCCTGGCGCAAAAGCTGAGTGACGCCTCACCCCGAATCGATGCACTACGGCGTTCCTCCTGCATCGAGGGAGATCGGATGGCCTTTGCGAAGGCCAAGGTGCACTGGCCGGGGCTTGACCCGATGAAGATAGCCACCACCCCGACGCCTCCTGGGAAGGAGCATAGGAGCCCCGAGCTATACTTCTCCGGAGTGATGGAGGGTGCTCGGGCAATAGAGTCGCAATGTTTAAAAGAGGACGTGTAAGATTGAATGCGTTGTAATATGTCCGAAGACCTTTGAACGCTTGTATATTTGTTATGCATGGTTTATCATGTTTTTTAATGTTTTGCATTCCTTTATAACTCTTGTGTGGCCGTTTAAACTGAAAGCTGCGAGTCTTCAGCTTCAGCCCCCATGTAGATACTACATGGGGTGTCTCTAGTTACACACTATAACCCTTAGCCGAACTATCGGTACCCGAAGGTGGTAGTGTGCGGTAGACCAGGCAATCCGACCATAGTCTTTATTGCTTTCACTTAGTCGTAGGGGCACGAAAAGGACTACGGGAGGCTGCTGACTAGCCCCCGGTGACTTATGATGTTCGGATGAACCGCGGCTAAAGCCGATATCACGTGGTTTGTACTAATACCAAACCCATCGTATGACACGAGATGACCTCTAACGAGGTCATGAGTATAACACTTAGGCTCGAATTCGCAAACCGGTTCTCGCATACCATGACAGTCAGTTTTCGGCTTTCTCCTTTGAGGTGTTTGACCAAGCTAGCCGAAAACACAATCGCAGATGTTCTCCCTTTGCCCTTTTAGCCGAACTAGCGGAACGTAAAGGGGCAAGCACAGGAGCCGGGCAACCCAACTATTGACCCAAGACATAGTTCGGAACCAATGCATATAAAGCGAATTCCAGGACACCAAATGCATAAAAATTGTGCATAAGGCGATTTTTTTAAACTCGAGCCTCCAGTCTATTAGTCGGTTGCATCGCAATATACCAAACGGTTTCACGAGAAGAGGGAGAAAATAGAATATGTGCCAGAAAAGGACAGCAAGACAACCATGTATGACGATTTTTTATTATTCTCAACGACTCTTATTACTCGAATTACCGAAGCAATTGTTTACAGGTATTTGAGAAAAAAGAAATTTTACAAGAGTGGTTGTACCAAGGGTCTTCGATTGGTGACCTTACGTCCTCGATGTGCCATGTCGCTTGTCTCTTCTTGCGCCTCCTGGGAAGTGGTGCACCTCAATCGGTGGTACTTTTCAGCGAACGGATCTTGCAAACAAGGTCTTTATAAGTCGTCGAAGTGTGGATAAGCTTTACGCCTTTAGCAGGCCCTTGATGGTACCTGCAGTGTGTCTGAATACATTTGATGGTAGTAGTTCGGTTCAGTCGAACACTTACCTTTTTTATCCCACCGCCGCCCTTGGAATTTTGAGCGTGAAGTTGTGCCTCCTTGGCATGTACTTCGCTGGTCCTAGGGCTGCATGATGGTGGGCGAGTCCCTATTTACGGGGAGATGAAGGTTCTGAGACTTCAGGCTAAAGCCGAGCTCGCTTCCCAACCTTCCGTGCCTTGACGGCAGGTGCCGGCGTTTGCCGATCATCACTATAATGGAATTCGGCCGCCAGGGCCAATGCATGTTCCTCAGTTTGTAGGGATCGCTCTGTGTTACCGTTGACAGTGATGACCCCCTTGGGGCAGGGCATCTTGAGCTTGAGGTATGTGTAGTGTGGGACAACATTAAAGCGAGCGAACGTTGTATGGCCGAGCAGGGCATGATAGCCACTGTGGAAGGGCACAATTTCGAAGATCAAGTCTTCGCTTTGGAAATTATCGGGCGAGTCAAACACTAATTCCAGGCTTACGGAGCCCGTGCACCGGGCTTTGACACTTGGGATCACTCCTCTAAAGGTAGTGTTGTTGGCTTTGATCCTTGACGGATCTATACCCATCTTTTTCACCGTATCTAAATAAATCAGATTTAGGCTACTTCCTCCGTCCATGAGGACTTTAGTGAGGAGATACCCGTCTATAATGGGGTCTAGGAGGAGGGCGACCGAACCTCCATGATGGACACTTGTCGTATTAACATGTCGATCAAAGGTGATTGGGTATGCTGACCATGGGTTATACTTCGAGGCTACAGGTTCTACGACGTAGACCTCCCGAAGGGCGTGTTTCCTCTCCTTCTTGGGTATATGGGTGGCATATATCATATTTACTGGCTTCACCTCTGGGGGGAACTTCTTTTGTCCGCCACCAATCGGACACCAAGGCTCATCCTCATCCTCGTTGTATGGGCTCTTGCCTTGGTCCTCGGATGTGAGCTTGCCGGCTAGTTTGAATACCCAACAGTTGCGGTTGGTGTGGTTGGCGGGCTTCTCTTTTGTTCCATGGATTTGGCAAGGCCTTTCCATGATCTTCTCCCAGGGGTGGGTCCGTCACGATTGCCTTTAGGAGGCTTCTTCTGCTGCCCAGGTCGGGAATTGCGGAAGTCGGCGTTAATGACTATGTCATCGGCATCGCTATTGTTGTGATGGCGCTTGTTCTTGTTACGCTTTGGTTTCCCATTACCATCTCGAACTTCGGACGTTCCGAGATCTTCGGAGTTGTGGCTGCGTCTTGCTAGCCAGTTATCTTCGCCCGTGCAAAAGCTGGTCATGAGTGATGTAAGGGCAGACATAGTCCATGGTTTATCATGGCCGAGCTGGCGGGCCAACCATTCATCCTGAATATTGTGCCGGAAGGAGGCTATTGCCTTGGCGTCTGGGCAGTCAACAATCTGGTTTTTCTTGGTCAAGAACCGATTCCAGAATAGTCACGCAGACTCTCCGGGCTTCTGAACGACGTTGCTTAGATCGGAGGAATCCGACGGCCGAACATAGGTGCCCTGGAAGTTAGATCAGAATGCATCCTCTAGGTCTTCCTAGCATCCAATGGAGTTTTCGAGGAGGCTGTTTAACCAGTGTTGAGCTGGCCCCTTGAGCTTTAGGGGGAGATATTTGATGGCATGGAGATCATCTCCTCGCGCCATGTGGATGTGGAGGAGGAAGTCCTCAGTCCATACGGTTGGGTCAGTTGTCCCATTGTACTGCTCTATATTTACGGGTTTAAACCCCTCTAGGAACGGATGTTGCATCACCTCGTTCGTGAAACACAGTGGTTGGGCGGCGCCTCTAACCCGAGCTATGTTGCATCGGTATTCGGTATCTATTCTAGCCCGGTTGCGTTCCCGGCCTCTATTGTTGCGGTCGAGCGAGGGCATGTACCCTTCCCGTCTATCGGGTGAGTACCCTCCGGATCCGTATATAGATCTTGTACGACCTGCTCTATAGTCCAGGTGTCGTAGGTCGAACCTATCATCGGGCTCTAGTGTCTCCTTTCCCCGTCTTCGGGGCATCGCCAGCTTATAACCGGTGTCATCATCTGTCCTGTCTCATCCTCGAGGAGATCAGTCTGGCTTATCGTATGGGGTATGTTTAGGAGATGGCGTATCAGTGAGCTCGTCGTCGAATTGCGGCAGCAGCCTTCTGCGTGGATAGCTCTTAGGTTGGTCCGACAGACCGGTATTGTATCCTTCCTCAGCTACGAGGACACTTGTCCGTCGATCATTGAGGTTATCTTGTTCGGCTTTAAGTTGTCGTTCTTTTGTTTTCAGGTTGTGGGCTGTTGCTATAAGTTGTTACCTAAGTAGTTCCTGATCTTCAAGATTATCATGGATGTTGAAGTCATCGGCTTTCGGGATGTCCTCCTCCACGACAGGGGGGTTAGTTGTCGTCATCGGAATCGCTGAGGTCATCGGGGTTGTGCTGGTCTTCAGGCCTCTCCTGACCCTCTAGCGGGTTTTCGAGGATAGCGGGATCGCCTAGGTCTTCTAGGGTATCTCCGTCCCTAGTGTCGATGATAGCTTTCCTCCCCTTTTTGCCTTTTGACCGTTTATGCGGCTTCGGACGCCTTGACGGCGCTTCACCCGACGTGTCGCCCTTGTTATTAGGCATGATCTCGCCATTAGCAGCAGGAGTGTCCACCATGTAGACATTGTAGGTGGAGGTAGCGGCCCATCGCCCGGTGTTAATGGGGTTGGGAGCGCAATCCTCATCATCCATGTATTCTGCCTACTCGGAGGCATAGTCCAGCATGTCGGTTAAATCTTCGACTCTGGCTACCAAGTGAGTGGTGGGTGGGACAAAAATTCATCCTAACCCGCTCTGTGACTGATCTGAGCATGGATCGGGGTTGGATCATCTGTAATCTTCATCGACGAGATCCGATCTAGGGCCTCGTCGAGTGTCAAGATCTCGATCGGGTCAACCTACCCGGATGTCACGCCCAAGATGCGCGCCTATCCGTTTAAGGCATGAGGGCCTCGCAAGGGATAGAGGCGCATCTTGCCGTTAGCAAGAATAGTATCATTACAACATACAATACTGAATGAGAAGAGTATACAAGTTGGCTTACACTCGCCACATACTAACTTACAATGTCACCCAATTCATAGCATCAAGTTGAACACAGGGTCCGACTACGGACGAAACCAAACGATAAAAGAAGTTGCAAATGATACTATTAAGCTATCCCAAAGATCACGACCAGGTCCTCTACTCATCCGGATACGTCACGTACATCCTGCCTCCCTCCTCATCATACTCCCACTGGAGCTGAGTAAGATCATCCTGCACGAACTCATCTGAACCTGCACCTGGATTGCTGTAGTAAACTCTGATCCATAGAGGACTCAGATATCATGTGCCCGGGTACCAAGACTATTTAAGCTTAAGGATGGACGGGGTGATGTTTAAGTTTGCAGCAGCACTAAGCATTATTATGGTGGCTAGCTTACGCAACATGGAATAAATATGAGTGGCCTACAAAGAACGCTCGAATCTGGTATGATCTCTAAGAGATCCTGAACACTTACTTACGTCAATCATAACCCCACCGTGTTCTCTCTCGGTTCATGTTCACGAGCAGAGACGATCACGGTTACTCACACAGTTGGTGTATTTTAATTAGAGTTTACTTCAATTTTTCTATAACCGGGTGTTAATCAAATATCCAAGATGCCACATAACCGCGGGCACGGCTTTCCGAAAGATTTAACCCTGCAGGGGTGCTCCAACTAGTCCATCACAAATAACCACACTCCGGGGGAATAGCCTCGAACGCGGATCTCGCGATCATCATAGGCAACTCCAAAAGGAATTCCAACACCTCGAGAAAAACCCGAAGAAAGTCAGAGTCCACACGCAAGACATTCGATACAGGTAAAACAAGTCTAGCAAGACCACCCAACGTGTCGACAACCCGATAAGAGCCGCGTATCTCAGTCTCAGGACACGACGGATGAGCGATGGTTACCATGCCAATCACCGAGTTGCACCGGGCGGCGTTAATAAGCTGCTCTGGGTTGCACCAACTCATGCAGAGCACTGGCCCGGGGTTGATTAAATTATCCACGGGTTTGCAAGACCCTATGCAATTAATTAAGTTGTTAAGAAAATGTAGTACCAATGTTGGGTCTTGCCAGACAAGTTTTAATCTCCACCGAATAAACAAGGGGTCCCCATAACAACCCCAAGCGTGTTAGGAGCGCAAAATATGGAAAACATAACACTGGTAACAAGGAACTAATGGCGGCACGAGTGGAACAAATCACTTAGCAAAAGGCCAAGCCCTCCACCAATACCAGATATATATGTGCATTAAATTAAATAACAGAATTTATGGTGATATACAATCCATGTTATCACATGGAACAACCTACAACTAAGAACGCTATAAGAGGGGCTGAGCAGCGGTACCTTAGCCAATCAACGGTTTTGCTGAGATGTGGAGGTTGGAGGCTGTCAGGGCAGCATGGGGGCTGATATCATGTGATAGGTAGCGCATTTGTAACGATAAGAACGAGAAACTAGCAAGCATAGATAGTATTGGGATCCGGGTACGATCATCTTGCTTGTTGGTCCTTCAGCGGAACAAGTAGCGAGATCCTCGTAGTGGTACTCTCCAGGTTCCTCGAACTCAGATTCGATACTCGCGTCTACCCAAGATAAAGATCAAATAAATAACCAACCAAGGTGCAATGCACAATCAAGATGATGCATGATCATTTTAGTGAAGAATTTAACATGGCAATCCAATTCTAGTCAAGTTTCACATGCCAAGGTGATGGATTAATGAATCTGGACAGAATCACATGTTAAGTTATTTATACATGCATGAACATGGAAAATATGGATGCATCATGAAAAATCGATGGAAATGCATATAAAGATCGCGAGAAACGGAGCTACGGTTCTCGAGATACGCTCACGACAAGGTACGAAGGCAAAACTCAAGACCATCAAATACCTAGGCCAATTATTGGCATTCCAAGGTATCCAATGGAAAGGTTATGAAAAATAAATCACAATAGACTCAAGAATCACTCAATTCCATGGAGTATAGCTCTCCCAACACCCAAAACAAAATAGCACTCAATCTGCCACAAAACAGCAACATAGCAATTTGAAAAGCTCACAACTATTGTTACAGGAACTCTAAAGCCACAAACAAGACATGAACAGGTTCTACTCAACACCCACCTCACTTCATCCAACTATACAATCAGCAAAATCGCAACACACCACTATGCATGGAGCTGGCAAGTATGCATGATGAAACAGATTTTTAGGGACTTAGTGAAAATTCCAGTTTTCTGGAATCTGGGTTAATAAAGTAGCAAGTACACAGCACTGGTTAATTATGCTAGGAAGCTCCAAATGACATGAAAATTAACAGGATGGTAGATGACAATATCTTCTACAAATACCTAACACTGAGCATGGTCAAAAACCCAGCACAACACTAGCTACACCCTGATCTTCAAGGCAAAACAATAACAGCATATTCCCCAGACTTGGTCATTACTAGAGCAGGTTGGCGGAAACAGAAAGTAGCTAGATAAACAGCATGGTTCCCACTGATATGGAGACTTAGCTCAAATAACAAAAATACATGTATGTTCACAGCAACTTTTTCTAGTAAACTCATGTTGACAAGAACTCCAAAGCATGCATGGATTAATTAATATGAAAAAGACAAAAGGGCGTCACAGCATAAAAATGCAGTTTTTTCAAGTTGCCCCAAAGTCAAATCTGACTTCACAGGTGCATAGAGGGGTTGAAAACACCCCAAAATCATTTCTCATACCTATATGATTGCATGGAACACCAAGGAGAAAAGCTAGGTCAAAATTCTACCCTCACTAGGCATGGGTGACTTATGTCACTTATGAAACTTGTTGAAAATGCCCCAAATGGACATGTGCTCCATAGATACATGTTAGAAGTGATTAATTAACACGTTAGGGAGATGAAAACATACTCTAGCATCAAAACAAGAATGAAACTAACTAGAGAGGAATCCATGCTCATATGATCATATAGGGAGAAACCTACACATGGAGCTACTCAAGCACATGGATGGTGTATGTAGATCATACACACACCACTCTCACTCACGTGCATTCCTATCATAAGAACACATACACACACAAGCATCCATACATAGCACATCTACACATGTATGTGTGTGAAACACACACATACACTCACATAGCACCACACATACATCATTACATACAAACACATGTATGGTGGTATATGCACATGGTGCTTACACACACACACCACACTACATCATTTCAAGGGCATTGCCAACAATGCACACACACACACTCTCACACACTAACACACACAACACATATGCGTGTATATGCACAAGGTGGCATATACTCGCACACACAACTCACATACATACACTATGTGGGTGCACACGTACACTCACATACTAATATATGCATACTTACATACATACACTCTAAACACTACACACACATGTGTGTATGAAAAACACACACACACACAACATACTACACATGCAGCCACCACAGCCACCTGGATCTGGTGTGGCACACCAGATCCCATACACACACAACTCCACACACATAACACTAGCCAATCATAAATAATAATAATAATAATAATAAAAGAAATCGGCAGGCGCTGGGGATCGAACCCCTGACCTTGCGGTCGCCCACCGAGCCGGTCACCACTGCACTACGCGATCGGTTTCTACTAGTATAGGGGTGTTAGCCCTCTTATGCACGCACACACTCTAACTGAACCTGAAGAACCACCGCAGTTGACTGACGAAGCAAGAACAGAGCACGGCGCGCGCGCACAGGGCACGGACAGGGCAAGCTCTACACACACCAAAATGCGACGATTTGCACGGGGATGGAACGGCTGGTCGACGGGCTACCCCACGAACACCAAGCGCACGCACTGGAGCCGCTGGGCACACGCGCTCGTCGCCATGGCGGAGCAGGGAGCTACGACACCTTCGATCTATGCGCACACGTCGAAGAAGGCAAGAAGGGGCTCGGGAAGGCATCGGTTGCTCACCTAGGGGTCACTGGGGATGCCGGAATCGAAGGGGAGGAAGAAGACGCAGCAGGGGAGGAAGAAGACGAGCTCGGGGCGGAGCTTCAGCACCGGAGGAAGAAGGCGAAGAAGGCGTCGATGCCGAGGGACTTCCGCATCCCTAGCGCTGGGAACAGGACGCGGGCACCTCCAGCTCGGCCTTGGACATGACGACGAGGACCCTACGACGACGGAGGAAGGCGCCGGCGACGAGCCTTTCTCTGACGCTCACACTCTGCAACTACTGCACCATACCTGAACCCTCTCTCGGCAGGAAGAAGAAGGGGGAAGAAGATGGGGGAGCAGCGGCGGCGCAATGGAGGAAGGAGGGGGAATGGGAAGAGGGATGCTGGGGCTAGGGTTAGGCGCCTCTTATGGCCATGGGGACGCGCTGGAGGCCGTCTAATCGTGCCAGCTTTTGACGTGGACAGCTTCGATGCCCTGCCGTACTGACAGATAAGAAGGGAGGGGGAAGGAGGAGATGGGCCAGCGGGGAACCTGGGCCGCAAGGGAGGAGGCCCACTCGGTGACTCTCTCACTCACAGACAGGGATTTTCCCTTTAAATTAAACAGCCACACAAAAGGATAACCCCCAAGAATTTTAAAGATTTTTAGGGTGAAATAAAAATAGTTTTGCAGTGAAAATAATATGCTCTAATCAATAAAAATTTGAAAAGGATTTTTAGGACAAGTAATTTTATTAATTTTTAAAAATGGCAGCCCCCTGTTTTTAAAGAAATGTAAACCAAAATATTTCAAACACCCAAAACACCATGTCCATCATTCATAGCAATTAATGGCCCACCACATGAACATTTTAAAAAGGATTTAAACACAACTTGAAACTGATGATAAAAATTAAATAGGAAGAAGGGGTTTTGGGGAGGAAACTTGCAAAGGGAAAAGAGAGAGGGAATGAAGATGTTTTGCACACATGGCTCCACCACATACAAGCACTCACTACCATACACCACATACACAAGCATGCACAAGAACCAACATGCACAAGGAATGAAATGAGAATGATGCATGATGATGATGGATGAAATGATGCATGAATGCCACCAACACATGAATGACAAGGTTCAACTCCAAACATAACTCATGTCACAAGGTCATACAATGGGTTACATGCCATAAAAGGTAGGGACATCACTTGGGATGTCACACCGGAGCCTTCGGAGTTGACCTCCGACGCATCCAGGTGAGTGGAGTATTCGGCAAGAGAAAATATCCAGACATCGGGTGCTATGGCTAGATCCGGACTAAGAGTCAGGTCATCTGTGGGGTTAATCCTGTGGGTGTGAATGAAAAAGGAATCCGATGTTAAAGCTTTGGAGTTTTTGGGCATGGCAGGCAAAATTGTGAGCCCGGTTAATGACAGGTCTCCCCGAGAGTCTACGGAGAACTCTAGGTTCCCGAATCTGACCTCTTGATCAGGGACGAAACTTCTGACACGGCCTAGATGGTCGGTCAGATCGGCATGCAGCACAATGCTGCCGAAGGCTATAGGACCGAAAGTATGTCTAGAGAGGGGTGATTAGACTACTTGACCAAATAAAAGTTTTGCCTATACCAAGTTTTAGGGTTGACAGTTTTTAGCGTTTCATGGCAAGTCAAGTAGACCCTACACATGCAAGTCTAAGAGTATATAGCAGCGGAAAGTAATAACAAGCATGTATAGAAGGGATAGGGTAGGAAGATCAAACGCAGTTGTAGACACGATGATTTTTCCCGTGGTTCCAATAGGTGGCGCTATCGTACATCCATGTTTATGGAGTCTTCAACCCACGGAGGGTAACGGTCGCGAGAGTCCACGGAGGGATCCACCCAAAAGGGTCCACAAAGTAGCAACCTTGACTATTCCATAACGGCTTCCGTCCACGAAGGACTAGCCTCACTATGGGTAGATCTTCATGAAGTAGGCGATCTCCTTGCCCTTACAAACTTCTTGGTTCACTCCACAACATGAAGTGGGAGGCTCCCAAGCGACACCTAACCAATCTAGGAGGCACCACCCTCCAAAAGGTAATAGGCTCTATAATGGCAATGAACTCATTGCTCTTGTGCTTCAAGATGATAGACTCCTCAGCACCCAATCACTCTCTCACAGATTTGGCATGGTGGAAGAGATGGGATTGGTGGAAAGCTACTTGGGGAGGCTAGAAATCAAGATCCATATGATTGGAGTGGAAGATCTTGACCTCAACACAAGGGTAGGTGGTTCTCTCTTAAAAAATTAGATAGGATAGGTATGGAATAGTTCTGAGTGCTTCTTTTTCGAGTAAGTGGTGGTGAAGGGGTATATATAGGCATCCCCAAAAATCCAACCGTTACACACAAAATGACCAACTCGATGACACCGATGTGTTAATCTCGGTGGTACCGAAGTGATCAAAAGGTGGCAACTTTTGAATCTCGGTAAAGCCGATATAGGAAAGTCGGTTGCACCGATAAGGTGACCAACGGTTAGATTTCCAATCTCAGTGACGCCGATCCAACATTCTCGATGGGACCGAAAATGTGAATTTGCGTAACAGAAAGTTGGCAACCTAAACTCGATGGCACAAGTATGGAATCGGTTGCACCGAAGTGGCTAGGGTTTGGCTTGAGTCTGTCTAGGTTCTGGAATCGGTGGCACCGGTATGGGAAAGTTGGTTGCATTGATTTTGAGTGGTAGGTATAGAACAGACTTTGGTGGGAGAGTTTGTGGATGTTTTTGGTGACTATCACTTGTGCACGTTTGAGCATATTGTTCATCAACAAAATCTAACCCCCTTTTAACAGTATTGGCTTTCCCATGGACTCAAATTGATTTCTCACAAATATAAAATGTAGAGTCCTCTTGCTTGAAGCTTGGCTAACCTATTTCCTTGAATCTTGGGGTTTCTCCACAATCTCCTTTTGCCAATCCTATCATTGAACATTTCCTGAAATATACTTGGTGGAAACATTAGTTCAATGACTTATATGTTGTTATTAATTACCAAAACCACCAAGGGAGCAAATGTGCTTTCAAAGGCGAAGATCTGTCCGGGGACGAAAGTGTCCCTGTTGCGGACCTCTTTGTTGATGACAAGGTGAGCCATCGATTCCTTGGGCGATCATAGCAGAACTCTCAATGAAAGCACCAATGTCGGTGTCAAAACTAGCGGATCTCGGGTAGCGGGGTACCGAGCTGTGAGAATAGAATCAATGGTAACAGGACACAAGGGAGACGATGTTTACCCAGGTTCGGGCCCTCCTATGGAGGTAATACTCTATGTCCTGCTTGATTGTATTGATGATGTATAGAATACAGAGTCGATCTACCTCGAGATCAAATAGCTAAAACCCTAGATGAGTTGCCCTCTCTCTACAACCTAAAACCCTCCGGCTTATATAGACGCTGAGGGTACCTAGGGTTTACACATGGTCGGTTACACACCGAAGGGATAAACATGACTATTCACTACAACAAACATGGAGTACAAGCCATAATTCCTAAAGCTTCCTTCCTGGAGACAAGGCCTTTGATTGATCCAATGTTCGGAAAATGGCCCATACAGTCTGCCCATAAGGAATAGGTGGGCCACCCAAGGACCCCTTAATCCAGGACTCCCTCAGTAGCCCCCGAACTTGCCTCCAACGCCAAGGGTCTTAGCTTCAGCTACATCGTATAATCAGAGTCTTCGTCTTGCAAGGTGAGTTCTTCCCGCTGAGTTTAGTTCGGCATCTGATGACATGTAGTTTTCCTACTAGAGGCGCATCCGAACACCATGAATAGGTCGGACCTAAAAGCCAAAAGTCAAGGAGTAAAACAGTGTCCCCTAACAACCTTTCTGACGAAAGGTCACGGCCCACCACGACCACTAAACCAGCTGCAAAAACTCAATTCACGGTTCGAGGCCGTTATCAGCACGATCCATCAATGCACATATCATGCCACGTTTTATACAGGATATGTTTAATCATGAGCATGTAACGGCACACACATCTCGGGAAGCGGAGGGATTCACGGCGCAGCAAAGGGAGGCCAAACAGCGATAAGCCTCATAAAATGGGAAATAAAACCCCAAGGCCTAACCCTGCTTAGATGCTTGAGACTTCTTGAAGTATTTACTTGGGGTGCCTTTGTCATCTCCAAGCTTGAGCTTTTGTATCTCGTCCAATCCTCTCATACCATGGTTTCACCTATTCACAAAAACTTCATCCACACAAAACTCGAAAAGAACTCGTGAGATAGGTTAGTACACATAATAATAAATCAACTCATTATGTATTGCCAAGACAAGTTGCACAATAATTTTCAAACATTAGGTACTATATACTATCATTTCCACAATTTATATCTACCAATATAGGCTATGGAAACTATAGGATAAGTAGATAACAAAACTATGACAGCAATCTGTCCATACAAAATAGACTGTAGTAATCTATGAAACCAGTGTACGTATGTAACTCAACAAATTATGAAAAATTAGTAAATTCTATAAAATTTATATGACAACACTTTGTAAAAATTTCAGAAACTGTCCACGTCCGAGTAAAATAAGAAAATTCAAACACTACAGCAGAAGTTTCTGTTTTACCCAGCACATATCAAAACATGCAATACAAGCATCCTAAGGCAATTCTTGGAACTTTTTTCTAAAAAACAAGATTATAGATAACACCTGACAAAGAACAAAAAAAATTATGCTCCAAGAAAAACTCATATTATGTGACGAATAAAAATATAGCTCCAAGTAAGATATACCGATAGTGTTGAAGACGAAAGAGGGGATGCCTTCCGGGGCATCCCCAAGCTTAGACGCTTGAGTCTTCCTTGAATATTACCTTGGGGTGCCTTGGGCATCCCCAAGCTTAGGTTCTTTTCACTCCTTATTCTCCTCATATTGGTGTCTCACCCAAAACTTGAAAACTTCAATCACACAAAATTTAACGGAACTTTGTGAGAAGGGTTAGTGTAATAAAGATAGATCATTCACTTAGGTACTTTCAAGAAAAGATTCATAATTGTTTTCACATAATAAATACTGTATTCCATCATTCCCACAATTTATATTACTCAATATAAGCTATAGGAACATTTAAAACAAGCAAACTATGCATGCAAAACAGAATCTGTCAAAAACACAACAGTCTGTAAAGATCTGAACGATCGCCATACTTCCCTGACTCTACAAATTCTGAAACATTATGAAAACTTAAGGAATTTTTGTAGAAATGTTTTGTAAAAATTTCAGAATTTTTGGACTCTCTAGTAAAATCAGATAATTCAAATACTGGACGCAAAACTTTCTGTTTTTGCACAGAATCAAACAAGCAAGTACCCACACTATCCCAAAGGCTTTACTTGGAACTTTATTGAAATAAAAGACACAAAACATGATTACTACAGTAGCTTAATCATGTGAACACATAAAAACAGAAAGTAAAAGTTTTGGGTTGTCTCCCAACAAGCGCTTTTCTTTAATGCCTTTTAGCTAGGCATGATGATTTCAATGATGCTCGTATAGGAATAATAATTGAAACATGCAAAAGAGCATCATGAATCTCATGACAAGCACATTTAAGTCTAACCCACTTCCTATGCATAGGGATTTTGTGAGAAAACAATTTATGGGAACAAGAATCAACTTGCATAGGAAGGCAAAACAAGCATAACTTTGAAACTTTCAATGCATAGAGAGGAAACTTGATATTATTGCAATTCCTACAAGCATATGTTCCTCCCTCATAATAATTTTAAATAGAATCATGAAGGAATTCAACAATATAACCAGCACATAAAGAATTATTTTCATGATGCACAAGCATAGAAAATTTATCACTCTCCACATAAACAAACTTCTTCTCATTCATAATAGTGCGAGCAAACTCAACAAAATAACTATCATGTGACACTTGATTGACATAACCACATTGAATATTAAAATCATGATAATAGGTTTCATGGTTTTCATTACTCTTTATAGCATATGTGTCATCACAATAATCATCATAGATAGGAGGCACGCCATCATCATAATAGTTTTGCTCATCAAAACTTGGGGGACTAAAAATATCATCTTCATCAAACATAGCATCCCAAAGCTTGTGGATTTGCGTACCATTAACATCATGAATATTCAAAGAATTCATACTAACAACATTGCAATCATGCTCATAACTCAAAAATTTTGTGCCAAACATTTTAATAACATCTTCTTCTAACACTTGAGCACAATTTTCCTTTCCATCATTTTCAAGACACACATTAAAAAGATGAAGCATATGAGGCAACCTCAATTCCATTTTTCTATAGCTTTATTTTATAATACCAAACTAGTGAAAAAACAAGAAACTAAAAGATTCAATTGCATGATCTAAAGATATACCTTCAAGCACTCACCTCCTCGGCAACAGCGCCAGAAAAGAGCTTTATGTCTACTACACAACCTTCTTCTTGTAGACTCGTGTTGGGCCTCCAAGCGTAGAGTTTTGTAGGACAGCGGAATTTTTCCCTCAAGTGGATGACCTAAGGTTTATCAATCCATGGGAGGTGTAGGATGAAGATGGTCTCTCTCAAACAACCCTGCAACCAAATAACAAAGAGTCTCTTATGTCCCCAACATACCCAATACAATGGTAAATTGTATAGGTGCACTAGTTCGGCGAAGATATGGTGATACAGTTGTAATATGGATGGTAGATATAGGTTTTTGTAATATGAAAATATAAAAAATAGGAAGGTAACAAATAGTAAATAGTGAGCAAAACGTTGTATAAATGCTTGGAAACAAGACCTAGGGTCCATACTTTCACTAGTGCAATTTCTCTCAACAATATTGACATAATTGAATCATATGTAAGTACTTCTCATGCGACAAAGAGTTCACTCCAAAGTCACAAATAGCGGAGAACTAACAAAGAAGTTACAGTAGGGTACGAAACCACCTCAAAGTTATCTGTTCCGATCAATCTTATGAGCTATCCCTATAAGTTTCACAAACAACCCTAGAGTTCGTACTAAAATAACACCTTAAGATACACATCAACCAAAACCCTAATGTCACCTAGATACTCCAATGTCACCACAAGTACCCATGGGCTTGATTATATGATATGCATCACATAATTTCAGATTCATCATGTTCAATCCTACACAAAGAACTTTAAAGAGTGCCCCAAAGTTTCTACCGGAAAGTCAAGACAAAAACGTGTGCCAACCCCTATGCATAGATTCTCAAGGTCGCAGAACCCGCAAGTTGATCACCAAAACATACATCAAGTGGATCAATAGAACATCCCATTGTCACCACAGATATCCCATTGCAAGACATACATCAAATGTTCTCAAATCCTTAAAGACTCAATCTGATAAGAAAACTTCAAAGGGAAAACTAATTCATCACAAGAAGATAGAGAGGGGAAAACTCCATATGATTCATCTATATCAATAAAGCTCGCGGTACATCAAGATCGTGCCATCTCAAGAACACGAGAGAGAGAGAGAGAGATCAAACACATAGCTACTGGTACATACCCTCAGCCCCGAGGGTGAACTACTCCCTCCTCATCTAGAGAGCATCGGATGATGAAGATGGCCTCCGATGATGGCTTCCCCCTCCAGCAGGGTGCCGGAATGGACTCCCGATTGGTTTTTCGTGGCTCTGGAGGCTTGCGACAGTGGAACTCCCGATCTAGGTTTCTTTTCAGAGGTTTCTATATTTATAGGAATTTTTGGCGTCGATCTCACGTCAAGGGGGGCCACGAGGCGGTGACAAGCCTGCTAGGCGCAGCCAGGGGGTGGTCGCGCCTGGCAGGCTTATGACCTCCTTGTGGCTCTTCTGGCCCAACTCCAATGCTTTGGGGGTCTCTTTTGGTCCAGAAAAAATCATACTAAATTTTCAGCCCATTCCGAGAACTTTTATTTCTGCACAAAAAACGACACCATGGTAGTTCTGTTGAAAACAGCGTCAGTCCGGGTTAATTCTAATAATATCATACCAAAATCATATAGAATTATTGTAAACATGGCATGAATACTTCATAAATTATAGATACGTTGGAGACGTATCAATGATCACACAAGTAGTCATCACCTTCCAAAGCTTCTGAGTGCTCCATGTCAATGCACGATTTCAAACGACACCCCATTGAGACTGAAGCACACCAAATGCACGCTCCAGATATCCTGCTTTTGGGCAAACCTTTGTCTTTTCTCTCCTTGCAGATTGGGTATGGTCTTCAAGAGAGTGGACCATTGGGGATATATGCCATCGGCTAGGTAATATCCCTTGTTGTAATGGTGTCCATTGATCTCAAAGTTGACCTTCGGGGAGTGGCCTTCTGCAAGCCTTGCAAACACCGGAGAATGCTGAAGAACACTAATATCATTGTGAAAACCAGCCATGCCGAAGAAAGAATGCCATATCCATAGATCTTGTGAAGCCACCGCTTCAAGTATGACAGTGGCACCTTTCACTTGCCCCTTGTACTGTTCCTGCCAAGCAAATGGACAGTTCTTCCACTTCCAGTGCATACAATCGATACTGCCAAGCATGCCCGGGAAGCCCCTCTTTGCATTGATCATCAACAACCTCTCTGTATCAACGACATTTGGCTCTCTCGGGTATTCCGAGCCAAACACAACCACCAAGGCCTTGCAGAAATTGTACATTGATTGGAGACACGTGGACTCACTCATACGAACGTACACATCCACAAGATCACTAAGAATTCCATATGCAATCATGTGAATAGCCGCAGTGCATTTCTGATAAGTAGAGAAGCCAAGTTTCCCAATGGCATCCTCTTTGCAGTCAAAGTATGGGTCATATGCTACAACTCCCTCCCGAATACGATCGAACACATGCCTCCTCATTCGAAAGCGATGACGAAATTGATGAGGTTTGTAAAGTGTGTTCTTCTCAAAGTAATCGGAATAGAGGAGGGTGTGCCCTTTCTCCTTATTGCGGTTCAAGGCCGGAGTATGGTCGGGGGTTGAACCGAGACCACATCCTACTGATGTGGTCATAGACAACCAATGTTGCCATCCCTATGTCCTCATTGTCCGAGGACAAATCATCCGATGAGCAAACAAAGTTGTGAAAGAAATACTCATCCTCATTATTCATGATACCTTACGAGCAAGGTGTCAAACATCCTGTGATCGTAGTGAAGATGTGATAAAAAAAACACGTCAAGTTTCTTCGGAGATAGCAAAGCAAGAAAGACGATTAAGCAAGAAAGACGATTTGAGATCGTCCCGTTGTTGAAGTTGCCCTTAGTTGCCATCCGGCACCCAACCGGGGGAGTATTGGTTGCGCGCGAGCTGCGCATGGCGCCTTTTGGCCGACGGCGACGCGTCAGCTACCCCGTTTGTCGTGTAGCTTGGCTCATCGCGCGCGCCCCCTAGGCCGTGGACGCATGGTCCATTTGTAGCAGCACAACGCTCGTCCCGTCCAGAGTTGACGTTTCCTTGACATGTTGTGGGCTTCCTAGCCACATACTGCCTCGAGGCAAAGACGTAGGGGAGGCAAGCCAGATAGATGAATGTTTTCCGCACTCGTGTGGATGACAGGGCTTGACGCCTCACACACGTTAGGCTATCGGCTTCTTCCTGTGGATATCCTTAATTCTTGCTGTGGCTAGAATATGCTCTGGATTTTCTGATCAGACGCCTCGGCTCACTGCCGGCCGATATGGTGTTTACTGCATACGTGTTTCTCGTTGTTTTTTGTCGCACGTGAGATGCAATCATCCATCGATGTATTGTACTTACTCTACTCCGTCTGAACTATGAAGCTGGTCAAGTCCTCGGTAATACTCCATCTGTCCTAAAAAATTTGTCTTAAATTTATTTAGATATAAATGTATCTAGTCACGTTTTAGTAGATAATTCATTTCTAGACAAATTTAATATAAAAATTTTAAGACGGAGGGAATAGTAATAATTAGTGTAGCCAACTCTACTCATCATGCATAATACAACACTGTTTACGGTTGGAGTAGTGCGTTTTGTTCATTTGGATTGGTTCGTCCGTCTTTTTATTTTTGGGTTGGCCACGCGTTCAATGCACGGATGCATTTTCGTCATCTCTGCTTTTATTTTTTATTTTATACACACAATTTTTCTTTGATTTGAAACACTATTTTTTATTCCATTTTGATACATACATTCATCATTCTTACGAGAACAAGACCAAAAAAAAAAACAAGAACCATAATTATACATTTTAAAAGATATCTAACTTACATAACTGCTTTCACTACTTGAACTAATTTCTTCTTTGTGTCTTCATTGTTGATCTATGAATTCTCGAGCTTGTCCATTTCTTTTTTCTTCGATTCTAAAGAAGTAGACGTTGTTTCTCCTTTAGTCTCTTCTTTAGTCTCACTAGCTTCCATTCTAGCTATGAGTGCACGATCAAATAGCAAAGTCCCTACTACCAAAAGATCGATGTATTTCCTCCGGTCCTTTTTAGTCTGCATATAAGTTTTGTCCAAAGTCAAAGTATCTCTATTTTGACCAAACTGTTAGAAAAAAGTATTAACATTCACAATGCATTATCTTGATTGTTAGATTCATCGTGAAATATAGTTTCATAATATATATTTTTTGTAGTGTAAAGGCTGATATTTTTTAATATAAATTTGGTCAAACTTTGTAAAGTTTGACTTGAAAAAAATCTAATATGCAGAGTAAAAAGGATCAGAGGGTGTATTTTTCTTCCAATACCAAAACTCGCACGGGGCGGTGGGCGGGGGGAGGGGATTGAAGAAGGGGAGTCTGTGTCCCCGACGGGAGGGCCAAGGGAGGACTAGGTGGGTGACGCGCGTGTCAGCTTCATCTTCGCGCCGACGCAAACCAGGCCCAAATTTGGGCTTTAAATGGGTAGCGCGGCGGACAAAAAATGGAGCTATGTCCATTTGGTTCGGCGCATTGGGCCGACTTTTGTGCCCATTTTGATCCAAACGAACACGCGCAGACAAAATGGGTCGACGCATTGGAGTTGCTCTAACTACAACAGTAATATTGGACCAACTCAATAAATTTTCTTATGTGGCAATGATTTAATAAGGAGAGAGATGGTTTGATTAACATAGTTAGTTACTCACCCTATGAGAAACATCACGCATACCACGACAAGATAAGTCTACAACCTAATAAATAAAGTGTTACATGATACCACACATATTACTACTCCTTATTGCAAAAAAATACTACAACATAATCTTTGTTACAAATGTCTTTTGTAATATGACCTCTGCTGTAGAAAAAGCTCTACGACATAATCTTTGTGTTACAAATATCTTCTGCAACATAACCTTTGTGCAAAAAGGTTCTGCAACAAAAGTGAAAAAGTGAAGTATCACATCTGATGGCTCGCGAGGCAGCGGATCTTTTAAACAGATCCGTCGGTCGACACGTAGCGTTCCCTGAAAATAAACTAAAACGTAACAATAACAAAACTACAGTGTGGTTCTGATTCAAATAGTTGTTCTTTCAAAAACATACTCTCACCGTCCTAAAACTTGTTTTAGATTTGTCTAAACATGTTTACCTTCGTCCTAACAACAAATTCAAATTAAAGGAGAAACATTTTCAGTCCTTCACACGATGGATATATAGATAATAATTTGTAGATCCATGTTTTGTCGTCCTAACATGATTGTCATATATTTTTCTAGATACGTTTAGTTTTAGATACTTCCGTATCTAGACAAATCTAATACGGTTTGTTTTAGGACGGAAGTAATATTCAAGAGGAAACACAGTATTGGTGCCTCTGTCAAGTTTGATGGATTTGAGTTCTGTTGAGTGCTGGAAAAGAATGGATTAGTCCCAGATGAGGACTTTATTCCGCATATTTGGTATCACCACAATGATGAACCGTAACATGGAGCTAATCATGCATTCCCTTCATTTTTATAAAAAAACATATTTTAGAGTGTAAATTTACTCGTTTTGTTTTTTATTTAGTTAGCATTGGATTCGATGCCAGTAGGAAAACGAAAAACATCACGAATAACGATGGAAACGTCGATTCGGCTAGCACTGTGGACACCTCGGTTCCCATGCAAACTTATGTTGCTATACCTTTTGGGGGGATATCATTCATCAGAAAATGTAATTACAATCAGTGAAAATAATGCTTGCGATCTCATCAGGGGGAGAACGCAACCAGCAAGCAGTACGCTATTGTGTACATCCCATATGAGCGAGAGTATGACTAGCTACATTAGCATTCCGCTTGATCTTAATAATTTGAATCCTCCTTTCTTGAAACAGTATTGATCTAATCTCCATTACTATTTGAGTGTGTGCTGAACGGTCCTTTCCAACTGCCGAAATTAGCTGCACCACAACAGCGCTGTCGGTCTCCACAAGGATATCTGATTCAGTGCAACTGAGAGCCAGAGTGATTCCCTCATGGATTGCTGCCAACTTGGCTTCCAAGGCGTCCGCACAATTCCCAAACCCTCTAATCGATGCCAGCATTACGACTCCGAGATGGTCACGTAGGATCATCCCTGCTCCAGCCATGTCGTCCACTGGCTGGAAGGAACCGTCAACATTGAGTTTTGCACAACCAGCCACTGGTGGTGTCCAATGTTCCACATGACAGGTGGATGTTTTCTTGAGCACAGGCTCGCCAAAGAAGTCGACCACCGGTTTACCTTTGATGGGGTCTATGTCTGGGTGTTGTTGTAGCGACAAGAGGGACGTGACATAGCTAGCGAGGAACCGGCAAGAGGCCTCGATTGGAACCGTTGGCTTCTTGTGTGTAACTTCATTTCTCACATGCCACGCTCGCCAAAGAATCATCAGAACCATCATTCGTTGGGCCTCATTTAGCTTCTCAAGGAGACGAAAGATCCACTCTGGCTCGGTATCATGCATTTCTTCCTCACTTGGAACATCCCAGATTTCTCTCATTGAATTCCATATTCCGGCACCATGTGGGCAACATATGAGGGCATGATGAGTGTCCTCCATAACATGTCCACAGATGGTGCATGCTTGCTCATTTTGCATGTGTTTAGATCTTTTGGTCGCTTCAGTAGCCAGGGCTTCCTGTGCCATTTTCCACGCAAAGATGTGTACCTTAGGTGGAGCTGGATTCCTCCAGATTAAGTCCCACGCAGGTCGTCGGCCATCTGGACGGACACTCGAGGCACCAAGGCCAGTTGCACTCATTTTCTCCTATAATTCAAGGGAGTACGTGCTCTTTACAGAAAAAGATCCACGTTTATCTAAGAACCATGCCACACAGTCTGAGTCAATACGCTTTGACGGTTTGATTTTCACGATCTCCTTCATGTCAGCTTGGTGAAAATATTGTTGTATATGTCCTAAATTCCATGTTCCGTCAATATGCAACAATTTAGCAACCCATTTGAGGTGGCACCGACCTCTAGGCGTGATGATCCGACAAGAAGGGCCACGTGGAATCCATGGGTCTCTCCATATCAGAACTTGTTCTCCATTTCCTATGCGCCAAATAATCCCTTTCTTGAGCAATTCGAGCCCATACTCAATTGCTTTCCAGGTTGATGAAGCATTGCCTATGAATACCATGTCTACCAACACCCCATTAGGATAGTATTTGGCCTTGAGTACTTGGGCACAAAGACTATCAGGATATTCAATTAACCTCCTTTTGTGCTTAACGAGCAAAGCCTGAATGAAAATTTGTAAGTCTCGGAATCCCATTCCACCGCAACTTTTTGGTCTGATCATGCAATCCCATAAGATCCAATGCGTGTGTCGCTGTTTTTTTCTAGCACCCCACCAAAACTCACTAATCATTTTCATAAGATCTTCACACAGCCCATCAGGAAGTTCAAAAAACCACATAAAAAAGTTGGCAAGGATTGTTCTACTGCCTTAATAAGAATTTCTTTGCCGCCACTAGAATACTCCCACACTCAACCATTCTCTTCAATAGCTTCTCTTGGATACTTTGTAATTTTCCCCTAGTCATACGACCCTCTGGGGTAGGGAAACCCAAATATTTGGGCTCAAACTCTACTTGTGTGACCTGTAGCATAGCTTTTACTTCCTCTTGTACCTCAGCCGGGCAAGACTTGCCAAACATCAAAGAGCATTTATCAACATTAACCAGTTGGCCAGTACCTTGTGTGTATGTATTAATCACATGCTGCACCCTTCGAGCTTGCTCGGTCTTTGCTTTGAAAAATAGCATCGTGTCGTCCGCAAATAACAAATGTGAAAGACCAGGGGCTCGACGACATATCCTCAGGGGCTCAATCTGGTTCTTGGCGATCTCCTTTTGAAGCAAAGCTGAAAGGCCGTCCGCGACAAACAATAATAGGAATGGCAACAAGGGGTCGCCTTGACGGAGACCACGGGAAGGAGTAAACGAATCCAACAAGGTTCCATTAAATTTTACGGAATAGCTCACCGTGGTCACACATGACATGATCCATCCGATCCACCGGTGAGAGAAACCTAAGCCTTTCATCGCCTTCTCAATAAAACCTCAGTCCACACGATCATATGCCTTTGACAGATCAATTTTTTATGCACAAAAATTCTTCTCCAGATTTGTATTTTGCTCAATGAAATGAAAGCACACGAACGCCACAAGTGCATTATCGATAATAAGCCTCCCTGGGACAAACGCATGTTGGTTTACCGAGATTATATCACCCAGGAAGGGCCTTAATCTATTTGCTAAACATTTTGCAATCACCTTGTAGAGCACTATGCACAAGCTAATAGGACGGAACTCTCGCAAATTTGATGGTTGATCCACCTTAGGAATGAGGACAATTGCAGTATGATTGATATTAGCTAGCATGTTACCCGTAGCAAAAAATAACTTGATGCCAGCAATGACTTCCTCCTTTATTGTTCCCTAGTTCCTCTGATAAAACCTGGCTGGAAACCCATCTGTACCTGGAGCCTTCAACAGCCCAATTTGGAACAGGGCATCCGATATTTCCATGTTAGAAAACTCTTTGCACAGGATTTTGTTCATATCCTTGGAGGCCTTTTTCTCAAACAAATCAATGATGTCACTTGGGTTCAAGCTAGGATCCCGTGTGAAGAGGTTTTGAAAGAATTGTGTGGCCATCATTTCTAGCTTGGTATGTGATGATTCCCAACTCCCATCATCCTTTTGAAGTTTGGTAATTTTGTTCTTTTTTGCATGCCACACAACTTTTCGATGGAAAATTTGCGTATTATGATCCCCCTCTTTCAGCCAACTAACTCTAGAACGTTGTAACCATAGCATTTCCTCTTTATATATGAGCTTATTCAATTTGTATGAAACTTGTCATACCTCCTTACTGTCCGCCCGATGCAACAACAGATGTTTTTAGTTCAGACCGGACAACTTCGAGTTCTTGGAGAATGTTTCCAAATTTGCGGGAGCTCCAAGCTTGCAATGACTTCATCACACTACATAAGCAGCCCTGGATAGCGCCCAGATCACTCTTGTCACCAGCTGCTGCCCATGCCTATTCAATAATTTCGGGCAAATCAAAAGCCCTTTCCCAAAACAGCTCGTACTGTCTACATCTCCTCTTGTTTTGTCCTACTTGCTCAGCTTGGAGACGGACAAGAAGCAAATATTGGTCCGAGCAGGAGGACACTATGTGCTCAACTGATGCCTTTGTAAATATATCCCTCTAGTTATTGTCCGCCACAATGCGATCAAGTGTGACCTTTACAGTATTTCTCCCTCCCCTTTTAATGTCATAAGTAAAAGGTAAGCCTCTGAAGCCTAGGTCGACCAACTCACATACATCCAATGTATCTCTGAATGCCCCCATTTGCCATTCTGCGCGACGGGAAAACGAGAAGTGTTCGAACTACCATAGGGCTTCGTTGAAATCCCCCATCATTGTCCACGGAAGATCAGATTTAGCTTTTAGTTGACGAAGAGTGTGCCACATGAGATGTCTATTTTCCACCTTTGTCTCACCATATACGCACGTCAATCTCCACAAAACGGTACCCGAAGCAATGCCAATATGCACATCGATGTAACGTTCATTGAGATCTTGTATTTCGACATGCAACTTCTCATCCCAGAAGAGGGCTAGCCCTCTGCTAAGACCTTCACTGCTAACACCGGCATAGCCTCTCAGCCCTAGTCGGCTGCATAAACATCTGACTTTCTCTTTTCTTTGTCTTGTGTCACACAAGAATATGAACTGAGGCTGGTGCACTTTATTGAGTGACACAAGGTCAAGGAATGTCCAAGATCCCCCAATCCTCCTACAGTTCCACACCAAACAAGCCAGTGCTTCTGGGTTAACAGTGTTATGCACTAGTTGCGGTGTCCTAGTGTTAGGGTTTTTGGCAGAGCCGCCTGGATCGAACCGTGTGCCTATTGGATCAGGATTGCTCCTCCGATCCCCTCCCAAAACTATTCCTTCTGCATAGCTGCCTCCGTCTGATTGGGGTTCCGTTCTCCTGCACACATCAGATTCCTGGGAAGGTCTTCTTAGACTCCCAGACATGGCAGACGAGGACACAAGGGCGGACAAGGCCGCACGGGCGGACAGAGCCGCAATATGAGTGCCCCGAGGATGGATGCCTCGAGCGGCGCTGGTGCCATCCTCGGCGGCGAAAGCCATGGATAGTGGCGGCGGCTGGGTATCACCCTTTTTCCGCCAAACCCTAGCAGTGGTTGTGTGACTGTGTCCACTAATCATTTCATAAAAGAAAACTGTGTCCACTAACCTACATGTGTTATCTCATGTGGTGAACCATGCGTTGGCCGCTGGTCAGTCTGGTCTTGTTGCGGCTCAGCAGCAAAGCCGCGATCATGCAGCAGCTAGAGCGTGGCCAGAAGCAGGTCTAGCAGCCAGGGGTTGGCAGGACGTGTTGGACCGGTAACAGCCTGTGCATCCGTTGAGGATTTTATTTCTGGCGCAGCCTAGCGAGGTCGCCCTGCTTTTCCCTATTTGGCGCCTTCTCCGCGTATCTGGTTAACTAGAGCCTGAAAGCATTCCAGCCTGCTGGCCCGTTCTAAAAGTAACTCCAACGCGCAACAACATTTCGTCTACACATGTCTTCTGGGTCGACACAAACAGGGCACATATTCATTTTACGACTGTTCATGACACATTGTCGGCCTAAATTTAAACTGGGTTTGCATAGATGTAGACACGCGGATGCATGCCACACTTGTCCCGGTTATTGATGGCACATCCACCTCATTTCTCCCCTCTCTCCCAAAACCCTTCGGCCCTCTCGCTTTTCGCCCACTTATGGCAGACGCACCAAAGCTCACTGCCACCGCTGACAACATGGTCCTCCGGCCCATGCGCAAAAAGCAGCCCAAGAAGGAGATGACGCCGGAGCAGAAGGCCAGCCATGCAACGAAGACGGCTGGCCGGAGGAAGGTCGAGACAGAGAAGAGAAGGCCACCGCGGCCACCCTAGCTGTTGCCATTCAACATGATGCCACCATTAAGGAGAAGGAGGTCCTCGTCGACGAGGGCACGCAGAGGGCGCTCGCCATGCTAGGGTTCCCTCACGGCAAGCCGTCCATTCTTGCCGCCACGGCCAACACGGGCGCATCAGCTACCTGTCCTCCAAGGCCGGAATTGATGCGCACCTCCATCATGCCACATACGCACGACTTCCCTCCCCATCACAACCCGTCCGCGTCCTGCTTCTCCACGTTGCGCAAAGACATCTTGCCGGAAGGGACTGTGATCGAGGGTGGCCAATGGTTTCATCATGGAGAACATTATCTTCAAGGGTTCCCAAGACTAGATGACGACGAGACCTAAAGAAAGACGGTCATGGCCACTTCACGCAAGACCAAGAGGTCATGGTTGACCACTTCTACCAAGAAGACACTGACGACCAATGGGAAGACGAATACGACTAGAATCATGCGACAGAAGATGATGTGGATGTCAAGGAGGAGACTTTGTGTGTCGATGATCTCACTCAATCACCCAATGCATAAAAGAAGAGAAGGAAAAGCTAGATGGTTGATCTATGGCCGAGAGGTACATCTTTTTTGTACGAGGGCATGTGCGATGGCATGAACAATGACCAAGATGCACGGCATGGTTAAAATTATGTACGTCTTTTTGGATGCTATCAAATTGGCAAGTGTGCCAACATAAAATATGGCTTTTTTGTAGGTTGGTACGTATGCATGCATGAACTATGGCCGCTGTCCATTTAGATTAAATTTGCTTGCCAAAATATTCGGATGCGCTGACAAAAGTGCGTCGGCCCGTTGGGCGGACCAGTCAAGTTTTAGCGAACACGGACGGATAACATGCCTATATCTGACCCAAAAGGACGAAAAGCAGACAAAAAATGTGCCTGCTTGCGTCGGCGCGTTGGAGTTGAGCAAAGGATTGCAGCAGGAGAGAACTATTCCTGGTTTTGGGAAGTTTCTAGAAGCTTCCCATCCGGGTTTTCTCTATTTTTTTCCTTAGGTAATTATGGAGTGATTTGGTTCTGTTTTTTCTTTTCCCTTTTTTCCTTTTTCTTTTTCCTTTTAAAACATGCGACTTTTTTCCAACTTAAATATTTGTTCACAATCGTGCACTTTTTTCAAATTTATGAACTTTTGCTTTTAAATCCACTATTTGTTTTCAATTTTGTGAATTTTATTTCGAAATTATTGAACCTTTTTCCAAATTCATGAACTTTATCTTTTCATAATCACTGAACTTTTTCCAAATCCGTACTCTCTTTCAAAACGGATGAACTTTTTCTAATTTCAAAAAAAATATTCAAATTTCGTGAACTTTTTTTCACGTTGTATTTTTTCAAATTCATGAACTTTTCTAAAATTTGTGAACCTTTTTCATTTTTTGTGAACTTTTCAACATTTCACGTACTTTGCTTTCTGAATTCTGAACTTTTCTCAAATTCACAATTGTTTTCAATGATTTTGTGTACTCTTTTCAGATTTATGTTTATGCTTGTAAACTTTTTAACGATTTACATTTTTGTGAATCAGTCAACCAACGAGATGCAAACGAGCGAGTGAGTGAGCAGTGCATGCGGACGAGCGATGCGCCTTGGTGATGCAAGCAATGTTGGGCCGGCCAGGACATGCGGACGAGAGAGCGATTTCCTTTGAGGGCGAACTACGCTAAGCGGCGCTAAAGGCGCCGGTCAGGAGCTCTGACTCGCAGTAGGAATTGTTGTCTCACTTTGCCGGAGCTATATTCGGCTTATAGCGACATGGTAGGGGGAGCACCTATGCAGCGCTGCAGGCGCCCGTTAATGATCCGGCGCCTGCAGCGTCGCTGGCATGGGCTGGCCCACTAGCGTCTGCCAAGTTTTTTATCTGTTTTCTTTTCTGTTGATCCAGTAGAAAAAAACACCCAGATTTTCTATTTCTTATCGAAATGAAATCAAAAAAGGTTTAAAGATTTAAAGGAAAAGGTTCATCCATTTGAAAAAAAGTTCATATCTTTAAAAAAGTTCATTGAAGTTGAAAAAAGTTCATCCCATTTGGAAAAAGTTCATGTGTTTTTTAAAAATGTTCATTGGACTGAAAGTGAATTTAATAAATTTCAAAAATTTCATCAATTTTGAAAAAAAAGTTTCCATTTTCAGAAAAATGTTCATCAAAAATTAAAAGGTTCATTGATATTCAAAAAACGTTCATAGAATTTTATTATTTTAGAAAAGGTTACTCGATTTTCAGATAAAATTTCATAATCTTAAAATATATTAGTTGAAATTTAAAAAATATTTAACAAAAATTCAAAAAGGTTCATAGATTTTCAAAAACAAATCGTCAATCGGCACCTACATGGGCCAGCCCATACACGAACGCCACAGGCGCTAGTTAAGAAACATACACGTTAACTGACGCCTGTGCCCCAAATAGGAAATGCCCATGGTGGGTGGCCTCGCCTGTTGCATCCACGCATATGGGATTGCCCAATCGTGTCTATTCTTGGTTATGTGTGTTTTCGAATGATGATCGATCACTGTTGTGTTTGTTTTTCCTGGTTCCATTTTTCATAAAGTTTTATTGTTTTGTTTGATATTTTATTTCTTCATCAGTTTATATGATTTTTTTCTTCGTTATACTTCAATTTTCTTTGTTTCTTTCACATATTTTGATCTATTTTTTCTTTGTTATACATTGCTTTCTTTTTTTCATTCTAGTTTTTTTTTTGCTTCTCTTCAGTCTTCTTTTTGTTACTTTGTTGGTTTAAACAGGTTTCGTTTGGTTTACTTTATTTCTCTCTGTGTTTTTTTTTGCTTTCTTTTTTCAACACATGTCTATATTTTTCTTACATACTGTAAACTTTGTGTACATCAAGAATATATATTTAATAAATGTTTGATATTTTTCAGTTACATTCTTAATATTTTTTTCAAATACATGTTTTGATGTATATTTTTGCCTCACATTGTAAATTTTTATCATACATCCGAAACATTTTTTGTACACATTTAAAGATTTTAAAATGCATTATATAAAAATTAAAAAAATTAATGTCTATTATTTTCATACAGATTTTGCATTTTTTTTATATATCTAAAACATTGTTTCTTACAAGTTTAACATTTTTCATCCACGTGATTACTTTTTCAAATACCTGTTTCGAAATCTATTTTTTCGTATGCGTCGTACATTTTTCTTGTACATCTAAAATATACTTTCATGCATGTTATTATTAGTTCTAATCGCACAAACAATGTATATTTTATAAATACCTCTGTTACTTAAATACCTATCTCTACTATTTGAAAAGAACATCGTGTTTTGTCTTTGACTTTTTCCCCACCAACCCTTCATTCAACCTCCCACTCTCCATCGATGTTTTCTGGGTTTTTTTTTTAGAGTATGCCAATGGCGTACCATATTTTTATAGAAGACAGAATAAAGTTTACAAAACACCAATTACAATGTGAACAGCACAATTGGTGGGGTACACCCACACCAACAAGGGGAGCTAGACTACTCTCTCACAAAAGGTTCTAATCCTCCGACACCCAAGCCCGCGAGCTTCGATTCCTTAATCATCTCAAAAACTTGGGTAACTAACTACGCATGCGATTTTTGGTCGTTTGTCCTGTTGAAAACTCTAGCGTTTCTCTGCTTCCAGATTGCCCACGAGGTCCCTATGATGAATAAGTCGAAACCACATACAGTTCTACCCGAGAAGTACCTTCTCTGGCTAAACCACCAATCTCTGAACGTGTCAGGCGGGGTGGGGGTGAAATGTTCAGGTTGAGGCTATCAAGGCATCCCTGCCAGACCTCTCTGGCGTAGACACAGTGGCAGAGGATGTGGTCAACATTGTCTTGGTCTTGGAGGCACGAGAAGCAAGCAGATGGCTCATCTTAGAGTCCATTTCTGGATCTTCTGTCGGAGGTCCAGAGCCTGTACATCACATGATCATCTCATACATCACATATATCACATCATGTAATTGGCCATATCATATCACAACATACCCTGCAAAAACAAGTTAGACGTCCTCTAATTGTTGTTGCATGTTTTACGTGGATGCTACGGGTATCTAGCAAGAACAATTCTCACCTACGCATAAACCACAACGGTGATACACTAGTTTGCTTTTCAACCTTCTCAAGGACCGCCTTTGTCGAATCCGATCCAACTAAAGTGAGAGAAACTGTCACCCGCAAGCCATCTAGGCAACAAGTTGCGTCGAGGGAACCGGTCTCTCGTAAGCGTACGAGTAATGTTGGTCCGGGCCGCTTCATCTCACAATCCCGCTGAACCAAAATACGACCAAGGGAGGAAGCAATCTAAGCATCAACGCCCACAAACCTTTTGTGTTCTACTCGAGATCTCATCGAACCATAAACCTAGCTCATGATGCCACTGTTGGGGAACGTCGCATGGGAAACAAAAAATTTCCTACGTACACGCAAACCTATCCATGGTGATGAGCATCTACGAGAGGGAGAGTGGATCTACATACCCTTGTAGATCGCTAAGCGGGAAGCGTTAAGAAACGCGGTTGGTGTAGTCGAACATCTTCGCGATCCAAATCGCCGAGCGTCCCGCGATCTCATCACGATCCGTCCCGCGATGCAATCACGATCCGTCCCGTGAACTCATCACGATCCGTCCCGCGATCTCATCACGATCCGTCTCACGATCTTGATCACGATCTGTCCCACGAACTCATCACGATCCGTTCCGCGATCTCATCACGAACCGTCTCGCGGTCTCGGTCACAGTCCTTCCGATCTAGCGCCGAACGGACGGCACCTCCGCGTTCAGCACACGTGCAGCTTGATGACGATCTCCACCGTCTTGATCCAGCAAGAGGAGGTGGAGAGGAGAGAGAGTTCACCGATAGCGTGACGGAGCTCCGGTGATGGTGGTGGAGTGATTCCGGCAGGGCTTCGCCTAAGCGCTGCGGAAAACCGATCTAGAGGAGAAACTGTGCACCGGTGAAACGGGTAGCACGTGGCCGGAAATTCTATCCAAAAACCACCCAATCCACTAGTATATATAGGAGGAGAGGAGAGGAGAGGCAGCCAAGGCCTTTGGGTCGGCCAAAATAGGAGGTGGGAAGCAATCCTACTTCACCTCCAATCCTAGTTGGAGTAGGATTGCCTCCTATTGGCTGATTTTCCACCTTTTGCTTTAGGACTTTCTCTCCTGCGCCATGGGCCTTTGTGGCTGTTTTCCTAGCCCACTAAGGGCTGGTTAATACTCTCCCACAGCCCATGGACCTCTTGGGGTCGAAGTACCCCTCCCGGAGGTCTCCCGGTACACTACCGGCACTCCCGGTACACTACCGGCACTCCCGGTACACTACCGATGAGCCCGAAACTTTTTCGGAAACCAAACTGGGACTTCCTATATATGAATCTTTACCTCCGGACCATTTCGGAGATCCTCGTGACGTCCGGGATCTCATCCGAGACTCCGAACAAACTTCGGTCACCACCATACATAACTCAACACTACCGAAACGTCACCGAACCTTAAGTGTGCAGACCCTGCGGGTTCGAGAACTATGTAGACATGACCGAGACACCTCTACGGTCAATAACCAATGGCGGGACCTGGACGTCCACATTGGTTCCTACATATTCTACGAAGATCTTTATCGGTCGAACCTCTATGTCAAGGATTCAGTTAATCCCGTATAACGTTCCCTTTGTTCTTCGGTATGTTACTTGCCCGAGATTCGATCGTCGGTATCTCCATACCTAGTTCAACCTCGTTACCGGCAAGTCTCTTTACTCGTTCTGTAATACAAGATCCCGCAACTAACAATTAGTCACATTGCTTGCAAGGCTTATTCTGATGTTGCATTACCGAGTGGGCCCCGACATACCTCTCCGTCACAAGGAGTAACAAATCCTAGTCTCGATCCATGCCAACTCAACAGACACCATCGGAGATACCTGTAGAGCACCTTTATAGTCACCTAGTTACGTTGCGACGTTTGATACACACAAGGCACTCCTCCGATATCCGTGAGTTGCATGATCTCATGGTCATAGGAACATATACTTGACATGCAGAGAACAGTAGCAATAAACTGACACGATCATATGTTATGTTTGTAGTTTGGGTCTTATCCATCACATCATTCTCCTAATGATGTGATCCCGTTATCAAATGACATCTCATGTCCATGGCTAGGAAACCTTAACCATCCTTTGATCAACGAGCTAGTCCATTAGAGGCATACTAGGGACATGGTTTTGTCTATGTATCCACACATGCATTTAAGTCTCCGATCAATACAATTATAGCATGGATAATAAACGATTATCATGAACAAGGAAATATGATAATAACTAATTTATTATTGCCTCTAGGGCATATTTCCAATAGTCTCCCACTTGCACTAGAGTCAATAATCTAGTTCACATCACCATGTGATTCGCATTGTTATGAATCTAACACCCAATGAGTTCTGGGGCTCGATCATGCTTTGCATGTGAGAGAGGTCTTATAGTCAACGGGTCTGTGATATTCAGATCCGTGTGTACTTTGCAAATCTCTATGTCAAACCGTAAACACTGCTACCACACTCCACTTGGTACTATTTCCAAATGGCTGCTCCACTATACGTATCCAGATTGCTACTACTAGTCATCCGGATAGGTGTTAAAGCTTGCATCGACGTAACTCTTTACGACGAACTCTTTGTCACCTCCATAATCAAGAAACATTTCCTTAGTCCTCCGGTTACTAAGGATAATTCCGACCGCTGTCCAGTGATCCACTCCTGGACCACACTTGTACCCCTTGACAGACTCATGGCAAGGCACACACAGGTGCGGTACACAGCATGGCATACTATACAGAGCCTATGGCTAAGGCATAGGGGACGACGTTCGTCCTTTCTCTTCCTTCTGTCGTGGTCGAGCTTTGAGTCTCACTCAACTTCACACCTTACAAATCAGGCGAGAACTCTTTCTCTGACTGATCCATTTTGAACTCTTTCAAAATCTTTGTCAAGGTATGTACTCATTGAAAGTCTCATCAAGTCATCTTGATCTATCTCTATAGATCTTGATGCTCAACAATTTGGTAGCTTTATCCAGGTCTTCCTTTGAAAATCACTTTCCAAATAACCGTTTTATGCTTTCCAGAAACTCTACATTATTTCTGAACAACAATATGTCATCCACATATACTTATCAGAAATTCTATAGTGCTCCCACTCACTTTATTGCAAATACAAGTTTCTCGTAAACTTTGTATAAACATCAAAACTTTGATCACCTCATCAAAGCGTATATTCCAACTCCGAGATGCTTGCTTCAGTCCATGGAAGGATCACCGAAGCTTGCACACCTTTTAGCATCCTTAGGCCTGACAAAACCTTCTGGTTGTATCACATACAACCTTTCCTCAAGTAAACCGTTAAGGAAACGATGTTTTGACATCCATGTGCCAGATTTCATAATTGAAAACACAACAACTGCTAACATAATTCCAACAGACTTTAGCACCACTACGAGTGAGAAAGTCTCATCGTAGTCAACTCCTTGAACTTGTCACAAACATCTTTGCAACAAGTCGAGCTTTACAAATAGTGACATTCACCATCAGTGTCTGTCTTCATTTTAAAGATCCATTTGTACTCAACGACCTGCCGTCCAATGAGCAAGTATACCAAAGTCTACACTTGGTTTTCATACATGGATCCTATCTCGGATTTCATGGCCTCCAACCATTTGTCGGAATCCGGGCCCATCAACGCTTCTCCATAGCTCGTAGGTTCATCGTTGTCCAACAACATGATCTCCAAGACAGAGTTGTCGTACCACTTAGGAGCAGTACACATCCTTGTCGACCTACGAAGTTCGATAGTAACTTGATCCTGAAGCTTCATGATCATCATCATTAACTTCCTCTTCAACTAACGTAGGCTTCACAGAAACATCTTTCTGCGCTGCGCTACTCTCTGGTTGAACAAAGGTTTAACAACCTCATCAAGTTCTATCTTCCTCCCACTCAATTCTTTTGCGAGAAACATTTCCTCGAGAAAGGATCCGTTTAAGCAACAAACACTTTGCACTAGGATCTGAGATTGAAGGTTCACCCAACTGATCTTAGTGTTTCTATGAAGATGCATTTGTCCGCCTTGGGTTCGACCTCATTAGGTGAAAAAAAAATCCACACAAGCGTCGCAGCCCTAAACATTAAGAAATGACAGCTTAGGTTTCTATCAAACCATAATTCACACGGTGTCATCTCAACGGATTTAGATGGTGCCCTATTTAAAGTGAATGTAGTTGTCTCTAATGCATAACCCCAAAATTATAGTAATAAAACGATAAGAGACATCACAGCACGCACCATATCCAATAGAGCATGACTATGATGTTCGGACACACCATCACACTATGGTGTTCCAGGTGGCGTTAGTTGTGAAACAAATTTCACATTGTCTTAAGTTGTATGCCAAACTCGTAACTCAGATATTCACCTCCACGATCATATCGCGGTCATTTTTATCTTCTTGTCACGATGATCTTAAACTTCACTCTGAATTTGCTTGAACCTTTCAAACGATTCAGACTTGTGTTTCATTAAGTAAATATACACTATATCTACTCAAATCATCAGTGAAGGTAAGAAAATAACGATATCCACTGCATGCTACAAGACTCACTAGATTGCATACATCAACATGTATCATTTCCAATGAATCACTTGCCCGCTCCATCCAACGGGGTCCTTCAGTCATCTTGCCCAAGAGGCATGGTTCGCATGTCTCAACCGATTCGAAATCGAATGAGTCCAAAGATCCATCAGCATGGAGTTTCTTCATGCGCTTTATACCAATATGACATTTTGCGGCAGTGCCACAAGTATGTGGTACTATCATTATTAACTTTGTATCTTTTGACATCAATATTATGAACATGTGTATTACTACGATCAAGATTTCAACAAACCATTCTCACTGGGTGCATGACCATTGAAGGTATTATTCATGTAAACAGAATAACCATTATTCTCTAACTTAAATGAATAACCGTATTGCAATAAACATGATCTAATCATGTTCATGCTCAACGCAAAACACCAAATAACATTTATTTAGGTTCGTCACTAATCCTGAAGGTAGAGAGAGTGTGCGATGTTGATCACATCAACCTCGGAAACAATTCCAACACACATCGTCACCTCACCCTTAGCTAGTTCTCCGTTTATTCCATAGCTTTTATTTCGAGGTACTAACATTTAGCAACCGAACCGGTATCAAATACCCAGGTGCTACTAGGAGTACTAGCAAGGTACACATCAATAACTCGTATATCAAATATACTTCTGTCGATTTTGCCAGCCTTCTTATCTACCAAGTATCTAGGGTTGTTCCGCTTCAGCGACCGCTCACCTCATAACAGAAGCACTTAGTCTCGGGTTTGAGTTCAACTTCGGGTTGCTTCACTGGAGCAGCAACTGACTTGCTATCCATGAAGTTTCCCTCCTTGCTCTTGCCCTTCTCGAAACTAGTGGTTTGATTAACCATCAACACTTGACGCTCCTTCTTGATTTCTACCTTCGCGGTGTCAAACATCGCGAACAGCTCAGGAATCATTATTTCTATCCCTGGCAATTTATAGTTCATCACCAAGTTCTAGTAGCTTAGTGACAGTGACTTGGAGAACTATATCAATCACTATCTTATCTTGAAGATCAACTCCCACTTGATTCAAGCGATTGTAGTACCCAGACAATCTGAGTACATGCTCAACGGTTGAGCTATTCTCCTTCATCTTACAGGCAAAGAATCTTGTTGGAGATCTCATATCTCGCAACACGGGCACAAGCCTGAGATCACAATCTCAGCTCCTAGAACATCTCATATGTTCCGTGACGTTCAAAATGTTTCGGAGCCTCAATTGTAAGCCGTAATGCATGACGCACTAAACTATCAAGTAGTCATCGGAACGTGCCTGTCAGATGTTCACAACATCTACAGACGACGCTAGAGGGGGTCGGCGCACCGAGCAGTGCATTAAGGACATAAGCCTTCTGTGCAGCAAAGAGGACAATTCTCAGATCCCAGACCCAATCCGCAATATTGCTACCATCATCTTTCAATACTAATTCTCTAGGAACATATAAAACTACAAGGGAGCTACAGCGTGAGCTAGTAATCTAAAACATAATTTGCAAAGACACTTTGACTATGTTCATGATAATGAGTTCAATTAATCATATTACCTAAGAACTCCCACTCAAATTGACATCCCTCCGATCATTCGAGTGATACATGATCCAAATTCACCAACTCAAGTCTGATCATCACGTGAGTTGAGGTGGCTGCAATGGTGAACATCATTATGTTGATCATATCTACTATATGACTCATGTTCGACCTTTCGGTCTCTTGTGTTCCGAGGCCATGTCTGTACATGCTAGGCTCGTCAAGTTTAACCCGAGTGTTCTGCGCGTGCAAATCTGGCTTGCACCCGTTGTATGTGAACGTAGAGTCTATCACACCCGATCATCACGTGGTGTCTCAACATGACGAACTTTCACAACGGTGCACACTCGGGGAGAACACAATTTATCTTGAAATTAAGTGAGGGATCACCTTATAATGCTACCGTCGTCCTAAGCAAAACAAGGTGCATAAAAGGATTAACATCACATGCAAATCATAAGTGGCATTATATGGCCATTATCTTGTGCTTTTGATCTCCATCATGAAAGCACCGGCATGATCTCCATCGTCACCGGCATGACACCATGATCTCCATCATCTTGATTTCCATCAACGTGTCGCCATCGGGGTTGTCACGCCCTGCATGCTTCTACTACTATTGCTACCGTAGCGATAAAGTAAAGCATTACATAGCGCTTAATGATTGACACGCAGGTCATACAATAATTAAAGACAACCCTATGGCTCCTGCCGGTTGCCGTATTCATCGACATGCAAGTCGTGATAATCTATACATCACATGATCATCTCATACATCACATATATCACATCATGTAATTGGCCATATCATATCACAACATACCCTGCAAAAACAAGTTGGATGTCCTCTAATTGTTGTTGCATGTTTTACGTGGCTGCTACGGGTATCTAGCAAGAACAATTCTCACCTACGCATAAACCACAACGGTGATACACTAGTTTGCTTTTCAACCTTCTCAAGGACCGCCTTTGTCAAATCCGATCCAACTAAAGTGAGAGAAACTGTCACCCGCAAGCCATCTAGGCAACAAGTTGCGTCGAGGGAACCGGTCTCTCGTAAGCGTACGAGTAATGTTGGTCCGGGCCGCTTCATCTCACAATCCCGCTGAACCAAAATACGACCAAGGGAGGAAGCAATCTAAGCATCAACGCCCACAAACCTTTTGTGTTCTACTCGAGATCTCATCGAACCATCAACCTAGCTCATGATGCCACTGTTGGGGAACGTCGCATGGGAAACAAAAAATTTCCTACGCACACGCAAACCTATCCATGGTGATGAGCATCTACGAGAGGGAGAGTGGATCTACATACCCTTGTAGATCGCTAAGTGGGAAGCGTTAAGAAACGCGGTTGGTGTAGTCGAACATCTTCGCGATCCAAATCGCCGAGCGTCCCGCGATCTCATCACGATCCGTCCCGCGATCCAATCACGATCCGTCCCGTGAACTCATCACGATCCGTCCCGCGATCTCATCACGATCCGTCTCACGATCTTGATCACGATCTGTCCCACGAACTCATCACGATCCGTTCCGCGATCTCATCACGAACCGTCTCGCGGTCTCGATCACAGTCCTTCCGATCTAGCGCCGAACGGACGGCACCTCCGCGTTCAGCACACGTGCAGCTTGATGACGATCTCCACCGTCTTGATCCAGCAAGAGGAGGTGGAGAGGAGAGAGAGTTCACCGGTAGCGTGACGGAGCTCCGGTGATGGTGGTGGAGTGATTCCGGAAGGGCTTCGCCTAAGCGCTGCGGAAAACCGATCTAGAGGAGAAACTGTGCACCGGTGAAACGGGTAGCACGTGGCCGGAAATTCTGTCCAAAAACCACCCAATCCACTAGTATATATAGGAGGAGAGGAGAGGAGAGGCAGCCAAGGCCTTTGGGTCGGCCGAAATAGGAGGTGGGAAGCAATCCTACTTCACCTCCAATCCTAGTTGGAGTAGGATTGCCTCCTATTGGCTGATTTTCCACCTTTTGCTTTAGGACTTTCTCTCCTGCGCCATGGGCCTTTGTGGCTGTTTTCCTAGCCCACTAAGGGCTGGTTAATACTCTCCCACAGCCCATGGACCTCTTGGGGTCGAAGTACCCCTCCCGGAGGTCTCCCGGTACACTACCGGCACTCCCGGTACACTACCGATGAGCCCGAAACTTTTTCAGAAACCAAACTGGGACTTCCTATATATGAATCTTTACCTCCGGACCATTTCGGAGATCCTCGTAACGTCCGGGATCTCATCCGAGACTCCGAACAAACTTCGGTCACCACCGTACATAACTCAACACTACCGAAACGTCACCGAACCTTAAGTGTGCAGACCCTGCGGGTTCGAGAACTATGTAGACATGACCGAGACACCTCTACGGTCAATAACCAATGGCGGGACCTGGACGTCCACATTGGTTCCTACATATTCTACGAAGATCTTTATCGGTCGAACCTCTATGTCAAGGATTCAGTTAATCCCGTATAACGTTCCCTTTGTTCTTCGGTATGTTACTTGCCCGAGATTCGATCGTCGGTATCTCCATACCTAGTTCAACCTCATTACCGGCAAGTCTCTTTACTCGTTCTGTAATACAAGATCCCGCAACTAACAATTAGTCACATTGCTTGCAAGGCTTATTCTGATGTTGCATTACCGAGTGGGCCCCGAGATACCTCTCCGTCACAAGGAGTAACAAATCCTAGTCTCGATCCATGCCAACTCAACAGACACCATCGGAGATACCTGTAGAGCACCTTTATAGTCACCTAGTTACGTTGCGACGTTTGATACACACAAGGCACTCCTCCGATATCCGTGAGTTGCATGATCTCATGGTCATAGGAACATATACTTGACATGCAGAGAACAGTAGCAATAAACTGACACGATCATATGTTATGTTTGTAGTTTGGGTCTTATCCATCACATCATTCTCCTAATGATGTGATCCCGTTATCAAATGACATCTCATGTCCATGGCTAGGAAACCTTAACCATCCTTTGATCAACGAGCTAGTCCATTAGAGGCATACTAGGGACATGGTTTTGTCTATGTATCCACACATGCATTTAAGTCTCCGATCAATACAATTATAGCATGGATAATAAACGATTATCATGAACAAGGAAATATGATAATAACTAATTTATTATTGCCTCTAGGGCATATTTCCAATAGTCTCCCACTTGCACTAGAGTCAATAATCTAGTTCACATCACCATGTGATTCGCATTGTTATGAATCTAACACCCAATGAGTTCTGGGGCTCGATCATGCTTTGCATGTGAGAGAGGTCTTATAGTCAACGGGTCTGTGATATTCAGATCCGTGTGTACTTTGCAAATCTCTATGTCAAACCGTAAACACTGCTACCACACTCCACTTGGTACTATTTCCAAATGGCTGCTCCACTATACGTATCCAGATTGCTACTACTAGTCATCCGGATAGGTGTTAAAGCTTGCATCGACGTAACTCTTTACGACGAACTCTTTGTCACCTCCATAATCAAGAAACATTTCCTTAGTCCTCCGGTTACTAAGGATAATTCCGACCGCTGTCCAGTGATCCACTCCTGGACCACACTTGTACCCCTTGACAGACTCATGGCAAGGCACACACAGGTGCGGTACACAGCATGGCATACTATACAGAGCCTATGGCTAAGGCATAGGGGACGACGTTCGTCCTTTCTCTTCCTTCTGTCGTGGTCGAGCTTTGAGTCTCACTCAACTTCACACCTTACAAATCAGGCGAGAACTCTTTCTCTGACTGATCCATTTTGAACTCTTTCAAAATCTTTGTCAAGGTATGTACTCATTGAAAGTCTCATCAAGTCATCTTGATCTATCTCTATAGATCTTGATGCTCAACAATTTGGTAGCTTTATCCAGGTCTTCCTTTGAAAATCACTTTCCAAATAACCGTTTTATGCTTTCCAGAAACTCTACATTATTTCTGAACAACAATATGTCATCCACATATACTTATCAGAAATTCTATAGTGCTCCCACTCACTTTATTGCAAATACAAGTTTCTCGTAAACTTTGTATAAACATCAAAACTTTGATCACCTCATCAAAGCGTATATTCCAACTCCGAGATGCTTGCTTCAGTCCATGGAAGGATCACCGAAGCTTGCACACCTTTTAGCATCCTTAGGCCTGACAAAACCTTCTGGTTGTATCACATACAACCTTTCCTCAAGTAAACCGTTAAGGAAACGATGTTTTGACATCCATGTGCCAGATTTCATAATTGAAAACACAACAACTGCTAACATAATTCCAACAGACTTTAGCACCACTACGAGTGAGAAAGTCTCATCGTAGTCAACTCCTTGAACTTGTCACAAACATCTTTGCAACAAGTCGAGCTTTACAAATAGTGACATTCACCATCAGTGTCTGTCTTCATTTTAAAGATCCATTTGTACTCAACGACCTGCCGTCCAACGAGCAAGTATACCAAAGTCTACACTTGGTTTTCATACATGGATCCTATCTCGGATTTCATGGCCTCCAACCATTTGTCGGAATCCGGGCCCATCAACGCTTCTCCATAGCTCGTAGGTTCATCGTTGTCCAACAACATGATCTCCAAGACAGAGTTGTCGTACCACTTAGGAGCAGTACACATCCTTGTCGACCTACGAAGTTCGATAGTAACTTGATCCTGAAGCTTCATGATCATCATCATTAACTTCCTCTTCAACTAACGTAGGCTTCACAGAAACATCTTTCTGCGCTGCGCTACTCTCTGGTTGAACAAAGGTTTAACAACCTCATCAAGTTCTATCTTCCTCCCACTCAATTCTTTTGCGAGAAACATTTCCTCGAGAAAGGATCCGTTTAAGCAACAAACACTTTGCACTAGGATCTGAGATTGAAGGTTCACCCAACTGATCTTAGTGTTTCTATGAAGATGCATTTGTCCGCCTTGGGTTCGACCTCATTAGGTGAAAAAAAAATCCACACAAGCGTCGCAGCCCTAAACATTAAGAAATGACAGCTTAGGTTTCTATCAAACCATAATTCACACGGTGTCATCTCAACGGATTTAGATGGTGCCCTATTTAAAGTGAATGTAGTTGTCTCTAATGCATAACCCCAAAATTATAGTAATAAAACGATAAGAGACATCACAGCACGCACCATATCCAATAGAGCATGACTATGATGTTCGGACACACCATCACACTATGGTGTTCCAGGTGGCGTTAGTTGTGAAACAAATTTCACATTGTCTTAAGTTGTATGCCAAACTCGTAACTCAGATATTCACCTCCACGATCATATCGCGGTCATTTTTATCTTCTTGTCACGATGATCTTAAACTTCACTCTGAATTTGCTTGAACCTTTCAAACGATTCAGACTTGTGTTTCATTAAGTAAATATACACTATATCTACTCAAATCATCAGTGAAGGTAAGAAAATAACGATATCCACTGCATGCTACAAGACTCACTAGATTGCATACATCAACATGTATCATTTCCAATGAATCACTTGCCCGCTCCATCCAACGGGGTCCTTCAGTCATCTTGCCCAAGAGGCATGGTTCGCATGTCTCAACCGATTCGAAATCGAATGAGTCCAAAGATCCATCAGCATGGAGTTTCTTCATGCGCTTTATACCAATATGACATTTTGCGGCAGTGCCACAAGTATGTGGTACTATCATTATTAACTTTGTATCTTTTGACATCAATATTATGAACATGTGTATTACTACGATCAAGATTTCAACAAACCATTCTCACTGGGTGCATGACCATTGAAGGTATTATTCATGTAAACAGAATAACCATTATTCTCTAACTTAAATGAATAACCGTATTGCAATAAACATGATCTAATCATGTTCATGCTCAACGCAAAACACCAAATAACATTTATTTAGGTTCGTCACTAATCCTGAAGGTAGAGAGAGTGTGCGATGTTGATCACATCAACCTCGGAAACAATTCCAACACACATCGTCACCTCACCCTTAGCTAGTTCTCCGTTTATTCCATAGCTTTTATTTCGAGGTACTAACATTTAGCAACCGAACCGGTATCAAATACCCAGGTGCTACTAGGAGTACTAGCAAGGTACACATCAATAACTCGTATATCAAATATACTTCTGTCGATTTTGCCAGCCTTCTTATCTACCAAGTATCTAGGGTTGTTCCGCTTCAGCGACCGCTCACCTCATAACAGAAGCACTTAGTCTCGGGTTTGAGTTCAACTTCGGGTTGCTTCACTGGAGCAGCAACTGACTTGCTATCCATGAAGTTTCCCTCCTTGCTCTTGCCCTTCTCGAAACTAGTGGTTTGATTAACCATCAACACTTGACGCTCCTTCTTGATTTCTACCTTCGCGGTGTCAAACATCGCGAACAGCTCAGGAATCATTATTTCTATCCCTGGCAATTTATAGTTCATCACCAAGTTCTAGTAGCTTAGTGACAGTGACTTGGAGAACTATATCAATCACTATCTTATCTTGAAGATCAACTCCCACTTGATTCAAGCGATTGTAGTACCCAGACAATCTGAGTACATGCTCAACGGTTGAGCTATTCTCCTTCATCTTACAGGCAAAGAATCTTGTTGGAGATCTCATATCTCGCAACACGGGCACAAGCCTGAGATCACAATCTCAGCTCCTAGAACATCTCATATGTTCCGTGACGTTCAAAATGTTTCGGAGCCTCAATTGTAAGCCGTAATGCATGACGCACTAAACTATCAAGTAGTCATCGGAACGTGCCTGTCAGATGTTCACAACATCTACAGACGACGCTAGAGGGGGTCGGCGCACCGAGCAGTGCATTAAGGACATAAGCCTTCTGTGCAGCAAAGAGGACAATTCTCAGATCCCAGACCCAATCCGCAATATTGCTACCATCATCTTTCAATACTAATTCTCTAGGAACATATAAAACTACAAGGGAGCTACAGCGTGAGCTAGTAATCTAAAACATAATTTGCAAAGACACTTTGACTATGTTCATGATAATGAGTTCAATTAATCATATTACCTAAGAACTCCCACTCAAATTGACATCCCTCCGATCATTCGAGTGATACATGATCCAAATTCACCAACTCAAGTCTGATCATCACGTGAGTTGAGGTGGCTGCAATGGTGAACATCATTATGTTGATCATATCTACTATATGACTCATGTTCGACCTTTCGGTCTCTTGTGTTCCGAGGCCATGTCTGTACATGCTAGGCTCGTCAAGTTTAACCCGAGTGTTCTGCGCGTGCAAATCTGGCTTGCACCCGTTGTATGTGAACGTAGAGTCTATCACACCCGATCATCACGTGGTGTCTCAACATGACGAACTTTCGCAACGGTGCACACTCGGGGAGAACACAATTTATCTTGAAATTAAGTGAGGGATCACCTTATAATGCTACCGTCGTCCTAAGCAAAACAAGGTGCATAAAAGGATTAACATCACATGCAAATCATAAGTGGCATTATATGGCCATTATCTTGTGCTTTTGATCTCCATCATGAAAGCACCGGCATGATCTCCATCGTCACCGGCATGACACCATGATCTCCATCATCTTGATTTCCATCAACGTGTCGCCATCGGGGTTGTCACGCCCTGCATGCTTCTACTACTATTGCTACCGTAGCGATAAAGTAAAGCATTACATAGCGCTTAATGATTGACACGCAGGTCATACAATAATTAAAGACAACCCTATGGCTCCTGCCGGTTGCCGTATTCATCGACATGCAAGTCGTGATAATCTATACATCACATGATCATCTCATACATCACATATATCACATCATGTAATTGGCCATATCATATCACAACATACCCTGCAAAAACAAGTTGGATGTCCTCTAATTGTTGTTGCATGTTTTACGTGGCTGCTACGGGTATCTAGCAAGAACAATTCTCACCTACGCATAAACCACAACGGTGATACACTAGTTTGCTTTTCAACCTTCTCAAGGACCGCCTTTGTCAAATCCGATCCAACTAAAGTGAGAGAAACTGTCACCCGCAAGCCATCTAGGCAACAAGTTGCGTCGAGGGAACCGGTCTCTCGTAAGCGTACGAGTAATGTTGGTCCGGGCCGCTTCATCTCACAATCCCGCTGAACCAAAATACGACCAAGGGAGGAAGCAATCTAAGCATCAACGCCCACAAACCTTTTGTGTTCTACTCGAGATCTCATCGAACCATCAACCTAGCTCATGATGCCACTGTTGGGGAACGTCGCATGGGAAACAAAAAATTTCCTACGCACACGCAAACCTATCCATGGTGATGAGCATCTACGAGAGGGAGAGTGGATCTACATACCCTTGTAGATCGCTAAGTGGGAAGCGTTAAGAAACGCGGTTGGTGTAGTCGAACATCTTCGCGATCCAAATCGCCGAGCGTCCCGCGATCTCATCACGATCCGTCCCGCGATCCAATCACGATCCGTCCCGTGAACTCATCACGATCCGTCCCGCGATCTCATCACGATCCGTCTCACGATCTTGATCACGATCTGTCCCACGAACTCATCACGATCCGTTCCGCGATCTCATCACGAACCGTCTCGCGGTCTCGATCACAGTCCTTCCGATCTAGCGCCGAACGGACGGCACCTCCGCGTTCAGCACACGTGCAGCTTGATGACGATCTCCACCGTCTTGATCCAGCAAGAGGAGGTGGAGAGGAGAGAGAGTTCACCGGTAGCGTGACGGAGCTCCGGTGATGGTGGTGGAGTGATTCCGGAAGGGCTTCGCCTAAGCGCTGCGGAAAACCGATCTAGAGGAGAAACTGTGCACCGGTGAAACGGGTAGCACGTGGCCGGAAATTCTGTCCAAAAACCACCCAATCCACTAGTATATATAGGAGGAGAGGAGAGGAGAGGCATCCAAGGCCTTTGGGTCGGCCGAAATAGGAGGTGGGAAGCAATCCTACTTCACCTCCAATCCTAGTTGGAGTAGGATTGCCTCCTATTGGCTGATTTTCCACCTTTTGCTTTAGGACTTTCTCTCCTGCGCCATGGGCCTTTGTGGCTGTTTTCCTAGCCCACTAAGGGCTGGTTAATACTCTCCCACAGCCCATGGACCTCTTGGGGTCGAAGTACCCCTCCCGGAGGTCTCCCGGTACACTACCGGCACTCCCGGTACACTACCGATGAGCCCGAAACTTTTTCAGAAACCAAACTGGGACTTCCTATATATGAATCTTTACCTCCGGACCATTTCGGAGATCCTCGTGACGTCCGGGATCTCATCTGAGACTCCGAACAAACTTCGGTCACCACCATACATAACTCAACACTACCGAAACGTCACCGAACCTTAAGTGTGCAGACCCTGCGGGTTCGAGAACTATGTAGACATGACCGAGACACCTCTACGGTCAATAACCAATGGCGGGACCTGGACGTCCACATTGGTTCCTACATATTCTACGAAGATCTTTATCGGTCGAACCTCTATGTCAAGGATTCAGTTAATCCCGTATAACGTTCCCTTTGTTCTTCGGTATGTTACTTGCCCGAGATTCGATCGTCGGTATCTCCATACCTAGTTCAACCTCGTTACCGGCAAGTCTCTTTACTCGTTCTGTAATACAAGATCCCGCAACTAACAATTAGTCACATTGCTTGCAAGGCTTATTCTGATGTTGCATTACCGAGTGGGCCCCGAGATACCTCTCCGTCACAAGGAGTAACAAATCCTAGTCTCGATCCATGCCAACTCAACAGACACCATCGGAGATACCTGTAGAGCACCTTTATAGTCACCTAGTTACGTTGCGACGTTTGATACACACAAGGCACTCCTCCGATATCCGTGAGTTGCATGATCTCATGGTCATAGGAACATATACTTGACATGCAGAGAACAGTAGCAATAAACTGACACGATCATATGTTATGTTTGTAGTTTGGGTCTTATCCATCACATCATTCTCCTAATGATGTGATCCCGTTATCAAATGACATCTCATGTCCATGGCTAGGAAACCTTAACCATCCTTTGATCAACGAGCTAGTCCATTAGAGGCATACTAGGGACATGGTTTTGTCTATGTATCCACACATGCATTTAAGTCTCCGATCAATACAATTATAGCATGGATAATAAATGATTATCATGAACAAGGAAATATGATAATAACTAATTTATTATTGCCTCTAGGGCATATTTCCAACAGTTTCCTGGGTTTTTACCCCCTTTAGTTTTCGTCAAACCTGTATTTAGTAACCCAATAAACCAGAAAAATCTATTGTATAACAATAAATTCACTATCCTTACATATATTGTTTCTTATGGTAAAACATGGCACCTATCATACATCCGTAAACCCAATAAATATCAATAAATTCACGACCTAGAAACAAATAAATAAAAACCAATCCGTTACACATTTAGTGACCATAAAGCAGATTAATCATGGATGCATACCTATTTGTCAGTTTAAGAAATATCTACAAAATCTATATTTCATAACCAAAACCTAATCTTATTGGTCCATTTTATTTGTGTCAAGATTTGTCCCGTATGGTTCTCGTATTGCGTTATAAAAAACAATTCTGCCATGTGGCAACGCACGGCACATACCTACTTTTGAAAAAAAGTCCAAGTACGGTTTTTTGAAACGTGTGAACATTTTTTAAAATATCACGAACATTTTTCAAGTTATGCTAACAAAATATTTAAAATGTGTTAACATTTTCCAAGTTCTTGATTTTAAATATATTTTTTGAGAAATGAATGACAGTTGGGGCACCACACATTATCTTGAATTAAATATTAATTACAGAAATTACATAATTACAAGGTGAAAGGGTGGCATCACGAAATAAGTATTAGTCGGAATACGAGAAAGCTTCGAAAGGAGGAAGCTATAATAAAAAATTGCAAAGCCGTGAAAGACCCAAGTCACATGCTTTGATAAAACGGTGTAGGTTTCCTTGCACCTATGATCCATTAGAGAGAAGTCTTCCTTGAACTTGGCCAGCCAAGAGTCAAAAGTTGGGGCACCTCTCTAAAATGCTTATTGTTTCTCTCCTTGAAAATGCCCGAAGCAGCCACAACAATATCTCCAAAAACAGTGGTTTAGTCGAGCCACTCCTCCCAAAATGCAATACAACTAATATTTTGGCACTAGAGATCCATCTCACCCACAGAATGTTCCGACATCTATTAGCAAAAGGATAGTGGAGGAACTAATGCTCAATTGTTTCCTTGGGGGATGATGCACAAAGCAAGCAAGTATAATCATCATTGTCTATCTTAAAGTACGTCCTTCTCGGCATGTTTATGATGTTCAATCTGTTAGCCTTAAGAAACCAATAGAACATTTTTTTCGTTTCATAGTGCACTTGGATTTCCAAATCCAACCAAAAGCCCCATCCACTAGGACAAATTTGTAAAATTGGTTGGTAGTGAAAGTGTCCCCCCAAACACATATCCAAACATCCTTGCCACTTTAAAGATCAGTGTGGGTTGTTTGTATCTGCATGTCTGTGACTTATTTTCTAGCCATGTAGACAATGGCAGATGAAAGTTTTGTTCAACACTATCAGATGATATTAGTTCCCGGATTGAAACATACTCATTTGATATATTGATTAAAGCTCTTGGGTGTGATTCAGCAAAAATGTTAGCACACCATAGGTCTTTCCAAAGTAAAATAGTGTTGCCATCTCCAACAGAGATTGGAGATACTCCCTTATAAATATGAGAAATATGCATCACATCCTAAAATATCAATATTACTTTTTTGAAGTAAATATGGTATTTTTCTTTAAAATAATGTAATAATAAAAAACACAAAGACAAATGACTGTAGCGAACGAACGAATGCAGCTAAGAACTAACTGGGTCGGCCCACTACTAGCTCTATTTGCGTGATCATGACATGTGTCACCGAAACACTTACGAACACTAGGGGTGTCGATGTCAAATCCGACATATCTCGTAGTAGCCTAGTAGGGGTTCTAAGCTAGGCGTATTGGACCCGTGGTAACATGGACACGGGATTTTACCCAGGTTCGGGCTTTTGATTGTATTGATATGGGGATAGTACATAGTACAAGTATCTACCACGAGATTGTTGTAATGAATGAGATTGTCTATTGACTAGTCTGGCCTCGGTTTATATAATACACCGTAGGTCCAGGGTTTAGAGGAGTCCTTGTCTTGTACGCCAAGTCTTGTGGAACCTCCCTTGTATGCATCATGGGTTGTCTGAATTGGTCCATTGGTGAATCACCCTAGGGATCCTCGACTCGACCCACTAGTCGGGAGACGACGTGGTGAGTACCCCCTAGTCCAGGACACCGTTAGTAGCCCCTTGAACCGGACTTCAATTTGGGGACGCTCCTCGGTTCTTCCGAACAACTCTTTGTCTTTGGTCGTCGGTCTTGAAAATTGGTTCAACAAATCTTCCCATGTCCGATCTTGAGGATCGTCGAGATGAATCCGAAGAGTTCACACGTCGGGCATCCGAGGAGCCCTTTAAGTTTTTGGCCTTTATCGACGCCTTGTTAGTTTTTATGCCACACTTCGGGTCTAAAGTGTTTCCCATGCGGCGGTGTCTTTTTGCGTCGAAGCTCCAACGTCGGACTACATCCGAGGTGTCATTTTTGCATCCTAGCTCCAACATTAGGCTATGTCCGAGCTCCAACTCCGGACTATATCTAAGATATCTTTTTGCAGCCGAGCTCCAACATTGGTATGTATTCGAGGTGTCATAGATTACCTCGGTCTTGAAAAAGTTGAAGCAGTTCATCCGAGCTTAATGCCAGAAATGTCCTTTATGAGCCAGCCACTTGCATCCAAGCTTTATGTCGGACCGCTTTCAAGATGGTGCACCACCTCGGTCTCAGGTTGTTCTTTGTGGGATTTATTTCCGATCACCACAATTTATTTACTACCAAGATGTATCCCTCAAGGTGTGTGTCGGTCTAAAACCCGAGATACACTCGAAGGAAATAATAAAACCAAAGATCCCAGTAGCCCCTAAGACTTACGTCGATTTGTGAAATGGGCCCCCGAGGATCAAGTCATTGCTCGGTGCTACCTCTTAAGCATGCATCGTTTTTCCCTTGAAGAGGAAATGGTGATGCAGCGAAGTAGATAAGTATTTCCCTCACTTGATGAGAACCAAGGTATCAATCCAGTAGGAGGAACAAAAAAGTCACCAATAGATACACCTACACAAACAATCAAATTCTTGCACCCAACGCTATAAAGGGGTTGTCAATCCATTCATGGTTATTTGCAAGGATTAGATCTAATAGAGATAGATGTAAACGAGTATGGAAAGTAAAAGATAAATAAATTGCAGCAATGTATTTTTGATATTTTTGGTTTATAGATCTAAAAATATATTATGAAAAGTAGACCCGAGAGCCATAAATTTCACTAGAGACTTCTCTCTTGAAGGAAAATATCACGGTGGGTAAACAAATTACTGTCAAGCAATTGATAGAAAAACGAATAATCATGTAGACTAGATCATTGATGGCGCGCGTTGCTGCGCCCATCAATTTTTTCAATACAAATATCATTATTGATGACACAAAATATATCTAAGTTGCTTGCAATTTAAGGGGAAAAAAGATACACCGGTAATTAATGAAAAATGTGTGATTGATAGACCAACTCAAAAGGCATAAGAATCTTTCTACATTCTGTTGCCATACTTTTGCCACAATCATACTGATTGAACTTTTTTTGCATATCAAAAGATATCAGCTCCATGTCTCGCATGATGCTACGATACCAATCTAATATTGAAGTATTAAATTTGGTGGGTGCTACAAATCATCCGGCTGATTTCCTCGGGAAATCAGTCAGGTCGACTGCCGTCCGATCCATCCTGCCTAAACCGTTGGATGGGTCAACGCTTCTTCGCTTCCTTCCTCTGCATCGCAACATGCGGCCGCCATGACGGAACGGTGATGATGGCGAAAGCTGCAAGCAGCACGAGGGATGATGCGTTGCAGCGTCGGAGATGACGACGGATGCCGTGATGCAGCGCCGGCAACGACGGGTGTTGCGACGCAACGCTCTACGGTCCATGGCAGAGCTTCAATGCAGCTCCGGCGACGCTTCGATGCAGCTCCGGTGACGCTTCGATGCAGCTCCGACGGCTTCAGTGCAGCTCCGACGACGCTTCAATGCAGCTCCGGCGACGCTCCATTGCCGCCCCCGGCAGACGGCTCCATTGCCACCCCCGGCGAACGGGACTTGGACAGCAGGACCTTGAGCAACAACAGACGAAGCTTGAAGGCTGGCCATTGTGGAGAGGAAAAAGAACGAGGAGGAGAATGAGCGAAGCAGAGGACGAGAGGAGGGGATAAGGTTGAAGCAAGCGGTGGATCTCGCTCGCACGCAGGGGACACGTGTCGCGCGGGTGACCCAACTTACGCGCCAAGGAAATCTATCGGTTGATTTAAAACATTTTCCATTAAATTTATACACACATATACTAATTTATAAAACTTATACCGAATGTAAAGCATTCCATCGAAAATTACTTTAAGCCCATCTGCAGGAATGGAGTGCTAAGTTAGTACTCCCATCCGCCCCAAGTGTCAAAAACGTACTTATATTATGGGACATATGGAGTAATATATTCCTAGATGATAGCCCATAGTCCACCATTACAAAGTGGTTGTAAGAGAAATGAAACAAAATAACTGATGACACAAAGTAGTAATGGGACCTCCAGGCCTCCAGCACTTGTTGCACTCATCATCAACACATTTAGCTTTGCCCACCCACATAAACTTTGCATAAGCATTTCTAAAAAGATAGATATTGCATTGGCTTCTTTATGTTCTACCAACTCCACTTTTGCCATTCACCAAAATGGCATGGCTAATACCATAATCCATCATAAGCCTGCACCATAGGTAGTATTTAAGATATGTGTTTGCGCTCAACCAAACGACATGGCTTGGCTTTGAAAGTATGGTACCATCTCAAAACGTATCATTATCATAAAAGTTATTTCTGCCTGGGTGTAAGGCCAACATCTAATTTCAGAGATGCCTACCAGCTATGTAGCTGATTTTCAGGCATAACCTTTTTCCTGTTTGCTGCCTGGGTATCCTGTAGGGAGTTTCCTTTATCTGCATCAATTTCTACATTGAAATTAGATAGGTAAATTCCAAAAATAAATAAGAATCAATAATCTAGACATCTGAGATGGATTGCTGGAAGATAAGCCATGCACCTAACTATTCACACTATTATAATAAACATATATGTATTGTACACCACCAAAGGACATCAGGCTACTTCTATGGTAGTAAACTTTCTATGCTAGCAAGATATTTCGGTGAATTTTAATATTCAATTTCCACGCAAATATTCAACTAAAATTCCAATAAAGTTAATTCAAAGGGGAGGATTTTAATAGAAAAAAAAACTGTCTCTACATAAATGGGGCTACAACAATTTATTTTTTATCATTTAAATGTGACTATAAGTTCTTTTAAAAGTAAGGATGGTCTCTTCTTATATCAATGAAATTAAATTTCACTGCAGTGAAATTATGTATCAATGGAAACTGATGCAATATTAAACTAAAAACTTCATTCATGCTTGCCGAGTATGATAGCCCTTAGGCTATACATGGGAGGCGCCACATGATGTATTTTGAGCTTGCTTTCTGAAATTGCACAATAATATGTAATTGCCCTTTATTTGCCATTCTTTTCCTATATAACAACAATTAGGAAAGTCAAAAATACACTACACAAAAATTTAATCCTCAAAAGAGTGTTACAAAAATGTAATTCCGCGAACTTCTAAAGCAAAATACTTACCATCGTCAATTCGACTGAACCCTGGGTAGTAGTACTCGCCAAGTATCTATAGTGGATTCCGATTAGGTACCTGCAGGTCACATACCATGAGTGAGAATTTGTTCAGTAGATTGTCTCTTTGCTCCGTCGGTACCTCCTTTGTTGCCGTATTCAAAGGCTGTTGGCAGGGGCCCAGTTGTCCAGATATATTACAGTACCCTAAGAAACCCAATTTAGACATTAACGGTTCGAGATGATTGGGGGCGCCCGGGGTTGAAGTGGGAGAGTGCACAGAAGATGGCGGGGGAGCTTGTCATCACAAAATATAAATATGTAGGACGAGTAGAAGAGAAACACTGGCATAATCCAATCTGATCTGTTTTATGATGAAAAACAGAAAGGATCACATGGCCAGGGTGTGACAGAACGCTGGGGGTGAGATCTGTAGCAACAGTGCAAGCGTTGTGGTGTGGCTATGTCCTTTCTTCTTGCTTCTCCTTGAGCCTGTAGAGTATGCCACGGCCAGATTGGATGTCGGGGGGAAGCACCATGTACATGTTGACAACAGACTGCTCAAGAACACCGCTGCAACGATAAGAGGAGCACACTAACCTGTTCCATAGAGCAGAATCATATGAATAGCACAGGAACATTGTGGGGCGTAGTGAAATAAATTGATGGTAAAACATGTAAGGATATGGTGATGAGTGTTACCTGTCCAAAAGCCATTACAGATGTTGAACTTCTGAGCAAAAAACTTGACAGTACTAACCTCCAGAATCTTCCCAAATCAATCGACCAAGATCACCTGTAGGTATGAGAGGATATGAGGATAAATTCTGTTAGAGTATATGAGGACCATGCAATTTACAGGAAACATACCTGAGCTGCTGAGCATGATGCCCAATAAGATGTTGATGCCGACTGTAGAGGGTGTAGAAAGACTGGCAGGGGGGAAGCATTGTATAGTAGCACTGACCATAGGAAACGATTGCAACATTACCCGGTATGAATAGGCCATGATTGCAGGATTCAAGAGAGAGCAAAGCCGTTTCCGGAAGACAAGGGGTCTACCATTATCGCCCTTGCCCCCACCTTTCTTCTGCTGCGCCACCTCGTTTGAGATCTGAACTGCATCGGCTGGACCCCGACCGCGTCGCATCACTTCAGCCGTGGACTGCATCGGCCGGACCCAGACCTCGCTCCTCCGGTCGATCCAGAGTAGTGATGTACTTGCCTCGATCCATCACGCACCTCAGGTGGACCGAATCGACCCAACCGGCGGCTCGTCTCCGCGGCTCAAATCCGGATTGGATGAATTGGATCCTTTTCAGCGCTTGGAATCAGGACTGGATGAATTTGACGCGGTCGGTACGTTGCGCCTCCAATCGGAACACGCTGATGGATTGACTCCTCTCTGCTTCTACAATCCGGGGTGGATAGATTCGGCACGGTCGCTCCCGCAAGGCGTCAAACGGGGACTTCTTTTTTCAGGCAACCGAATCTGAAGTGGTGGAGGTCCTCTTGCGCTGGAATGGGCCTGGCGGCTGGGCGAAGGCCCAGTGCACTAGAGGCCTTCGTTTCCGCCTCTGAAGCAGCAGTCCACAGGACAGCCGGACCAAATTAAACACAATGCGTGACAGATTGTATTACGGCGAGATCTGACGGCCAAAAACTCTCAGCTCGTGAAATCAGACAGCCTAAAACTCAAATCGTTGTGAGGGCTGGGTTTAAAATCAGTTTTACTGTACTTAATATCTAAGACAATGATTATGCATATAGGCATCATGTCCGTGTCAAGTAGACCGAAACGATTCTGCATCTACTATTATTACTTCACACATCGATCAACTCCTGCATGCATCTCAGGGGCGGAGCTACCGTGTCAGGCCGGGGTCAATTGACCCCGATGACCTCGGCCCATACTCTGTACTTTACATGTAGCCCATTAAAAGAAGGACACAGTGAAAAAAAATATTACCCCAGTCCAAACCAGCAAGCAGCCTCACGTCATGGCAGCAGCCCACTAACATACACCACGTAGGCCCACTAGCACTTCCGATTAATCTCTAAACTCCAGCGTTCAACAGATTGATCTGACGATTTCCCTAAAGAAGATGGATCTAGCGCCAAGATCTCTGTTCAGGTGACTTGCCCTGATCAATCACGGAATCACACCCTCCCGTCGCCTTTGTGCTTTCTTCCCAGGTTGCCCCCTGTGTTCGTTCGCCCTGGCCGCATTCAATCTGACAATTTCCACTCTTTTATAAGAATTCAAAATTCATTCTGTACATCCAATCTGACAATTTCAACTCTTTTATAAGAATTCAAAATTCATTCTTCGACAGTAAAAGCAATTTTTCATCTAATTCTTGTTTACCTATATTATGTAAAATTCTTATTGTTTTATTATCTTAGGGGTTGTATGACGTGTTTATTTGTTCTTATAATTGTTTGAAGGTGTGGGCTACCGCGATCACATCATTTGCTTCTTGGAGCAAATAATTTTATATTCAACTCCATGGAAGGATGTGATAGATTACTTTTCAAAGATGAAATATCATGGGGGTCAACCAGTCAAGAAAAATAGAGAGGTAATTATTTTTGTAATCTATAAGCTTATTTCATTAGAATACATTGGCAACTATGATATGCCATTTGTGCGAGGTTACTAAAAAAATATTATAGACATATTACTTAATATGAGCTACGCATTTGTAACCATATATTATTGCTACTTTATTTTCAAGGGGATACATTAGGGTTATTTGTTCGTATCGACCCCGGTAACCTTGTATCCTAGCTTCGCCCCTGCAGCATCTAGAGTATTAAGTTCATGAAGAACATAGTAACGTATTAGGTAAGATGACATGATGTAGAGGGAAAAATGTTGGTGAACGTTGCATGAGAAACAAAAATTTACCTACGCACACGCAAGATCTATCCATGGTGATGAGCATCTACGAGAGGGAGAGTGGATCTGCATACCCTTGTAGATCGCTAAGCGGGAAGCGTTAAGAAACGCGGTTGATGTAGTCGAACGTCTTCGCGATCCAAATCGCCGAGCGTCCCGCGATCCAATCACGATCCATCCCGCGAACTCATTACGATCCGTCCCGCGATCTCATCACGATCCTTCTCGCAATCTTGATCACGGTCCTTTCGATCTAGCGCCGAACGGACGACACCTCCGCGTTCAGCACACGTACAGCTCGATGACGATCTCTGCCTTCTTGATCCAACAAGAGGGAGCGGAGAGGTAGATGAGTTCTCCGGTAGCGTGACAGCGTTGCGGTGATGGTGGTGGAGCTATTCCAGCAGGGTTTCGCCTAAGCACCGCTGAAAACCGATCTAGAGGAGAAACTGCGATCTACAAGAGAGGTAGCACGTGGCTATTAGGGTTAGCCTTTTCTTCTAAATCCTCTAGTATATATAGGAGGGAGGGAGGGGAGGAGGCAGCCTCAAACCCTCAAGGTTTGGTCGAATTTGGAGGTGGAGGAGTTCTACTCCAATCCTATTAGGAGTAGGATTCCTCCTTTCCACTTGAAAACTCTTTCCACCTCTCCACCTTTGATTTTTTTTCCCTTCTCAAACCACTCCAACCGCATAGGCCCTTAGAGGAGGCTTCGGCCAGCCCACCAGGGGATGGTTTACCTCCTCCCGCAGCTCATGTAGCCTTTTGGGTCGAGACACCCCTCCCGATGGTCCCCCTGTACCCTCCCGACACTCTCGGTACACTACCGATGAGCCCGAAACTTTTTCGGTGACCAAAACAGGACTTCCTATATATCAATCTTTACCTTCAGACCATTCCGAAGCTCCTCGTGACGTCCGGGATCTCATTCGGGACTCCGAACAACCTTCAATCACCATCATACATAACTCTGTACTACCGAAATGTCACCAAACCTTAAGTGTGCAGACCCTGCGGATTCGAGAACTATGTAGACATGACCGAGACACCGTCAATAACCAATTGCGGGACCTGGATGCCCATGTTGATTCCTACATATTCTACGAAGATATTTATCGGTCGAACCTCTATGTCAAGGATTCAGTTAATCCCGTATGATGTTTCCTTTGTTCTTCGGTATGTTACTTGCCCGAGATTCGATTGTCGGCATCTCCATACCTAGTTCAACTTCGTTACCAGCAGGTCTCTTTACTCGTTCTGTAATACAAGATCCCATGTCTAACACTTAGTCACATTGCTTGCAAGGCTTATTGTGATGTTGTATTACCGAGTGGGCCCTGAGATACCTCTCCGTCACACGGAGTAACAAATCCCAGTCTTGATCCATGCCAACCCGACAGACACCCTCGAAGATACCTGTAGAGCACCTTTATAGTCACCCAGTTACGCTGCGACGTTTGATACACACAAGGAACTCCTCCGATGTCAGTGAGTTTCATGATCTCATGGTCATAGGAACAAATACTTGACATGCAGAAAACAGTAGCAAAACTGACACGGTCATATGGTATGTTTGTAGTTTGGGTCTTGTCCATCACATCATTCCCTAATGATGTGATCCCGTTATCAAATGACATCTCATGTCCATGACTAGGAAACCATAGCCATCTTTGATCAACGAGCTAGTCTATTTGAGGCATACTAGGGACATGGTGTTGTCTATGTATCATATATGTATCTGAGTTTTTGATTAATATAATTATAGCATGGATAACAAAAGATTACCATGAACAAGGAAATTTGATAATAACCAATTTATTATTACCTCTAGGGCATATTTCCAACAGTCTCCCACTTGCACTAGAGTCAATAATCTAGTTCACATCACCATGTGATTCGCATTGTTATGAATCTAACACCCAATGAGTTCTGGGACTCGATCATGCTTTGCATGTGAGAGAGGTCTTTTAGTCAACGGGTCTGCGACATTCAGATCCATGTGTACTTTGCAAATCTCTATGTCATACTATAGACACTGCTACCACACTCCACTTGGAGCTATTCCAAATGGCTGCTCCACTATACGTATCCGGATTGCTACTCAGAGTCATCCGGATTGGTGTTAAAGTTTGCATCGACGTAACCCTTTACGACGAACTCTTTATCACCTCCATAATCGAGAAATATTTCCTTAGTCCTCTAGTTACTAAGGATAATCTTGACCGTTGTCCAGTGATCCACTCTTGGATCACTTTTGTACCCCTTGACGGACTCATGGTAAGACACACACAGGTGCGGTACACCGCATGGCATACTATACAGTGTTGGAAATATGCCCTAGAGGCAATAATAAAATGGTTATTATTGTATTTCCTTGTTCATGATAATTGTCTATTGTTCATGCTATAATTGTGTTAACCGGAAACCATAATACATGTGTGAATACATAGACCACAATATGTCCCTAGTGAGCCTCTAGTTGACTAGCTCGTTGATCAATAGATGGTCACGGTTTCATGGCCATGGACATTGGATGTCATTGATAACGGGATCACATCATTAGGAGAATGATGTGATGGACAAGACCCAATTCTAAGCATAGCACAAGATCGTGTAGTTCGTTTGCTAAAGCTTTTCAATGTCAAGTATCATTTCCTTAGACCATGAGATTGTGCAACTCCCGGATACCGTAGGAATGCTTTGGGTGTGCCAAACGTCACAACGTAACTGGGTGGCTATAAAGGTGCACTACGGGTATCTCCGAAAGTATCTGTTGGGTTGGCATGAATCGAGACTGGGATTTGTCACTCCGTGTGACGGAGAGGTATCTCTGGGCCCACTCGGTAAGACATCATCATTATGAGCTCAATGTGACTAAGGAGTTAGTCACGGGATGATGTATTACGGAACGAGTAAAGAGACTTGCCGATAACGAGATTGAACAAGGTATGGGGATACCGACGATCGAATCTCGGGCAAGTATCATACCGATAGACAAAGGGAATTGTATACGGGATTGATTGAATCCTTGACATCGTGGTTCATCCGATGAGATCATCGTGGAGTACGTGGGAGCCAACATGGGTATCCAGATCCCGCTGTTGGTTATTGACCGGAGAGGTGTCTCGGTCATGTCTACGTGTCTCCCGAACCCGTAGGGTCTACACACTTAAGGTTCGATGACGCTAGGGTTATAGGGAAAAGGTATACGTGATTACCGAAGGTTGTTCGGAGTCCCGGATGAGATCCCGGACGTCACGAGGAGCTCCGGAATGGTCCGGAGGTAAAGATTGATATATAGGAAGTCCAGTTTTGGTCACCGGAAAGTTTTCGGGCTCATCGGTAGTGTACCGGGAGTGCCGGGAGGGTGCCGGATAACCCCCGGGAGGGGTGTGACGACCAAAGGACCACATGGGCTGTTAGATAAAGTATGCCAGCCCTTATTGGGCTGGGCAAGACTTTTGCTAAAGGCCCATGCGGCTGGAGATAAGGAGATAAGGCAAAAAGGATTTAAAAGGAGGAGATCCACCTCCCTTGTGGGAGGTGGACTCTCCCTTTAATTCGGCCGGCCATCTCCTCTTTGGAGTAGAGGCCAAGCCAGCCCTCCACGTCCCTCCTCCTATATATACTTGAGGTTTTGGATGTTTTGAGACAAGATTTGATCTCTCTCTCTCACGGCGAAGCCCTACCTCTCTTCTTCCTCCTCCGCAGCGCTTAGGCGAAGCCCTGTCGGAATACCTTGCTACTCCACCACCACCACGCCGTCGTGCTGCTGTTGGAGCCCTTCCCCAACCTCTCCTTCCTCCTTGCTGGATCAAGGTGTTGGAGACGTCACCGGGCTGCACGTGTGTTGAACGCGGAGGTGCCGTCCATTCGGCACTTGATCGGATCTACCGCGATCTGAATCGCTGCGAGTACGACTCCATCAACCGCGTTCTTGTAACGCTTCCGCTTAGCGATCTTCAAAGGTATGAAGATGCAATCTCTCCCCTCTCGTTGCTGGTTTCTCCATAGATAGATCTTGGTGAACGTAGGAAAATTTTGATTTACTACTACGTCTCCCAACAGTGGTATCAGAGCTAGGTCTATACGTAGAATCTATGCACGAGTAGAACACAAAGCAGTTGTGGGCGTCGAGTTTGTTAATTTGCTTGCCGCTACTAGTCTTATGTTGATTCGGCGGTATTGTGGGATGAAGCGGCCCGGACCAACTTTACACGTACGCTTATGTGAGACCGGTTCCACCGCCTGACATGCACTAGATGCATAAGGTGGCTAGCGGGTGTCTGTCTCTCCTACCTTAGTCGGATCGGATTCGATGAAAAGGGTCCTTATGAAGGGTAAATAGCAATTGGCAAATCACGTTGTGGTGTTGACGTAGGTAAGAAACGTTCTTGCTAGTAACCTATAGCAGCCACGTAAAAACTTGCAACTACAAATTAGAGGACGTCTAACTTGTTTTTGCAGCATGTGCCTTGTGATGTGATATGGCCAAAGGATGTGATGTGATGCATTGTGATGTATGAATTGATCATGTTCTTGTAATAGGATTCACGACTTGCATGTCGATGATTATGACAACCGGCAGGAGCCATAGGAGTTGTCTTATTTATTGTATGACCTGCGTGTCAATCATAAACGCCATGTAATTACTTTACTTTATTGCTAAGCGTTAGCCATAGTAGTAGAAGTAATAGTTGGCGAGACAACTTCATGAAGACACAATGATGGAGATCATGATGATGGAGATCATGGTGTCGTGCCGGTGACAGTGATGATCATGGTGCCCCGAAGATGGAGATCATAGGAGCAAAATGATATTGGCCATATCATGTCACTATATTGATTGCATGTGATGTTTATCATGTTTACATCTTATTTGCATAGAACGACGGTAGTAAATAAGATGATCTCTCAATAAAATTTCAAGAAAGGTGTTCACCCTAACTGTGCACCGTTGCTAAGGATCGTCGTTCCGAAGCACCACGTGATGATCGGGTGTGATAGGTTCTAACGTTCGCATACAACGGGTGTAAGCCAGATTTACACATGCGAAACACTTAGGTTGACTTGACGAGCCTAGCATGTACAGACATGGCCTCGGAACACGGAAGACCGAAAGGTCGAACATGAGTCATATAGAAGATACGATCAACATAGAGATGTTCACCATGGATGACTAGTCCGTCTCACGTGATGATCGGACACGGGCTAGTTGACATGGATCATGTATCACTTGGAAGACTAGAGAGATGTCTATCTAAGTGGGAGTTCATTAATAATTTGATTAAATGAACTTAATTATCATGAACTTAGTCTAAAAATGTCCTTGCAAATTATGTCGTAGATAGCTCGTGTTGTAGCTCCCCAGTTTTATTGATACAATCCTAGAGAAAAGTAAGTTGAAAGTTGATGGTAGCAATAATGCGGACTGGGTCCGTGATCTGAGGATTGTCCTCATTGCTGCACAGAAAGCTTATGTTTTTGATGTACCGCTAACTGCATCACTCCCTCAAGCGTTGTCTGTAGATGTTGTGAACATATGACAGGCACTTTTTGATGACTACGTGATAGTTCAGTGCGTCATGCATTACGGCTTAGAATTGAGGCTTCAAAATGTTTTGAACGTCACAGAACATATGAGATGTTCTAGGAGCTGAGATTGTGATCTCAAGCTCGTGCCTATGTTGAGAGGTATGAGACCTCCAACAAGATTCTTTGCCTGCAAGATAAAGGAGAATAGCTTAATCGGTGAGCGTGTTCTCAGATTGTCTGGGTGCTACAATCACTTGAATCAAGTGGGAGTTAATCTTCCAGATGAGATAGTGATTAATGCAGTTCTCCAAGTCACTGCCACCAAGCTACTAGAGCTTCGTGATGAACTATAACATGCCAGGGATGGATAAGATGATCCCTGAGTTGTTCGTGATGTTTGACACCACGAAGGTAGAAATCAATAAGGAGCATCAAGTGTTGATGGTTAAGTGAAAACCACTAGTTTCAAAAGGGGCAAGGGCAAGAAGGGAAAAACTTCAGGAATGGCAAGCCAGTTGTTGCTCTAGTGAAGAAACCCAAGGTTGAGCCCGAACCCGAGACTAAGTGCTTCTGTTATGAGGAGAATGTTCGCTGAAGCGGAAAAACCCTAGATGATTGGTAGATAAGAAGGCTGGTAATGTCAATGGAAGTATATTTGATATACGTGTTAGTGATGTGTACCTTGCTGGTACTCCTAGTAGCACCTGGGTATTAGATACCGGTTCGGTTGCTAAGTGTTAGCAACTCGAAATAAAAGCTACGGAGTAAATGGATACTAGCTAGGTGAAAGGTGACGATGTGTGTTGGAAGTATTTCCAAGATTGATGTGATCACCATCGCACGCTCTCTCTACCTTCAGGATTTGTGATAAACCTAAATAAATGTTATTTGGTGTTTGCGTTGAGCATAAACGTGATTAGATCATGATTAGTGCGATACGGTTATTCATATAAGTTAGAGAATAATGGTTATTCTGTTTACATGGATAATGCCTTCAATGGTCATGCACCCACTCGAAATGGTTTATCGAATCATGATCGTAGTAGTACACATATTCATAACATTGGTACCAAAAGATACAAAGTTAATAATGATAGTACCACATGCTTGTGGCACTGCCACGTAATGTCATATTGGTATAAATCGCATGAAGAAACTCCATGATGATGGATGTTTTTTGACTCACTCGATTTCGAATCGGTTGAGACATGCGAGCCATGCCTCTTGGGCAAGATGACTGAGACCCCGTCATCCAATATGATGGAGCGGGCAAGTGGCTTATTGGAATTAATACATGTTGATGTATGTGGTCCAATGAGTGTTGAAACACACAGTGGATATCGTTGTTTTTCTTTACCTTCACTGATGATTTGAGTAAATATGGGGATATTTACTTAATGAAACACGAATCTGAAATGTTTGAAAGGTTCAAGGAGTTTCAGAGTGAAGTTAAAGATCATCGTGACAAGAAGATAAATGTCTATGATATGATCATGGAGGTGAATATCTAAGTTACGAGTTTGGTATGCAATTTTAGACAATGTGGAAATTGTTTCACAGCTCACGCCTCCTGGAACACCATAGTGTGATGGTGTGTTCGAACGTCGTAGTCGTGCTCTATTGGATATAGTGAGTACTATGATGTCTCTTATCGTTTTACCACTATCGTTATGGGGTTATGCATTAAAGACAAATCCATTCACTTTAACAGGGCACCATCTAAGTCTGTTGAGATGACACCGTGAGAATTATGGTTTGACAGAAGCCTAAGCTGTCATTTCTTAATGTTTGGGGCTGCGACACTTATGTGAAAATGGGTTTTTCACCTAGCGAGCTCGAACTCAAAGCAGACAAATGCATCTTCATAGAATACCCTAATGAGACATTGGGTATACCTTCTATCTCAGATCCAAGCGCAAAAGGTGTTTGTTGCTAAGAACGGGTCCTTTTTGAGAAAGAGTTTCTCTCGAAAGAATTGAGTGGGAGGAAGATAGAACTTGATAAGGTTGTTGAACCTTTGTTTCAACCAGAGAATAGCGCAACACAGAAAGATGTTTCTGTAGAGCCTACTTAGTTGAAAAGGAAGTTAATGATGATGATCATGAAGCTTCGGATCAAGTCACTATCGAACCTCGTAGGTCGACAAGGACGCGTACTGCTCCTGAGTAGTACGACAACCCTGTCTTGGAAATCATGTTGTTGGACAACGATGAACCTACGAACTATGGAGAAGCGATGGTGGGCCCGGATTCCAACAAATGGCTAGGAGCCATGAAATCCGAGAAAGGATCCATGTATGAAAACCAAGTATGGACTTTGGTAGACTTGCCTGTTGAATGGCGGGTCATTGAGTACAAATGGACCTTTGAGATAAACATAGACGCTAATGGTGAAATGTCACCGTTTATAAAGCTCGACTTGTCGCAAAGAAGTTTCCGCCAAGTTCAAGGAGTTGACTGCAATGAGATTGTCTCATCTGTAGCGATGCTAAAAGTCTATTAAAATTTTGTTAGCAGTTGCTGCATTTTTCGATTATGAAATCTGGCAGATGGATGACAAAACAAGGTTTCCGTAATGGTTTCTGTGAGGAAGAGTTGTATGTGATACAACCAGAAGGTTTTGTCAATCCTAAGGATGCTAATAATATGCAAACTCCAGCGATCCTTCTATGGACTGGAGCAAGCATCTCGGAGTTGGAATATATGCTTTGATGAGGTGATCAAAGTGTTTAAGTTTATACAAAGTTTATGAGAAACTTGTATTTGCAAGAAGGTGAGTGGGAGCACTATGGAATTTCTTATAAGAATATGTAGTTGACATATTATTGATCGGAAATGATGTAGAATTTCTGGAAGAGCATGAAGGGTTGTTTGAAAAGTTTTGTTTTTCAAAGGAAGACCCAGATAAAGCTACTATTTTATTGAGCATCAAGATCTATAGGGATAGATCTATTCGCTTGATAAGTTTTTTCGACGAAGACATACCTTGACAAGTTTTTGAAGGAGTTCAAAATAGATGGGTCAAAGAAGGAGTTCTTGACTGTATTGTAAGGTGTGAAATTGAGTAAGACTCAATACCCGACCACGACAGAAGATAAAGAAGAGATGAGTGTCATCTCCTATGCTTTAGCCATAGGCTCTATATAGTATGCCATGCTGTGTACCGCACCTGTGTGTGCCTTGCCATGAGTCTGTCAAGGGGTACAAGAGTAATCCAAGAGTGGATCACTAGACAGCGGTCAAAGTTAGCCTTAGTAACTTGAGAACTAAGGAAATATTTCTCGATTATGGAGGTGATAAAGAGTTCATCGTAAAGTGTTACGATGATGCAAGCTTTAAAACCAATCCGGATGACTCTTAGTAGAAATCCAGCTACGTATAGTGGAGCAGCCATTTGGAATAGCTCCAAGTGGAGCATGGGAGTAGTATCTACAAATATGACATGGAAAGTTTGTAAGGTACACACGGATCTGAATGTCGCAGACCCGTTGACTAAAACCTCTTTCACGAGCAGGACATGAACAAACCCCAGAACTTATTGGGTGTAAATCACATGATGATATGATCACATGGTGATGTAAGTGTTAATCACATGGTGATGTGAACTAGATTATTGACTCTAGTGCAAGTGGGAGACTGTTGGAAATATGCCCTAGAGGCAATAATAAAATGGTTATTATTGTATTTCCTTGTTCATGATAATTGTCTATTGTTCATGCTATAATTGTGTTAACCGGAAACCATAATACATGTGTGAATACATAGACCACAATATGTCCCTAGTGAGCCTCTAGTTGACTAGCTCGTTGATCAATAGATGGTCACGGTTTCATGGCCATGGACATTGGATGTCATTGATAACGGGATCACATCATTAGGAGAATGATGTGATGGACAAGACCCAATTCTAAGCATAGCACAAGATCGTGTAGTTCGTTTGCTAAAGCTTTTCAATGTCAAGTATCATTTCCTTAGACCATGAGATTGTGCAACTCCCGGATACCGTAGGAATGCTTTGGGTGTGCCAAACGTCACAACGTAACTGGGTGGCTATAAAGGTGCACTACGGGTATCTCCGAAAGTATCTGTTGGGTTGGCATGAATCGAGACTGGGATTTGTCACTCCGTGTGACGGAGAGGTATCTCTGGGCCCACTCGGTAAGACATCATCATTATGAGCTCAATGTGACTAAGGAGTTAGTCACGGGATGATGTATTACGGAACGAGTAAAGAGACTTGCCGGTAACGAGATTGAACAAGGTATGGGGATACCAACGATCGAATCTCGGGCAAGTATCATACCGATAGACAAAGGGAATTGTATACGGGATTGATTGAATCCTTGACATCGTGGTTCATCCGATGAGATCATCGTGGAGTACGTGGGAGCCAACATGGGTATCCAGATCCCGCTGTTGGTTATTGACCGGAGAGGTGTCTCGGTCATGTCTACGTGTCTCCCGAACCCGTAGGGTCTACACACTTAAGGTTCGATGACGCTAGGGTTATAGGGAAAAGGTATACGTGATTACCGAAGGTTGTTTGGAGTCCCGGATGAGATCCCGGACGTCACGAGGAGCTCCGGAATGGTCCGGAGGTAAAGATTGATATATAGGAAGTCCAGTTTTGGTCACCGGAAAGTTTTCGGGCTCATCGGTAGTGTACCGGGAGTGCCGGGAGAGTGCCGGATAACCCCCGGGAGGGGTGTGACGACCAAAGGACCACATGGGCTGTTAGATAAAGTGTGCCAGCCCTTATTGGGCTGGGCAAGACTTTTGCTAAAGGCCCATGCGGCTGGAGATAAGGAGATAAGGCAAAAAGGATTTAAAAGGAGGAGATCCACCTCCCTTGTGGGAGGTGGACTCTCCCTTTAATTCGGCCGGCCATCTCCTCTTTGGAGTAGAGGCCAAGCCAGCCCTCCACGTCCCTCCTCCTATATATACTTGAGGTTTTGGATGTTTTGAGACAAGATTTGATCTCTCTCTCTCACGGCGAAGCCCTACCTCTCTTCTTCCTCCTCCGCAGCGCTTAGGCGAAGCCCTGTCGGAATACCTTGCTACTCCACCACCACCACGCCGTCGTGCTGCTGTTGGAGCCCTTCCCCAACCTCTCCTTCCTCCTTGCTGGATCAAGGTGTTGGAGACGTCACCGGGCTGCACGTGTGTTGAACGCGGAGGTGCCGTCCGTTCGGCACTTGATCGGATCTACCGCGATCTGAATCGCTGCGAGTACGACTCCATCAACCGCGTTCTTGTAACGCTTCCGCTTAGCGATCTTCAAAGGTATGAAGATGCAATCTCTCCCCTCTCGTTGCTGGTTTCTCCATAGATAGATCTTGGTGAACGTAGGAAAATTTTGATTTACTACTACGTCTCCCAACATACAGAGCCTATGGCTAAGGCATAGGGGACGACGTTCGTCCTTTCTCTTTCTTCTGCCGTGGTTGAGCTTTGAGTCTCACTCAATTTCACACCTTACAAATCAGGCAAGAACTCTTTCTCTGACTGATCCATTTTGAACTCTTTCAAAATCTTGTCAAGGTATGTACTCATTGAAAGTCTCATCAAGCATCTTGATCTATCTTTATAGATCTTGAAGCTCAAGAATTAGGTAGCTTTATCCAGGTCTTCCTTTGAAAAACTCTTTTCAAACAACCGTTTATGATTTCCAGAAATTCTACATCATTTTTGATCAATAATATGTCAACCACATATGCTTATCAAAAATTCTATAGTGCTCCCACTCACTTTATTGTAAATACAAGTTTCCCATAAACTTTGTATAGACTCAAAAACTTTGATCACCTCATCAAAGCGTACATTCCAACTCCGAGATGCTTGCTCCAGTCCATAGAAGGATCATTGGAGCTTGTACACCTTTTAGCATCCTTAGAACTGACAAAACCTTCTGGTTGTATCTCATACAACCTTTCCTCAAGGAAGGAAATGATGTTTTTGACATCCATTTGGCAGATTTCATAATTGAAAAACGCAGCAACTGCTGACATAATTCCAACAGACTTTAGCATCGCTACGAGTGAGAAAGTCTCATTGTAGTCAACTCCTTGAACTTGGCAGAAACTTCTTTATGACAAGTCGAGCTTTATAAATGGTGACATTCACCATCAGCGTCTGTCTTCATCTTAAAGGTCCATTTGTACTCAATGACCTGCCGTCCAACAAGAAAGTCTACCAAAGTATATACTTGGTTTTCATACATGGTTCCTTTCTCGGATTTCATGGCCTCTAACCATTTGTCGGAATCCGGGCCCATCATCGCTTCTCCATAGCTCACAGGTTCATCGTTGTCCAACAACATGACCTCCAAGACAGGGTTGTCGTACCACTCAGGAGCAGTACATATCCTTGTAGACCTACGAGGTTCGATAGTAACTTGATCCGAAGCTTCATGATCATCATCACTAACTTCCTCTTCAAGTAACGTAGGCTTCACAGAAACATCTTCCTGTGCTGCGTTACTCTCTCGTTGAAACAAAGGTTCAATAACCTCATCAAGTTCTATCTTCCTCCCACTCAATTCTTCCGAGAGAAACTTTTTCTCGAGAAAGGACCCAGTTTTAGTAACAAACATTTTATGCTTGGATCTTGAGATAGAAGGTTCGCCCAACTGTTCTTAGGGTATTCTATGAAGATGCATTCGTCCGCTTTGGGTTCGAGCTCATTACGTGAAAACATTTTCCACACAAGCGTCGCAACCCCAAACATTAAGAAATGACAACTTAGGTTTCTATCAAACCATAATTCACACGGAGTCATCTCAACGGATTTAGATGGTGCCCTATGTAAAGTGAATGTAGTTGTCTCTAATGCATAACCCCAAAATTATAGTAGCAAAATGATAAGAGACATCATAGCACGCACCATATCCAATAGAGCACGACTATAACGTTAGGACACACCATCACACTATGGTGTTCCAGGTGGCGTGAGTGTTGAAACAACTTTCACATTGTCTAAAGTTGTATGCCAAACTCGTAACTCAGATATTCACCTCCACGATCATATCGCAGACATTTTTATCTTCTTGTCACGATGACCTTAAACTTCACTCTGAATTTTCTTGAACCTTTCAAACGATTCAGACTTGTGTTTCATTAAGTAAATATACACTATATCTACTCAAATCATCAGTGAAGGTAAGAAAATAACGATATCCACCGCACGCTACAAGACTCATTGGATTGCATACGTCAACATGTATCATTTTCAATAAATCACTTGCCCGCTCCATCAATCCGGAAAACGGGGTCCTTAGTCATCTGGCCCAAGAGGCATGGTCCGCATGTCTCAACTGATTCGAAACCGAATGAGTCCAAAGATCCATCAACATGGAGTTTCTTCATGCGATTTATACCAATATGACATTTAGCGGCAGTGCCACAAGTATGTGGTACTATCATTATTAACTTTGTATCTTTTGGCATCAATGTTATGAACATGTGTATTACTACGATCTAGATTCAACAAACCATTCTCACTGGGTGCATGACCATTGAAGGTATTATTCATGTAAACAGAATAACCATTATTCTGTAACTGAAATGAATAACCGTGTTTGCAATAAACACAATCCAATCATGTTCATGCTTAACGCAAACATCAAATAACATTTATTTAGGTTTGTCACTAATCCCGAAGGTAGAGAGAGCGTGCGATGTTGATCACATCATCCTTGGAACATTTCCAACACACATCGTCACCTCACACTTAGCTAGTCTTCGTTTATTCCGTAGCTTTTATTTCGAGTTACTAACATTTAGCAACCGAACCGGTATCCAATACCCAGGTGCTACTAGGAATACTAGTAATGTACACATTAATAACACATATATCAAATATACTTCTGTCGATGTTGCCAGCCTTCTTATCTACCAAGTATCTAGGGTTGTTCCGCTTCAGCGACCGCTCTCCTCATTATATAAGCACTTAGTCTTGGGTTTGGGTTCAACTTTGGGTTGCTTCACTAGAGCAGCAACTGACTTGCCATCCATGAAGTTTCCCTTCTTGCCCTTGCCCTTCTCGAAACTAGTGGTTTTACTAACCATCAACACTTGATGCTCCTTTTTGGTTTCTACCTTTGCGGTGTCAAACATCACGAACAGCTCCGGCATCATTATTTCCATCCCTGGCATTTATAGCTCATCACCAAGTTCTGGTAGCTTAGTGACAGTGACTTGGAGAACTATATCAATCACTATCTTATCTAGAAGATTAACTCCCACTCGATTCAAGCGATTGTAGCCCCCAAACAATCTGAGCACATGCTCAATGATTGAGCTATTCTCCTTCATCTTGCAGGCAAAGAATCTTGTTGGAGATCTCATATCTCACAACACGGGCACGAGCCTGAGATCCCAATTTCAGCTCTTAGAACATCTCATATGTTCCGTGACGTTCAAAGCGTTTTGGAGCCTCAGTTCTAAGCCGTAATGCATGATGCACTAAACTATCAAGTAGGCATTGAAACATGCCTATCAGATGTTCACAACATCTACATACGACGCTAGAGGGAGTGGCGCACCGAGCGGTGCATTAAGGACATAAGCCTTCTGTGTAGCAATGAGGACAATCCTCGAATCACGGACCCAGTCTGCAATATTGCTACCATCATCTTTCAACTCTATTTCTCTAGGAATATATAAAAATTCAAGGGATCTATAGCGTGAGCTATAACATAATTTGCAAAGACACTGCTGACTATGTTCATGATAATGAGTTCCACTAATCATATTACTTAAGAACTCTCACTCAAATTGACATCCCTCTAGTCATTCAAGTGATACATGATCCAAATTAACCAACTCAAGTCTGATCATCATGTGAGTTGAGGTGGTTTCAATGGTGAACATCATCATGTTGATAATATCTACTATATGACTCATGTTCGACCTTTCGTCTCTTGTGTTCCGAGACCATGTCTGTACATGCTAGGCTCGTCAAGTTTAACCCGAGTGTTCCGCATGTGCAACACTGGCTTGCACCCGTTGTATGTGAACGTAGAGTCTATCACACCCGATCATCACATGGTGTCTTGACACGACGAACTTTCGCAACGGTGCACACTCGGGGAGAACACAATTTATCTTGAAATTTAAGTGAGGGATCACCTTATAATGCTACCGTCGTCCTAATCAAAACAAGGTGCATAAAAGGATTAACATCACATGCAAATCATAAGTGACATGATATGGACATGAACTTGTGCTTTTGATCTCCATCCTTAAAGCACTGGCATGATCTCCATCGTCACTGGCATAACACCATGATCTCCATCATTGTGTCTTCATCGGGGTTGTCACGCCCGCCATGCTCATACTACTATAGCTACCGTTTAGCGATAAAGTAAAGCATTACATAGCGCTTAATGATTGACACGCAGGTCATACAATAATTAAAGACAACCCTATGGCTCCTGCCGGTTGTCGTACTCATCGACATGCAAGTCGTGATATTCTATACAACACATGATCATCTCATAAATCACATATATCTCATCATGTAATTGACCATATCACATCACAACATACCCTGCAAAAACAAGTTAGACGTCCTCTAATTGTTGTTGCAAGTTTTACGTGGCTGCTATGGGTATCTAGCAAGAACAATTCTCACCTATGCAAAACCACAATGGTGATACATAAATTGCTTTTCAACCTTCTCAAGGACTGCCTTTGTCGAATCCGATCCAACTGAAGTAGGAGAAACAGACACCCGCCATCCATCTTTGTGCAACGAAGTTACACGTCAGTCGATGGAACCGGTCTCTTGTAAGCGTACGAGTAAGGTTGGTCTGAGCCACTTCATCCCACAATACCGCTGAACCAAAACAAGACCAAGGGAGGAAGCAATCTAAGCATCAACGCCCACAAACTCTTTGTGTTCCACTCGAGATCTCATCTACACATAGACCTAGCTCATGATGCCACTGTTGGGGAACGTTGCATGGGAAACAAAAAATTTCCTATGCACACGCAAGATCTATCCATGGTGACGAGCATCTACGAGAGAGAGAGAGAGTGGATCTACATACCCTTGTAGATCGCTAAGCGGGAAGCGTTAAGAAATGCGGTTGGTGTAGTCGAACGTCTTCGCGATCCAAATCGCCGAGCATCTCGCGATATCATCACGATCCATCCCTAGGGATGGCAATGGGGACAATCCCCTATGGGGATACCTAGAACATCCCCATCCCCATCTATTCCCCATACCCCAATCCCCATCCCCGTTTACATGACTGGGGATGAAATTTCCCCATACCCATGCCCCACGAGGGAACGAGGCCCCATTAGGGTCCCCATCCCCATTAAGAAATGATCATATACATAATATGACAGAATATAATCAAGATATATACATGGTGTTGTCCTTGTTCTACTAATACCGATCTTGGTCGTACTAACTTCTTGGTCATGGTGGTGGTTGAGGTGAGGATGTGAGGTAAGTTTAAGGTTTTCCTCATATTTTTTTTGTTTTCGCAAGTTTGTTTGTAAATATTTGAAGCTTGACCACAATGTCATAGTTAAAAAGTGGGCCCCTTATGGGTATTGGGTCTGGGGAATAGGATCTCATCCCCATCCCCGTTGTACCCTATGGGGAATAAATTGGTTCGGTAAATATCCCCATGGGGAAGTTTTTCGCCCATCCCCACCCCCTAATAGATGAAATCCCCATGGGTTTGACGGGTATGGGGCCCCATTGCCATCCCTATCCATCCCGCGAGCCAATCACGATCCATCCCGCGAACTCATCACGATCCGTCCTGCGATCTCATCATGATCCATCTCGCAATCTTGATCATGGTCCTTCCGATCTAGCGCCGAACGGACGACACCTCCGCGTTCAGCACACGTATAGCTCAATGACGATCTCCACCTTGTTGATCCAGCAAGAGGGAGCGGAGAGGTAGATGAGTTCTCTGGTAGCGCGACGGTGTTGCGGCAATGGTGGTGGAGCTATTCCAGTAGGGCTTCGCCTAAGCGCCGCTGAAAACCGATCTAGAGGAGAAACTACGATCTACATGAGAGGTAGCAAGTGGCTATTAGGGTTAGCTTTTTCCTCTAAATCCTCTAGTATATATAGGAGGGAGGGAGGGGAGGAGGCAGCCTCGAACCCTCAAGGTTTGGTCTAAATTGGAGGTGGAGGAGTCCTACTCCAATCCTATTAGGAGTAGGATTCCTCCTTTCCATTTGGAAACTCTTTCCACCTCTCCACCTTTGGATTTTTTCCTTCTCAAACCACTCCAGCCACATGGGCCCTTAGAGGAGGCTTTGGCCAGCCCACCAGGGACTGGTTTACCTCCTCCCTCAGCCCATGTAGCCTCTTGGGTCAATACACCCCTCCCGATGGTCCCCCGGTACCCTCCTGGCACTCCCAGTACACTATCGATGAGCCCGAAACTTTTCCGGTGACCAAAACAGGACTTCCTATATATCAATCTTTACCTCCGAACCATTACGGAGCTTCTCGTGATGCCCGGGATCTCATCCGGGACTCCGAACAACCTTCGATCACCACCATACATAACTCTATACTACCAAAACGTCACCAAACCTTAAGTGTGCAGACCCTGCGGGTTCGAGAACTATGTAGACATGACCGAGACACCTCTACGGTCAATAACCAATAGCGGGACCTGGATGCCCATATTGATTCCTACATATTCTAGGAAGATCTTTATCGGTCGAACCTCTATGTCAAGGATTCAGTTAATCCCATATGATGTTCCCTTTGTCCTTCGGTATGTTACTTGCCCAAGATTCGATCATCGGCATCTCCATACCTAGTTCAAACTCGTTACCATCAAGTCTCTTTACTCGTTCCGTAATACAAGATCTCGTGGCTAACACTTAGTCACATTGGTTGCAACGATTATTGTGATGTTGTATTACCGAGTGGGCCCTGAGATACCTCTCCGTCACACGGAGTAACAAATCCTAGTCTTTATCCATGCCAACCAGACAGACACCCTCGGAGATACCTGTAGAGCACCTTTATAGTCACCCAGTGACGTTGCGACGTTTGATACACACAAGGCACTCCTCCGGTGTCAATGAGTTGCATGATCTCATGGTCGTATGAACAAATACTTGACATGCAGAAAACAGTAGCAATAAACTGACACGATCATATGCTACGTTTGTAGTTTGGGTCTTGTCCATCACTCATTCTCCTAATTATGTGATCCCATTATCAAATGACATCTCATGTCCATGACTAGGAAACCATAGCCATCTTTGATCAATTAGCTAGTCTATTTGAGGCATACTAGGGACATGGTGTTGTCTATGTATCCACACATGTATCTGAGTTTCCGATTAATACAATTATAGCATGGATAATAAAAAATTATCATGAACAAGGAAATATGATAATAAACAATTTATTATTGCCTATAGGGCATATTTCCAACAATAAACTCAAGCAATATGATGAAAACCCCATCTTGTTACCCTTGATGGCAACAATACAATATGTGCCTTGCTACCCCTACTTTGTCACTGGGCGAGGACATCGCAAGATTGAACCCAAAACTAAGCACTTCTCCCATTGCAAGAATTACCAATCTAGTTGGCCAAACCAAATCAATAACTTGAAGAGACTTGCAAAGATATGAAATCATGCATATAAGAATTCAGAGAAGATTCAAATAAGATTCATGGATAATCTGAACATAAACCCACAATTCATCGAATCTTGACAAACACACCGCAAAAGAGTATTACATCCGATAGATCTCCATGAAGATCATGAAGAACATGGTGTTGAATATCAAAGAGAGAAGAAGCCATCTAGCTACTAGCTACGGACCCATAGGTCTGTGGTGAACTACTCACGCATCATCGGAGGGGCAACAGAGTTGATGTAGATGCCCTTCGCGATCGAATCTCCCTCCGACAAATTACCGAAAAAGGCTCCAAGATTGGATCTCTCGGGAACGGAGGCTTCTGTTGGTCGAAAAGTATTTGCGTGGTCTTTTTGGTGTTGGGGGAATATGGTATTTATAGGACGAAGAATAGGGTTAGGAGACTTGCCAGGAGACGGCAAGCCTACCACGCGCGACCAGGGGGGTGGTCGCGCCTCCAGGGCTTGTGATCTTCTGGCAGGTGCCCTGGAGTGCACTCCAAGTCTGGTGATCTCTTTCCTTCCAGAAAAAATCATTCCAAAGATTTTATTCCGTTTGGGCTCCGTTTAATATTCCATATCTACAAAGCTCAAAAACAAGGAAAAAACATAAACTGGCACTTGGTTAATAGGTTAGTCCCAAAAATAATATAAACTATCATAATAATGCATATAAAACATCCAAAACAGATAATATAATAGCATGACATCATCAAAAATTATAGATACATTGGAGACGTATCAGCATCCCCAAGCTTAATTCTTGCTCGTCCTCAAGTAGGTAAATGATAAAACCAATTTTTTTATCTGGAGTGCTACCTAACATATTTATCCATGTAATATTCTCTATTGTGGCATGAATATTCAGATCCATAAGACTCAAAACAAAAGCTCAATATTGATATAAAATCAATAACATTTCAAGCATACTAGCAAGGCAATTGTATCTCTTCAAAATATAATGGTAAAAGAAATTTATCCCTACAATATCATATGGTTTGGCTATGCTCCGTCTACCCCACGCAAAGTATTTATATCATGCACAACCCCGATGACAAGTCAAGCAATTGTTTCACACTTATTATGTTCTCAAACTTTTTCAACTCTCACGCAATACATGAGCGTGAGGCATGGATATAGCACTATATGTGTAATATAATATGGTGGAGGTTGTCAAGGGAAAGGAGAAGATAGTCTCACATCAACTAGGCGTATCAACGGGCTATGGAGATGCCCATCAATAGATATAAATGTGAGTGGGTAGGGATTTCCATACAACGGATGCACTTAGAGCTATAAGTGTATGAAGGCTCAAAAGGAAACTAAGTGGACATGCATCAAGAAGAAAAATTCCACTAGTTATATGAAAGTGACAAAATAGGAGACTCTCTACAATGAAGATCATGGTGCTACTTTGAAGAACAAGTGTGGAAAAGGATATTAGCAATGTCCCTTCTCTCTTTTCTCTCATTTTTTTAGTGGGCATCTAAGGCCTCTTTTATTCATCATTTTTTTATTTGGGCTTCGCTGGCCTCTTTTATTTTTCATAAAGTTCGGAATCTCATCCCCACTTGTGAGGGAATCATAGCTTCCATCATTATTTCCTCCCATGGGACATGCTCTAATAATGATAATCATCACACTTTTATTTACTTACAACTCAAAAGAAAATTACAACTCGATTCCTAGAACAAAATATGACTCTATATGCAATATGAAAGTGGTGGTGCATGTCATGATAAAAGGAAACGGTGGAAGTTGCATCGCAATATATCTCAGAATAGCTATGGAAATGCCATAATAGGTAGGTATGGTGGCTGTTTTGAGGAAAGATATATGGTGGATTTTTTGAGGAAGGTATATGGTGGCTGTTTTTAGGGAAGTGTATTTGCTGTACTGGCGAAAGTTGCGCGGTACTAGAGATGCTAGCAAAGGTGAAGGGGTGAGAGTGCGTATAATCCATGGACTCAACATTAGTCATAAAGAACTCACATACTTATTGCAAAAGTCTATTAGTCATGGAAGCAAAGTATTAGAAGCATGCTCCTAGGGGAGAGGTTGGTATAATTTAACCATCGCGTGCTCCCAACCCTCACACAAAGGTCGACAATCTATAAACAAATCATGCTCCGACTTCCTTACATAGCGGTTCACCATATGTGCATGCTACGGGAATCACAAACATTTACACAAGTATTTTTACCAAATCACAATTACTTCCTAACATTACTCTTAACATTACCATCTTTGTATCTCAAAACTTTATGCAAGGAATCAAACTTCTCAAAAATACTCAATGCACTTAATATGGAAGTATTTATTATATCCCTTTTGGATGCATATCATATTAGGACTAAATTCATAACCTAGACCAATTATCATGCTGTTTAAAGACTCTCAAAATAATACAAGTGAGGTACGAGAGTTTAATTATTTCTATAAAATGCAAATACCACCGTGCTCTAAAAAATATAAGTGAAGCATATAGAGCAAAATTGCCTATCTCAAAAGATATAAGTGAAGCACATAGAGTATTCTAATAAATTCATGATTCAGCGTGTCTCTCTCAAAAGATGTTTGCAGCAACGATGATTGTGGCAAACTAAAAAGCAAATACTCATATCATACAAGACGCTCCAAGCAAAACACATATCATGTAGTGAATATAAATATACCCTCAAGTAAATTTACTGATGGATTGAAGACGAAAGTGGGGATGCCTTCCGGGGCATCCCCAAGCTTAGGCTCTTTGGCATCCTTGAATATGACTTGGGGTGCCTTGGTAATACACAATCTTAGGATCTTGGCACTCCTTATTCCATAGTCCATCAAATCTTTACCCAAAACTTGAAAACTTCACAACACAAAACTTAACAGAAGACTCGTAAGATCCGTTAGTATAAGAAAATAAATCACCACTTTAGGTACTGTTGTGAACTAATTCTTTATTTATATTTGTGTAATACCTACTGTATTATAACTTCTCCATGATTCATACCCCACGATACAACCCATAGGTTCATCAAAATAGGTAAACAACTCAAAGAAAACAGAATGTGTCAAAAACAGAATAGTCTGTAGCAATCTGAAAACTTTGTGTACTTCTATAACTCAAACTATTATGAAAAATTAGGAAAACATATGAAATTTATATATCAATCTTATGTAAGAAATTCAGACTCATTCGACGCTTTGGAATATTTAGAAAATTCCTGGACTGAGCGCAAAAGTTTCTGTTTTTCAGCAGGATCAAATCAACAACCACCATAGATCACCCCAAAGGTTTTACTTGGACCAAACACTAATTAAGACATAAAAACACAATTAATACATAATTAATAATGTGGGAAACACTCAAAAACAGACGCACAAAACATAACACAAAAATAAAATTGGGTTGCCTTCCAACAAGCGCTATTGTTTAACGCCCCTAGCTAGGCAAAATGCCATAGATCTAGGTATTGTCATATATGTTATGCAATCCAAAAGTAGCTCTGATAATAGATTCATAAGGCAATCTTATCTTCTTTCTAGGAAAGTGTTCCATGCCTTTCCTTAATGGAAATTGGAATCTAATGTTTCCTTCTTTCATGTCAATAATTGCACCAATCGTTCTAAGGAAAGGTCTACCAAGAATAATAGGGCATATAGAATTGCAATCTATATCAAGAACAATAAAATCTAAGGGCACATAATTCCTATTTTCAGCAATAAGAACATCATTAATCCTTCCCATACTTTTCCTAATAGTGGAATCCGCAAGATGCAAATTTAAAAAGCAATCATCAAGATCATGGAATCCTAGCACATCACATAAAGTTTTCGGAATCTTGGAAACACTAGCACCCAAATCACACAAAGCATGGGACTCATAATCTTTAATTTTAATCTTAATAGAAGGTTCCCACTCATCATGGAGATTCCTAGGTATATAAACTTCTAACTCAAGTTTTTCTTCAAAATATTTCATCATAGCATCAACGATATGTGTAGTAAAAGCCTTATTTTGACTATAAGCATGTGGACAATTCATCATGGATTGTAACAAGGAAATACAATCAATCAAAGAGCAACTATCATAATTAAATTCGTTGAAATCAAAAAGAGTGGTTTCATTGCTATTTAAAGTTTTGACCTCTTCCACCCCACTTTTATCAACCTTGGCATTAAGATCTATAGACTCCGAATCATTGGGACGCCTTTTAACTAAAGTTGACTTATCTCCAGTCCCATCTTTATCAAGATTTATATTGGAAAACAAAGATTCAATAGGATTCACATCAATCACTTTGAGATCTTCATCATTACTAAAAGATTCTGGCTTAGCGGCCATTTTATTGACTAAGGTAGCTTTTTTATCAGAAATTTGTCCTACTAAATCTTCAAGATGAGCAAACTGAGATTTCAAACCATAAAACTCCTTATACATATCATCAATCTCTTTGTTCATGTATTCAATCATACCCTTTTGTTCTTTAAGCTCGTTTCTAAAGAAATTATTATGGTCAAATTGTAGTGACATGAACCTCTTAGCATTATCCTCAATATCTTCAAGCTTCCTAAGATAAGGATCAAAACTTTTGGGTTGAGCCATAAAGACGAGCAAACGATCTAATCACACAATCAAACAAAAAGCAAATGAAAAGGCGAACGGAAGAAGGGCGAATAAAAAGGCAAATCTTTTTGGTATTTTTTGAAAATCATTTTAGAAGTGGGGGAGAGGAAAACAAGAGGCAAATGGAAAATAATGTAAATGCAACAGATGAGTTTGTGATGGGTACTTGGTAGGCTTGATGTGTATCCTCTCTGGCAACGGCGCCAGAAATCCTTCTTGCTACCTCTTGAGCATGCGTTGGTTTTCCCTTGAAGAGGAAAGGGTGATGCAGCAAAGTAGATAAGTATTTCCCTCAGTTGATGAGAACCAAGGTATCAATCCAGTAGGAAGAACAATCAAGTCACCAATGGATGCACCTACACAAACAATCAAACTCTTGCACCCAACGCTATAAAGGGGTTGTCAATCCCTTCACGGTTATTTGCAAGGATTAGATCTGATAGAGATAGATGTAAACAGGTATGGAAAGAAAATATAAATAAATTACAGCAAGGTATTTTTGGTATTTTTGGTTTATAGATCTAAAAATATATTACGGAAAGTAGACCTGGGGACCATAGATATCACTAAATGCTTTTCTCTTGAAGGAAAATATCACGGTGGGTAAACAAATTAATGTCAAGCAATTGATAGAAAAGCGAATAATCATGTAGATATCCAAGGCAATGATCATGCATATAGGCATCACGTTGCTGTCAAGTAGACCGAAACGATTCTGCATCTACTACTATTACTTCACACATCGACCGACTCCTGCCTGCATCTAGAGTATTAAGTTCATGAAGAACAGAGTAACACATTAGGTAAGATGACATGATGTAGAGGGATAAACTCAAGCAATATGATGAAAACCCCATCTTGTTACCCTTGATGGCAACAATACAATACGTGCCTCGCTACCCCTACTTTGTCACTGGGCAAGGACATCGCAAGATTGAACCCAAAACTAAGCACTTTTCCCATTGCAAGAATTACCAATCTAGTTGGCCAAACCAAATCAATAACTCGAAGAGACTTGCAAAGATATGAAATCATGCATATAAGAATCCAGAGAAGATTCAAATAAGATTCATGAATAATATCAACATAAACCCACAATTCATTGGATCTTGACAAACACACTGCAAAAGAGTACTACATCGGATAGATCTCCATGAAGATCATGAAGAACATGGTATTGAAGATAAAAGAGAGAGAAGAAGCCAACTAGCTACTAACTATGGACCCTAGGTCTGTGGTGGACTACTCACGCATCATCGGAGGGGCAATGGAGTTGATGTAGATGCCCTCCGTGATCGGATCCCCCTTTGGCAGATTACCGGAAAAGGCTCCAAGATTGGATCTCTCAGGAATGGAGGCTTTTGTTGGCGGAAAAGTATTTGAGTGGCTCTTTTTGGTGTTGGGGGGTATTTGGGTATTTATAGGATGAAGAATAGGGTTAGTAGACCTGTCACGAAAAGGCAAGCCTGCCACACGCGGCCAGGGGGGTGGCCGCGCCTCTAGGGCTTGTGACCTCTTGGCAGGTGCCCTTGCGTGCACTCCAAGTCTGGTAGATCTCTTTCCTGCCAAAAAATCATTTTATTCCGTTTGGCCTCCGTTTAATATACCATATCTGCAAAACTCAAAAACAAGGAAAAACAGAAACTGGCACTAGGCTCTAGATTAATAGGTTAGTCCCCAAAATAATATAAAATAGCATAATAATGCATATAAAACATCCAAAACTGATAATATAATAGCATGACATCGTCAAAAATTATATATACTTTGGAGACGTATCACTCGGCAGTATACTTAGAAACAAAAACGTGGTGCGCCATAGTTTTCGAGACTCTGGTTGGGTGCGGCCGACTAACTTGAGGATCGAATCTCCTTGGAAACTGTATTGTACTTTGAATTTGTTGCTTTTAATAGGTAATGCAGTAGCCCCCGAGACTTAATTTTGGCACGGGTGGTCGATTTAAGGATCGATATTTGTTCAACACAAACTTTGTTATGTTCGACACAATTTATGTATAATGATTCTATGTATTTAAGTATTTACATCATTAATGCTTGGATCCGCATTATACAAGACTTTGTTGACCGACCATCGGCTTCAACCTCCTTGGCTAGTAGCCAGGGAGTGTTTGTCCTACTTTATAAAGCCTTTATTAGGGCAAAGATTTACGGCAAACAAGGCAATCTGGCCATACGGTTTTATAAACAAAGGTACACGGAGATATATGTTATATTACTACTTAATGTAAGAAACATCTTCTAGGAAAAATAGTTTATTTATAAGTTCCTTTTCCCAGGATATCATGTTGACCATGATCGTGAAACCTCAACTCCGATCAATGTGGGAGAAAATATTGAGAATTTAGTTCGGCGATTCGGCGAATATTCCTGAACTTTGTGGTCTTCAATGAACCAAAAATTTCACTTCCGTCGTTGCCGACCAATTATATTCTTAAGATGGATAGATTTTGGCTTCACCTAGTCTGATGTACTAACCCGGATGATCCGGAAGTAACAATCACAGAGGTGCTTCCTTTACCCCCTAGCCAAACAATCGGGAACGTAGGGGGTAAGCAGAGGAGCGAGGCAATCCAACTTGGCCAAAATCTTAAGTCAAATTGATGCATATTTATGGCTTTATAACGATGATTACAGAAGGCAACACTCGCATATTGAATACAAATGCTTTTAGGCTATATGATGTTTTGACTCTTTTGTGACCGTTTATCATTTGAGAGTGGCACATCGTCATCTGCTACCCCTTCGTAGATGTTACGCAGGGTGTTTGTCCAGTAACGACACAACCCTTAGCCGACGTCTCGATGCTCGGAGGCGGTTGTGCTAGCGGAAACAAGGCAATCAGATATCCAGGCTTTATAACTTCACTTAGTCATTGGATCTTAAAGTTTGGGAGGCCAGTTACTAGCCTCCGGTTAGTGTTCAGCGTCAGACGAGGTCAATCCACCAACACTTCGGCCAAATTTATGAAAGGCTAACGGGGTAACCTCTATCAGTCTATAGTTTGACAAATTCATCGGATCGCTGACCAGTATGCGCTCAGTGTGACAGTCAGTTTTCGTCTTTCTCCACTCAGGTACTTGACCAGTTAAATCAGAAGTGCGATCGTTGTGGTTCTCCCTTTGCACACCTTGACTTTTGGTGGTTCGCCTCTAGTCAGAGCCCTTTGTTGATATTGTCGATACTTTAAAGGAATCTGACATTGTACTACGAGAGCTATGATAGAGACGCACAGTATCCCCCAGACTCGGGTTGGGTGCGGCCGACCAACCTGAGGATCGAATCTCCTCGGGAACTAGTCCAGATGTCACGTGCGTTTCACCAACGCCGAGGTGTAAGTCGGTAGGAAAGATACCGAGTTGTGGGTCAGAAAAGATCTCCCGAGCTAAATTATTATGCAGGGCACCTCGATCATGAGGATGCCCCGCCTCCTAAAATAAAAACATACAAATAGCTTAAAAGTGACATAAGCTCGAAAAGCCAAAAAACTTATGTAAAAACTTCGACGTCCAAACTAAATCAACTTTTTGGTGCCAATCCAAAATTGGTCTTAAAATTAATACGTGATTCGGTCGTGTTTTAACATGATACATTCAATCTCCAGACTCCAAGCGGGCCAGCCTTTGGCTTCAACCTCCATATCCCGAAGGAGGAGTATTTCTTTGAGGCATGTTTAGCAAACTAAACTTGAGCGACTTTAGAAAGAAACCAGGCTATCCGGCTATTGACTACACACTAGTGTCAGAAAAAGGGGTAGTAGAAAAATACTTTGCAACGACCAAAAAGAAAACACATTTATTATAAAACGACTCATTTAATTAAAGAACCCCCGGTTAAATCGGTTAGAGACATTTTTAACAAACATTTTTTTGTTTAACAAAAATATAATGTTTGGTTGAACCGAATAAAAAATAAAATTCAAAGAGAGCTGAGCACGAAAACGCCTTAGCTGGTTAATGTGCTCGGTGCGGTCCGGGGTTGTGGCGCGATGGAGACGTAGTCCTTGGCCTAGACATAGTCCCAGCCTCCAAGGCCGAGATAATCGAGTGAAGAGCTCGGGTCAAGAAGTGGCAACGCAACACGGTTACTGCGGCGAGGCAAAGCCTCCGGTTTAGCCGAGGAGATAGAGTAGTTCGACAACGTGACGACGAAGCCCCCACATCAATTGACCATGTCGATGACGCAGTTCGGTTGATGGAGGCGGGACGATGATGTTGGCACGCTGAGGTGATCGCGTGACGCACCTGAAATCGATTACGGAGTGGTAACGCTAAGGTGCCGGCACAGGGACATGTGCCGAGGCGACCCCATAACTTGGTCGGTAGAGGCGCGACGATGACGTCGGCTCGCCAACGGCATGGCGTAGTCGAGGTCAATTATATGCATGCATGAAATAGCACAAGCTAGATAATAATACTTCAAAATATTTACGCAATTAATTTATACGGAGTAAACAATTCGAGCAATATCGCCTGGACACCGTGGTAACCTTGTCAAAGTGGCAGCATGGGGATTCCGACGCAGGTCAAAAATCCATGAGATGACGGTCGACCAGACACGACAGTGTCCTGACCGAGGTGGTCATGGGACTAAAGCCACGTGTAAGGGACGTTGGCACAATCAATCTACGAAAAAGAGATAGATAACCAAAACAACAAATTCCAAAAATAAACAGTACGTGCAACATTAGTACCATGGAAAATATCACGTGGGAGTAGTATTTTACCTTATACGAAGATCAATCAGGCCTCGGATGATGTGATGATTGATTAGTAGCAAAGAGGTAGAGTGCTTCACGTAGGACTCCCAGTGGGTTTGTACTCATGGTAGTCCCAGGCGCTTTGGATGCTCCGCTTGCCCAACGCCGTTGTACCTTTTTATAGGATTATTTGGCCTCCACGTGAAGTAGTAGAATGGAGTAATTAAACAGAATTGCAAACTAGCATCCGAACATCGGCAATGTCGCTACAAAACGAAAAGAAGAGTAGCAGATCCTCCCTGTGCATGCATTGTTTGAGGAGGGCTTATCTGCCCTCCTCATGGTCGCTTGGGACCCGAGATCGAGGAGGCCTGCGCTCGACCGACGAAGCCACTTTCAATGTGGTTGGGCCGATCTCTTGATGCTTAGCGGCTGCCTGGCGCATAGACTCTCTGATTTGATCTAAGGTTGAAACCAATCCTGGATGACTCTACAAAATAAAATTGTGATCCGACAACAATAATTCTTAACAATATCAATTTGTGTGAAACAGATCTAACTGAAAAAATAGCATCTGATTATCCCATCGATCTCTGACGATCGCCCAGCAGGCTCTCAATGAAAGCACTAATGTCGGTGTCAAATCCGACCTATCTTGTAGTAGGGATCCTAAGATAGGCATATTGGAGCAATGGTAACATGGACACAAGATTTTACCTAGGTTCGGGCTCTCTCAAGGAGCTGATAGCCTACGTCCTGCTTTTGATTTTATTGATATGGGGATAGTACATAGTACAGGTATCTACCACGAGATTGTTATAATGAATGGGATTGTCTATTGACAAGCCTGGCCTTGGTTTATATAATGCACCGTAAGCCTAGGGTTTAGAGAAGTCCTTGTCTTGTGCATCAAGTCTTGTGAAATCCCCCTTGTATGCATCATGGGCTGTCTGAACTGGCCCATTAGTGAATCATCTTGGGGTCCTCAGCCCGACGCACTAGTTGGGAGACGACATGATGAGTACCCCCTAGTCCAAGACACCGTTAAGGGATGAGACACATCATTGCAAATTTTGGATAGGGAGTTGTGCTTCCGGCCTTGGCTATTGTAATACACAAGTTTGAGAGAAACAAAAGATGGCTTTGTTTGAGGTTTCCACTTCTTGTCGGCAATAGTTGGGTCAGGTGCATATTGCATCAAGGATTGAGTTTTGGCGTAGGTTAGTACATGCGAAATCCCAAAGTATATTCACTGCCTAACTGATCATTACTCTATTGTCACGATGAAGGTTACTCGAGGTGGATTGCGATGGGGTGACGGAGTGTGCTTTAACCACCATCAAAGCTTGTTTATTGGTAAAGTTAATCTTTACTGGTAAAAACCACAATATGTGGGATGCAATTCGGATAATCGGGTTATGCCAAAAAATGTGGCACACGGGCCGATACTTCATGACGAGGATATGTACCTAGGGTAGGGTCCTAGGCAAGGCCCACATACCCTACCTAAGGACACCACATGGGAGGATTTGAAGATCAAACATGAACTTCCGAGTGGATCCCTGGAAACGTTCAAAATCACTCGACAGTAATCCACTCGGAGACTCCCGCTCTCACTCGGCAGTCGCATGTCACTCGACAGCCCTCGCTTCACTCGACGCTAGAAGACTAGGAGCCATCATCAAGAGCCCAACGGGCAGACGCTGGCTTAATGGCCCTTAATAGCTTTTACTACGTACGTTACATGTAACGGCAGACTTTACACCCCACGACCAGACCCTTTGATGCGGGGCCATTATGAGGGGCAACGTACTCTATATAAGCCGCCCCTCCCCTCCTGCACAAGGGTTAAGAAAACTATTGTAATCTCTAAATTCCACTCGACATAAAGCTCCCGAACACTGAGACGTAGGGCTGTTACCTCCACGAGAGGGGCCTGAACTCATACATTTGTGTGTACACCCTCGCCGTAGCTAAGACTCTGCCCTCTCCATTCATATCCCTACCATCTACTGTCAGGCTCGTTCCCATGACAGTTGGCGCCCACTTTGGGGTAGGTGTCTAAGCGACTTCCGGCGAGGTTGCGTTTTTCATCCTTCAACATGTCTTCCGGCGGTGTTTTTGCTTTGGGCCACGAGATCCATTTCAGAGCGCTCACTTTCATCGCCGACGATTCGGCATGGCTTCAGGAGGCGCCTCTCGATGTCGAGGCGCTCCCGGTAAGCGGGGCCGCGCATTTCCACGCGAGTCCGTGCGGTGTGTTGCTGCATCAGCCGTCGACCCCTTATGCATCGGCTCCTCTTGCCGTTCGCGGTCGCAAGCGGTCCAGCCGCTCACAAATCCAGCGGTGGGTCAAACACGCAACAGCGCGTCAAGCTTCTTCGCAGGTTGCAGCACTCGAACCTGCCGAGTCCCTTCATGGCGTGTTCGAGTCGGATTCCAATCCGTCCGACGTGCCTTCCGAGTGCGAGAGCTGCGATCCCGCAGCGGAGGTCTTGATGGCGGGCTCTCATCAGAGCTCACCGCCTGGCTTTGGTCGTGGCGAGCACGAGGCTGGTGGCCCATCGAACGTGCAGTCGCATCACGATGAGAAGGTCCTCCATATCCCCATCGTCGGTGCGACCACCGAGGCCCGGGCTTTGGAGGCCGCACGCGTTCGTCTAGAAGAGCTCAAGGCAGAGATCGACGAGCGCGCCCGTCCACGCCCGTCGCGCCCCAGTCGACATCAGCGATAGCTGTTCCCGACTGGATCTCACGATGGCGTTGAGGTATACGGAACTCCCGTGATTAATGTTGTTGTTGCTGCTAGGATAGCGGATTCCATTCTGTCGTCCCGGTCAAAGGCTGGTAGAGGGCTGTTGCAGATCAGAGCACTGTTAGAAGCAGCACAACGCTAGAATTCAGCAGTTTCTTAGTCTCATCACAAGATACACAGCAATTCACCCAAGGCAGAGACCGTTCAGTCGGCACATAGTCCTGGGTCACCCTTACGTCTTCGAGGCGGCGGTTATCGTGAAGGGCAAGACAGATATCAACATCACCGCGAAGACCACCGTCAAGTGCCCACTCCTCCGCGGAGTGGTCCGTACACACCCCGACGCCAGGACGACAGGCACTCGTTTGGTGACGAGTGGGACGCGGACTTTGATGCCCGCGCATACCTTCTTCAGAAGCGGATCGACAAGAGCAGAGCCTACAGAGAAGGACACAACAGAGATGTCCCGAGTGGAAGCTCAACTGTAGTGTCTGGTCCAGAGTGTTTTAGCAGAGCTATACGTTCTGTGGAGATTCCCCCCAACTTCAGAATGGCGGCGGGGATCGGAAAGTTTTCTAGTGAAACAAAACTAAAGACTTGGCTAGATGATTACCGAGTGGCTGTGCAGATTGGCGGCGGGAATGACAACGTTGCAATGAAGCACCTGCCTCTTATGTTGGATGGTCTAGCTCGAGCTTGGTTGAATCATTTGGCTCCTTCCAGCATTCATTGTTGGGAAGATCTTGCCCGAGTGTTTGTCCGGACCTTTGAGGGCACTTGCAAGCGCCCCGCAGGACTGGTCGACTTATAGCACTGTGTCCAGAAGCCAAGTGAAACCTTAAGGGACTACATTCAGCGGCAGAGAAACCCGCCAGGGAGCATTTGCATCGATCCGCGACTGAGAAGCGCAAGGCAATCGGGGAAGAAGTGGCCCATCTCTTGCAAGCCAAGTTCATTCAGGAGATTTACCACTTTGAGTGGCTCTCGAATGTTGTGATGGTTCCCAAGAAAGATAAGTCGTTGCGCATGTGCATTGACTTCAAACATCTCAATAAGGTGTGTCCGAAAGACCATTTTCCGCTCCCCCGCATAGATCAAATTGTTGACTCGACAGCGGGGTGCAAGCGATCATCGTTTTTGGATGCCTATTCTGGTTACCATCAGATCTGTCTGTTTGGCCCAGATGAAATAAAAATAGCCTTCATCACCCCGTTTGGGTGTTTTTGCTACATCACCATGCCTTTTGGTCTCAAGAATGCCAGTGCTACTTTTATGTGCATGATTCAGAAATGTTTACTCGACTAGATCCCTCAGAATGTCGAGGCATACATGGACGATACAGTGGTCAAGTCCCGCAAAGGTTCCGACCAGCTGGCTGACTTGGCCGAGACATTCGCTGATCTGAGGCGATTCGACATAAAGCTGAATCCGGCCAAATGTACCTTTGGTGTCCCTGGCGGCAAGTTACTCGGTTTTCTCGTTTCCGAGCGAGGAATTGATGTCAATCCCGAGAAGATCAGCGCCATTACCCGTATGAAGACTCCCGTACGAGTGCACGATGTTCAGAAGCACACAGGTTGCTTGGCGGCATTGAGTTGATTCATTTCTCGTCTTGGTGAGAAGGCTCTGCCCTTGTATCAGTTGATGAAGAAATTGTTGGGGAACGATGCATGGGAAACAAAAAATTTCCTACACACACGCAAGATCTATCCATGGTGATGAGCATCTACGAGAGGGGGAGTGGATCCACATACCCTTGTAGATCGCTAAGCGGGAAGCGTTAAGAAACACGGTTGGTGTAGTCGAACATCTTCCCGATCCAAATCGCCGAGCGTCCCGCGATCTCATCACGATCCGTCCCGTGAACTCATCACAATCCGTCCCGTGAACTCATCACGATCCGTTTCGTCATCTTGATCACGATCCGTCCCGCGAACTCATCATGATCCGTCCCGCGAACTCGTCACAAACCGTCTCGCGATCTTGATCACGGTCCTTCCGATCTAGCGCCGAACGGACGGCACCTCCGCGTTCAGCACACGTGCAGCTTGATGACGATCTCCACCGTCTTGATCCAGCAAGAGTAAGTGGAGAAGAAGAAGAGTTCACTGGCAGCGTGACGGCGCTCCGGTGATGGTGGTGGAGCAATTCCGGCAGGGCTTCGCCTAAGCACTGCAGAAAACCGATCTAGAGGAGAAACTATGCACTAGAGGAACGGGTAGCACGTGGCTGAAAATTCTGTGCCAAAACCCTAAAATCCTCTAGTATATATAGGAGGAGAGGAGGAGGAGTCTTGGCTGCCAAAAAGCCAGCCCTTGGGTCGACCAAAGTGGGGAGGAGAGGAGGACTCCTCCTCCAATCCTAGTAGGACTAGGATTCCTCCTTTTTTTGGCCTTTTTCCACCTTTTTTCCTTTGGGCTTTTTCTCCCAGCCGCATGGGCCTTGTGTGGGACTTCCACCAGCCCACAAAAGGCTGGTATTTACTCTCCCACAACCCATGAAGCCTCTTGGATCGAAATACCCCTCCCGGTGGTCTCCCGGTACACTACCGGCACTCCCGGTACATTACCGATGAGCCCGAAACTTTTTCTGCGACCAAAATGGGATTTCCTATATATGAATCTTTACCTCTGGACCATTTCGGAGCTCCTCGTGACGTCCGGGATCTCATCCGGGACTCCGAACAACCTTCGGTCACCACCATACATAACTCTATACTACTGAAACGTCACCAAACCTTAAGTGTG